>JXCR01144675.1:0-11330 GCA_002079205.1 Phalaenopsis hybrid cultivar | reverse complement strand
AACCCGTATAGCTCCTGACTCTGACCCTCACTACCGACAGACATCATCATAGCTTACCACTACAACCTACATGACCAACTAAGATATATGAGGTTCACAGTTCATGTAGCCCAACTCCGATCCCCGTGGTCCACAGACATCACTACAGCTCACCATTGCAACCAACATGATCAACTATGACCTACTAATACAATAAAAATATATGCATTTTTAGACCCATTTTATATGATATTGCACTTTAATGAAAGGTATTTTCTATGTTTTATTGTAGGTTATTGATTTTGAGGACTTGAAGCAAAAAAAGTAAGAAAGAACGATGAAATTTAGAGCAAAAAAGGAGAAGTTCAAAATTTGTTCAGTGCTAACGGTGCCATTTGACAGAAACTTTAGAGTTAATTATGGACCTCTGATGCCGACGATGCCAGTGTCGGTGGAAGCTCTGTTTCTAGAAGATTCGACAAATTTGGATGCTTATTGAAGAGTTGTTGGATGCACCTATTGGAGAACCGACCTATGCTCTATTTAGAGCCGAAATTTGATCAGAACCCCCCTCGACAACATTTCAACTTCTTCCACTCATTTCAATTTTTCTCTTCACGCACCTACATTCCACGAAATTCCACACTATTAGTTAGTTATTGTTTTTATAGATTTGAGTTTTTGTGGTGAGTTTAAGTGTGAATTTTTCTCTAAGAAGTGTTGGAGAGGAAGAGAATTGAAAAGATTTCTTCTTCCTACATTTCCTAAGAAAGGCTACAAAGGATTTGTTTTGAGAAAGAGTTTCCGATAAGTGTTGTTTGTTTATTATTGTTATATGAACTTTCTTTTATATATAAAATTTGTTTTTTGTTGTATATTCTGCATGAAGTCTGAGTAGATTCATTTATCTTTCTCCCAACTTTGAGATATGGTGAAATGAAGAGATAATGTGGATATGCTAATGCTAAAATCTAAAATAAATTGTGATGTTTTTCAACTCCGCTCTTAATTTACTTTTTGATATGACCAATTGAATTGTTAAAATATGTTGTGAAACATATGATCTGGGAAATGGACTATGAATTCTTACAATAGAGTGAGAATCACATTTAAGTCCATGAAGGAGTACTTCGTTCATGAGATTAAGTGCAAATAAATAGGGAAATGTACTTTGTTGGGTGTAGAATTAGAGATTTCTAAGGTGACAAACTAAAAATCCCTAATTCGATCTTAGTGTTTAAAAATTAAAGCGAGAGTTAGCCTTCAGGGGAAGGGGAGTGGGAGCTCTGGAGTGGGAGCCAGTATCCTCCTAGCCTAGCCACAAATTTATGGACTAAACCTAAGATTAGTCAATGATTTTTTATAACACTGAATCAGGGTAGAGAATTAAAATTATTCATATTTGGCACAATACATATTTAAACCATTTATCTCATCTCATTTCACCAAAAAACTAATTGTAGTGGGAAAAATATTTTTTTCTTACACTAGAAAACTTTATCACATAAACATAGTTTAATAGTTATTAATTTTGAACCCTACCCTTAAATTCTGCTAGTGGTAAATAATTTAGCTTTGATAGTATCTTAAACATTCGAAATTAGTGACAGTAATTTGGTTTGATTTCTGTAAATTTCCTAGTTAATTTATCATTTCAAATTTAAACCTTCCCCGTGGGATCGATATTTTGGACTTGAAAAGAAAGTCTTATATTACTTGATAACGATACGTATACTTGCATAGAATCCCAACTTAAGTGTTTAACGTTATTATTCATAAAACACCACATCAAATTTTTGGCACCGTTGTAAAGATGAGTCAGCTTTATAAATTTTACACAACTATATTTTCTCGGGATCAAGTTTTTGGCACCGTTGCCGGGGAAAGTAACGGTAAATTAAATAGATTTGGTAAATTATGAAATTTAGAGATAAAAATATACAAAATACAAAATATCAAATAAATTATAAAATCCAAAAATATATAACCATATATTTAAAAGTATTTTTAAGAAAATTTTCTTTACTTATTATATTTGTTTATGAGAAATATTGGATCTGAAGGTTTAGTACCTTACGATTCAGAATTAGAACGTACTATTAGAAAAACTCGAAAAAAACAAAAAGAAATTAAAATTTTGAACTAAATGGCGAATAACTTAGATAATCAAATAAATTAAAATTGGCATAGAGCTTTAAAAGATTATGCTAATCCAACAGCAGATCAACTTCACTTAACTATTCAAAATCCTGATGTTGATGCTAATTCATTTGAGTTTAAACCTACTATTATCCAAATGGTACAAAATAATCTGTTTGGAGGAACACCTATTAAAGATCTTAACTTACATCTTGCTAGTTTTCTTGAGATTTGTACTACTTTTAAATATGCCGAAGTGTCTAATGATATTGTTAGGCTTAGACTTTTTCCTTTTTCATTGAGGGATAAAGCCAAAGCTTGTTTAAACTCATTAGCACCTGGATCTATCAGAACTTGGGGAGAACTATCACAAAAATTCTTGGCTAAATATTTTCCACCCTTGAAAACCACTAAGCTTAGAAATGGTATTAGATCTTTTTGTCAGTTTGAAGAGGAATCGATATATGAAACTTGGGAAAGATTTAAGGATCTCCTTAAAAAATGTCCACACCATGCTTTACCAGATTGGTTAATAATTCAAACTTTTTTCAATAGATTAGTAGGATCACTTAAATCTATTATAAATGTTGTTGTTGGCAGATCTTTAATGTCTAAACCTTTTGATGAAGCATACTCTTTAATAGAAGAAATAGATACTAATAATTTTCAATAGCCCTCTGAACGGGTAAATCCTAAGAGAGTAGCTAGTATTCATGAATCTGATGCAATGTCTATTTTAGCATTTCAAATTGCTGCTATATCGAAAAAGATTGATCAAATTGGAGTGAATTATTCCCAAATACCACCAGTATTAAAGGAAAATTCACTAGGGCAGATAATTGATACTCAATCATCTTCTAAAACTTTGAATGTTATTAATAATCAAAATAACAATCTTTATTCTAACTACTACATTCGTGGATGAAAAAATCACCCTAATTTTAGTTAGAATAATTATAAAAATTCAATGAACGCCTCAGGAAATTTAAATAACCAAGAAAATCCTAATTATCGACCTTATTATCCTCCTGGATTTAATAGTACCACCTAATTGGGAAAACCCTTTGAAATAATGTGTGATGCTAGTGATTATGCTACTGGAGTTGTGTTAGGAAAAAGGCACAACAAAGTTTTTAAAGTAATATATTATGCTAGTAAAACTCTGAATGATTCTCAAATTAACTACACTACTACTGAAAGAGAGTAATTAGCTATTGTATATACCTTTGATAAATTTAGACCTTACTTAATTGGAACTAAATGTATAGTGCATACATACCATTCTGCTATTAGATAATTAATGCAAAAGAAGGATGCTAAACTAAGGTTAATTAGATGGATACTTCTATTGCAAGAGTTTGATTTTTCTGTAGTTGATAGAAAGAGAAATGACAATCAAATAGCTGATCATTTTTCTAGACTAGAAAAAGAAATATTAACTAATTTTGCAAATGAGATTTTAGAAAATTTCCCTAATGAACAATTATATAGTATTAATGAAATAAATACATCGTGGTATGTCGATATAGTAAATTATATGGTAAGTGATATTCTATCACCAGATATTAAGAACCAACAATTAAAGAAATTTCAATATGATTCAAAATTCTATTTTTGGGATAACCCAAATTTATATAAATAATGTAAAGATCTAATTATTAGAAGGTGTGTGCATTATGAAGAAATTCAACAAATATTTGAAAGATGTCATGATTCTAAATTCGGAAGACATTTTGGAACAAATAGAACTGCTTATAAAATTTTGCAAGCTGAGTTTTATTGGTCTACTCTTTTTAGAGATGTTAATGAATATATTAAAATATGTGATCAATATCAGCGAGTAAGAAATATTTCTAGAAGAAATGAAATTCCTCTAAATTACACATTGGAAGTTGAAATTTTTTATGTGTGGGGAATAGATTTTATGAGACCATTTATTCCTTCATTTGGAAACTTATATATATTACTTGCTGATGATTATATGTCCAAATAGATTGAAGCTGTTGTTGTACCTAAATGTGACACTCGGAGTGTTTCTAAATTTTTAAATAAAAATATTTTTACAAGATATGGAATGTCCATAGTAATTATTACTGATGGAGGATCCCATTTTATAAATAAGAGAATAGAGAAATTGATAAGAAAATATGATATTATGCATAGATTCTCTGCTGCTTATTGATTCCTGGATACTGCTAATATGCACAGTACAACAATAATTCAGATTATATTTCACTTATATTTCCTTACTTTACAACAAAACAAAAAACTTGATCCTGAAGAAAAATAAGACTTATATTTTCTTAACTTTTAATTTATATATATTGGGATATTACACAAGTATGTGTATCGTTATCAATGAATATAAAACTTTTTGATTAAGACCTGAATATCGAACTCACAGGGAGAATAAGCAATATGCACTATTGAACAAGAAACTTTCTATTTTTAATAAAAAGATAATTATCTAAACTAAAGATGATATTTGCAGTAATGAAAATTTAAATATTTTTGGTATTTTCAATATTTTGATAAAACAATAACAATTTAAAAAGATAACTAGAGTTTTTGTAGAAGAAAAACACTAAATATGAAACAACTCACAATTATGACCTGCGTGCCCCTATGACCTATGTGATCCACAACTTATGCAGCTCTCGACTCTAACCCCTGCGACCTACATACGTCATAATAGATCATCACCACGTCTTACATGACCAACTACAGTCTATGTGGTACAGTGCTCGTGCAACTCCCAACTCTAGCCCCCATAGCCTATGAACGTCATCACAACTCAATATTATGGCCTACATGACCAACTACGACCTAGGAGGTCCACAGCTCATGCAACACTCAACTTCGAACCCTTAGACCTGCTGATATCATCACAATTTACCACCATGACATATGTAACCAACTATGTCCTACGTGATATGCAACTTGAGCGGCTCCCCACTTCAACCCCCAAACACTATAAACATGTCATCGCAGCTCACCACTATGACCTACATGACCAACTATGACCTACATTTTTCATAGCTCATGTAGCTCCTGACTCCAACCCCTAGACCTACGATCGTTATCATAGCTTACCACAATGTCTTATATGACCAACCATAGCCCACGTGGTCCACAAGTCGTGCATCTCCCAACTCTAACTCCTGTTACAGTTGTCATCACAAATCAACACCATGATTTACATGACCAATTATGGCATACATGATTCACAACTCGTGCAACTCCAAATCATGGTCCCCGCAGCCTATGCACGTCATTACAGCTCACCATAACAACCTGCACAATAAATTATAGCCTATGTAATCCACAACTTATGTAGATCCTAACTTTGGCCCTTGTGATCTACAAACATCATCATAGTACACCACTATAATGTACATGACCAATTACGATCTATGTGGTTCACAAGTCATGCAATTCTTAACTCCATCCCTTAAAGCCTATGAACATCATCATATCTCACCACTACAGTTTATGTGACCAACTACGACCTACGTGGTTCACACTAGTACAACTCTCAACTCTGGCCCCCATAAGCTATGGATGTCATCATAGCACACCACTATGACCTACATGACCAACTACGGTCTACGTGCTCCATAGCTTGTCTAGCTCCCAAATCTGGCTCTTATATCCTATAGCGCCATCATAGCTCATGACTATGACTTACATGTCTAACTACAACCTAAGTTGCCCACAGTTCTTGCAGCTCTAAACTTCGGGCCCTACGACCTACACACGTCATCACAACACACCAATACAATCTACATGACCAACTATGACTTATGTAGTTCATATCTCGTGTAGCTCTTGACTCTGACCTTTACAGTTCATGGATGTCATCACAATTACTCACTACAAGTTATGTTACCAACTAGGGTCTACATGGCTTATCACTCGTGTAATTTCCGACTTTGACCTCTATGGCTTATGGGCATCATCATAACTAACCACTACTTTTTATGTGACCAAATACATTCTATGTGGCTTATTACTCATGCAGTTCTCGGCTCTTGCATTTTTGGCCTACAAACATCATCACAGCTCACCCCTAAGCCTATATGGTTCACAACTTTTGCAGCTTTCTGACATTCTCTGTGATAAACCTACAATCCTGAGGCAACCAAATATGTCCTACATAGCCAAATACTATCATGGCTTTCAACAATGACCTATACGACAAGCTAGCACCATAATCATCATCTACTACATTCACGATGGACTATTGCCTCCATAAAAACCTAGTAAGTCCCTTGCAACCTACTATCACCTAAAACTTTCATTATAGTCATACTATGGTTACTATTGATTAATAACAATTGTATATTTACAATGATGATCTATGTAACTTTATCTTTCTTAATTCAAGAGAAAAAATGAACTGTGCACTCAATATTCATAGTGAATTATTTTGACTAAGTTAGACTCATAAATTTTTTCTCCTTTTCATGGTTTTACACAGAAAAAATTGAGGCATACCATCTTGTTTAATTTTTTTTATTATCTAAGTGTGTAATGGAGTCTCGTACAATGTAAGATGTTAATTAATCATTCTACCTCCGTGAACCTTCCGACATGAATTAGTTTGGAGTTTTATGTGGGAAGAAAAGTGTTGTTCAACACAGTCTTCAAGGTTGAGACACTGATATCCTAATTTATTTCTCAATAATAAACATCATCCAACTGGTGAAGGAACCTCATTTGCACCTCTGAAGGATTCTTGATGTAGGGGGCAACCTTTACTGCAGCCTTGAAAGGTCGATCATGTCAATGTTCTGGGCACGATTGTTGTGGCACTGTCATTCTACAAACCATTAAAACATCAAGTCTACAATAATAATTTCCAAGTTAGGGGAAAACCTTCATTGCATTCTTGAAAGATTGTTTACGTTAACGTCTCAGGCACGACTGTGGTGAGGTAGTTATCCCATGTTTCAATCAAACATTGAGTCTTCGAGAACTACTTTTACACTGGGGGAAAATTTGCAAATAGCGCTTCCATGGTACCCCCTTACCATACTCGAGTTCTTTCTCAACTCATTCAAAAATTTGGTCTCTTCAACATTTGATGCATGGGTTGCTTTTTAGGCTTGTGTGCACAATGCTCCCATTGCGGGACAACACATTCAAAAGCACCAACTAGCAAGTTGCCAAACACTATTCTTGAGTATAACTGTAATCATATTTTTAAGAAAAAGTATGCTTCATTGTGACCTACAACTCATTCTTGAGAAACTCAGAGCATCTCTAAGACCTCATTCTGGGCTTGATCAATCTAGGGGGACTCAATTTGTTCCCTTCCATTATAGGCTACAGTCATCAACTACATAGAAAATTTGACTAACATCATCAGATAGGCCTTCTTGAAGGATTCCCTTTGACCGCTTCCATAAATGGTTATGATTGTCAAGCAAAAGCTTCAACCATCAACTTCAGATAGGTCAACCATCTTTAATATATTTCATAAGACTTTGTCCATTACAGGTTATTGCCATCAAGGATCTTCAGCTATACAAGCTAGGATAAGTCTTACATCCTTAATGGATTCTTCTTTTGACTTTATTCAAAAATAGGTTAATGTCATCAAGTATCTTCAGTTATACAACCTTGGATAGGTCTTACATCCTTCATGGATTACAACAAACATCTTCCACAATAAGTTGAGGTTATTGAGCAGGTGTGCTCTGACTAAGCAATATTGGAGAAGTAAAACTTTCTGAGGAGCAACCTAGAAGGGGGCAAAAGCATCCCATAAGGGATACCAATGACTTAAAAGGAATGGAAAAATCAATTTGAAAAGCTACATCAAAATTTTATTTGCATCAAGTTAGAGAAAGATCTATAGACACATTATCACCATGTGCAAATGCCACATCAAGAAATTAAAAATCAATAAATACAAACACACACAAGTATAAAGGCTACAACAAGTCATATTATCTTCAAATGATGTCGGTATTTCCTTCTCAAAATTATGCTGCCTCTGCTAATTATTTTAGGAGGATGGTATCCCCTAAAAAATGTGACGATTGTTTAAAAAATATCCTTAAAAAATTACTACAACAATGTAGGAAATTTCCCCCAAAAATCTTGACTGCAACATAAAAAAGATCCCGGATCACCAGCTAGGGAAGGTCAGAGACAACTTTCTTCTTCTTGAAGATCCCGAATCGCCTACTAGGCAGAGTTGGAAACAAATTTCTCCATCTCAACAATAACAGAGAGGATTATATACTTTCTTCTAGGCCAGATTAGAGGCAACTTTCTTCTTCACAATAATAAGAAAATGATCATAGATATCCTATTAGGCAGTATCGAGGACAACTTTCCTTTTCTTCTATAAAAGGATACTGAAACGTGAGATAAAATCCCAGATCTCCTACTTGGCAAGCTCGGTGACAAATTTCTTCCACTGAGAAATTTTGTATCACCTGTTAGGCTGGTTGGGGATTCCACCTCCTTACCCCTCTTCTTGGCCTATTTATAGGCTCAAATGGACCAAAAGAAACTCAAAATATGTTGGGAAGAAGAATGGAAGAGCATACAGGTTGAGAGCATAAATCTAGTCATAAAAGTGGTGATATTCATTTTTAGGCTATGATTTTGAGTCCATATACGATAACATTAGCAAAGAGGTGCCATATATGCTAATTATTTCATGGTTTAGTTGGGTGCTAAGAATTTTACTTAATTGGCCAGAATTCTAAGTTTGTTACATTGTATGTTGAGTGGCTAGAGGAAGCATTAAAAGGTAAATCAACTAGTTGTATATTATAAGAGGAAGAAGAAGATGATGATGAGGAAAAAGAGGATGATTAGGTGTCAATATTATAATTTTTAACACTATTTGATCCATGCACTCCATTATGTACATACAAATTTAAATGAATGTTCAATTATTTTAAATTCTACTAGTCATATTCTTAATTTCTAATTTCTTAAAGTTGAAATCTATGGTTTTTATACCAAAAACGTTCTATATAATTTGTTTCATTGTAAGGAACTTAAAAAAAGAACGAAACTTTCTTTTTTATTTTTGCCATATGTTTCATTGGGCCAAGCCACCAAAGATAAATGATAAAATATTTCATCTATCTAGAGTACACAACAAACATTTCTACAATTAATACTCATAAACATTTTTACGGCCATGATCACCTATTTAAGTTTCTTGGTGCTTTTAATGTTTTTAATGGCTTACTAAGATGGCTATTACTATCATATATACCTTCATAAAGATAATGATAAGATCTTATGATGGTGTTTATGTGGTCAATGCTTTTTTTATAATGGTTAAGACAACCATTAAAAAAACATATTTTTAGTAGCATTTTATTTTATTTTATTGGTGATGGCAACATAAAAAGGCTCAAATTATTAAGTGTGTATTTTAGAGGATAGTTTATGGGAGGAAGCCTAATGTGAAATTCCTTTTTTCTAATGTTGAGCTCAACAAAGAATCAGTTAATTTCATATGCATCAATTATATTTAATAATAGTTGCCAAACTATGGCCCTAGAGAAGTGCAAGACACTAAAAGTGGAGATTATGGACATCTCTCTACCTTTCCATTAAGATTATTAGCCTTAAACTATTTAACTAATTTATTCATTAAACCGTTAGCTTTGTATATGATTTATGTGTTATAATTCATCTCTCATAGTATGATTAGAGTAAGCAATTGTGACATAACAAAAAAGTTAAAGTAAAATAAAATCTTAATAACTATGTAGTTTGGAGAATTTAGATTTGAGATCATAAGTGAATTCTGATCAAATGCTTATCGAGTTAACTTAAAATAATGATTGAATCAAAGATCAAAACTTAATTGAACAAATTTTAAAATATCTTTGAACCATAATTTATAACGATCAACCATGATCAAAGCATCTTCAAGTTATCATGGATCATGATCAACAATCTTTGAACCACCTCATACTTTTATCAAACAATGATCATACCTTTATCAAGTTATTTTAGCTAGCCATGAAATCATTAGAATAATCTTCATACCACCTTCATAGCTTGATTGAACAATAAACAATCATGATTAAACCATCTCCAATCATCAAAGATGATTAGATCATGATATGATTATGATCTATAATAGTTAAAAAATACTCCTATTATGGTATGATCATTGTTTAAATATTATTTAATCCTTGTTCAAAGATCATTTTATCATTCTTTAATCATGGTCTAAAGATTTATTAACAATTAAACTTCTACAAGCATTTTTGGTCCTGCATTTGAAGTGTGAATAACTTATCTAATCTTAAATAACCAACAAAATATATTGTTAGTCTTCAAAGATGATGAATGGAAAGAGATCATCACCATAAATGAATGTGTTGATAAGAAAGAAAAGTTCATGAAGCTCTCAAGATAAAATGGCATTTTAGTTCTAAAAAAACTATTGGGCATGTTTGTTTAAGAAAGTTAATCATTGATATGCTTCTCTAATTTTTGCTTTAATGGGCTAATGAAATCAAATTTTCTTTCAAGTCTGGCAGAGTCTCATAATCTGATTTCTGTTCCTAATTTCTGCAAAACAAAGTTTTATTTGGAAAATTTACATACATACCACACAATTCTTATGCATTATGTTTGTTGGTTACAACTCCTTTATTTATGTACAAAATCTTCATATATTTCGCCTTCACAGTGTCATGAATGTTCTGTACAGCTTTGTCTTAATTATTATTAAATTGGCGAATTTACACACATAGCACCTAAAAGTTTCTTATTTAATTCCATGAATATGTGTGGTTGTTTCAAATCTTTCTTTGCTCATTCAGGATGTCCAAAATGTGGGAATTCATGCATCTCAATCTGCCAAGTAAATTAGATTTGATTCATAATTTATATCAAAAACCAATCTACGAGTCATGTATATTCTAAAATAAAATTCTGTCAAAATTTCGTATTTCCAAGTAATACGTATTCGACGCAACTCAAATACGCAAATTAATGTATAAATAATGCTGTTATATTTGATGTCAATTTAGGGTCTGCTTGGGGCAGCTTGTGCGTTTCAGGATAAGCTGCTTATCCTGAAACGCGGCCCGCGGGAATGACAGCCTCGGTGCCGAAACACATATTGTATGGAGTTTCTCCAGTTGAAGTACGCGTAGTTGTGCGATAGGCCCAAAGGACGTTGTGCAGCTCTTCTACCCATTGCCCCCAGCCTTCTC
>JXCR01144674.1:18561-31419 GCA_002079205.1 Phalaenopsis hybrid cultivar | reverse complement strand
CGCAAATATATATATATATATATATTTATTTATTTATTTATTTTTATATCTAAATTAAAAAGTTAAATTCTTATTTTCTCTAGGATCAAATTTTTGGTTCTGTTGCAAAGTAAGGAAATAAAAGTCAAAAATATCATCAAAGACATTGTTATACTGTGCAAATAAACAATAAGTCGGGATCAAGTTTTTGGATTCGTTGCTGGGGAAATTTTAAAAAATTTATTGAAAGCAAAATTTCTATTTTAGAAAGTCTTATTTAAACTTTTATTGTAGGAATATCTTATTGTAGTATTTTATTTTTTGTATGTTTTGTTGTATTTTATTTTATGTTAGTGTATGTGTAATTCATGCTCTGTACAATTTTGAATCAGAGAGAACTGTTAAAATAATTAGAAAACGAAAGAAAACTAAAAATTTTGAAAAATCTTAAAAAATTACAGAAATGGCAAACCAAAATGATCAAAATGCTGAAATTCATCAAGAATTTAGACCTTTACGAGATTATGGCAACACTACGGTAGATGAACCTCATTGTAGTATTCAAAAACCTACTGTAGTGGCTAATTCATTTGAACTTAAACCTACTATTATCCAAATGATATCAAATAGTTAGTTTGGGGGATCACCAACTGAAGATCCAAATTTACATCTTGCCAATTTTCTAGAATTATGCGCTATATTTAAATACGATGATGTATCAGATGATGCCATAAGACTTAGGCTATTTACTTTCTCACTGAGGGATAAAGCTAAGATGTGGTTGAATTCGTTAGCACCTAGATCTATCAAAACTTGGGGTGATTTTGCACAAAAATTCCTTGTTAAATATTTTTCACCATAAAAAACTACGAAGCTTAGAAACAATATTACATCTTTTAATTAGTTTGAAGGAAAATCTATTTATGAAGCATGAGAATGATTTAAAGAACTCTTAAGAAAGTGCCCACACCATGTTATACCAAATCGGTTAATAATTTAAACCATTTACAATGGATTAGCTGGATCTCTTAGATCTTTTATTGATGCCGCTACTGGTGGTTCGTTGATGTCAAAACCATTTCATGACACTTATCCTTTAATTGAAGAAATGGCTACCAATAATTTTCAATAGCCCTCTGAGAGGGTGAATCCTAAGAAAGTAGCCAATATTCATGAATCCGATGCATTTACTATGTTACCAAATCAAGTTGCTATAATTTCAAGGAAGTTAGACGAATTTGGAATAAATTTTTCTCAACCTATCTCTATGATTGAGGATAATTCATTAGGCCAAATGGTAGATTCACAAACATCATTTGAAACTTTGAATGCCATAAATAACAAGCAGAATAACCCATACTCAAACTATTATAACCTGGGTTGGAAAAACCATCCCAACTTCAATTGGAATAATACTACGAATGGTAATAATAAGCAATTGGGGAACAATCAAGGAAACCCATTGGGAAACTGGAAAAATGAAGGGAATAATAATTATATATTTACTTATCCTCCAGGTTTCAACAGTAATTCACATTTAAGGAGAAGAAGTTATCTATAGAAGAAGTGGTGTTACAAATGGAAAATCAGTTACAAAATCAATGAGTTATAATTAGAAATATTGAGAATCAAATTGGCGAAATAAAAAATTCATTAAGTACTAGATCCTAAGGAACACTTCCAAGTAATACTGAAATAAATCCGTAAGACCAGAATAAAGAGCAAGGAAAAGTTGTTCAACTTAGAATCAGAAGAGAGTTGGAAGGTAAGGTTCAAAAAGAAACTGAAGTAGAGAGAGAAGAAATTGAAGAATCAAAAGAGGATGCTCCAAATAATTCTGAAAGACCTATTTCTCCACTTAAAGTTAATTTAGAAAACCCACCATCTCCATTTCCGCAGAAACTTCGTCAAGAAAAGTTGGATAAGAAATTTTTAAAATTTCTAGAAATTTTTAAGAAGCTTACAATTAATATACTATTT
The DNA here is from genome assembly GCA_002079205.1 of Phalaenopsis hybrid cultivar. Classification (NCBI taxonomy): domain Eukaryota; kingdom Viridiplantae; phylum Streptophyta; class Magnoliopsida; order Asparagales; family Orchidaceae; genus Phalaenopsis; species Phalaenopsis hybrid cultivar. The sequence goes on along the minus strand of JXCR01144674.1, from coordinate 29,460 downwards.
GCTGAAGCCTTAGAACAAATGCCAAGCTATGTAATGTTTATGAAGGATATTCTTAATAATAAAAAGAACATTAAAGATAATGAGAATGTTGCACTTAGTAAGGAGTGCAGTGCAATTATTCTGAAGAAGCTTCCTGAAAAGCTTAAAGATTCTGGTAGCTTTACAATTCCATGTGCGATAGGAGATATATTTTATGGAAAAGCTTTATGTGATTTAGGTGCAAGCATTAACCTTATTTCATTATCAATATTCAAAAGATTGGGATTATGAGTAATAACCCCTACTACTGTAACTCTATAGTTAGCACATCGTTCGATAACTTACCCTAAAGGAGTCATAGAAAATGTCCTAATGAATGTGGATCAATTTATCTTTCCTATTGATTTCATTATACTGAATATGGAGGAAGATAAGGAGATACCTATAATTTTGGGGAGACCTTTCCTAGCCACATGAAGAGTAATGATAGATGTGCATAAAGGAGAATTAACAATATACGTCAATGGTCAAATTGTTACTTTAACATTTCAAGATCAATGAAGTATCCTGCAAAAGGTAAAAATGATGAATGATATATAATAGATGCTATAAGATATCTGATTGAATGCCAGTTCAAAACTAATTATGAAAAAAATTTGAAGTAAAATATTTGGAACACGCGCAAGAATAGGAATTAGATCAATGTGAAGATCTTTTTAATGAAGATTCAAATTATGTTTGAGAAAGTTTTGAAATTTTGGACACGATAGAAAAATATAAATCATTTTGTCCATCAAGAAAAACCTCTAGAAATTGAGTTGAAGTTTCTTCCAGATCATTAAAAATATGTCTTTTTAGGAGACTCCTCTACTTTACCAGTTATAATTTCCTTAAAGTTAACGATGGAAGAAGAAGAAAGGTTGATGAAAATTTTAAAAATTTTTAAGAAAGCCTTTGGATGGACAATAACTAATATTATAGGAATCAGTCCTTAAATTTGTATGCATAGAATTCATATGGAAGAGAACTACAAACCCAGGGCTGATCCTAAAAGTGGTTAGATGCTGGAATTATCTACCCTATTTTAAACAGTGGATGGGCTAGTCCAATTCACCGCTTTCCTAAAAAAAGAGGAGTAACTATGATTGTGAATGAACATAATGAGTTAATATCTACTAGAAAAGTCACACGGAATATGCATTGATTATAGAAAATTAAATCTTGTCACTAGGAAAGATCATTTTCCACTACCCTTTCTAGATCAAATGCTAGATAGCTAGCTGGGCATAAATACTTTGGTTTTCTGGATGGATATACTAGTTATCACAAAATACAAATAACTCATGAGGATCAAGAGAAAATAACTTTTACCAGTCCATATGGTACATTTGCTTTTAGAAGAATGTCATTTGGTTTATGTAATGCCCCCGCTACATTTTAAAGATGTGTGATGGAAATTTTTTGTGATTTAATTAAAAAAGGGATTAAAGTCTTTATGGATGATTTTTCAGTGTTTGGAACTTCATTTGACTCATGTTTAGAACATTTATCAAAAGTTCTTAAGCGCTGTGAAGAAATAAATTTAATCCTTAATTGGGAAAAATGCCAATACATGGTAGCATGAGGAATTGTATTAGGACATAAAATATCAGAAAATGGTATGAAAATAGATCCTGCTAAAATTCAAGTGATTGTTAATTTACCTTATCCAACAAATGTAAGGGAAATTAGGAGTTTTTTAGGACATGCTAGATTCTACAGGCCATATATTAAAGACTTTTTGAAAATTGCTAAGCCTTTATGCCTTTTATTGGAGAAATATGCAATTTTTAATTTTGACAAAGAGTGCCTAAAAGCTTTTGAGTTATTAAAAAAAAAATTAGTCACTGCACCAATTATAGTTTCACCACATTGGGGAAAACCTTTTGAACTGATGTGTGGTACTAATGATTATGCTATTGGAGCTGTTTTAAGAAAAAGATATGATAAAACTTTTAAAGTAATTTACTATGCTAGTAAAACTTTTAATGAAACCCAAATTAATTATACGACAACTGAAAAGGATTTATTAGCAACAGTATATACCTTTGATAAATTTAGATCATATTTATTTGGGACTTATTTTGTAGTGCATACAGATCATTCTGTTATTATGTACTTAATGAAAAGCAGGATGCTAAACCTAAACTTATAAGATGGATTCATCTTTTGCAGATATTTGACTTTGAAATAATAGATAAGAAGGGGATTAAAAATCAAATTGCTGATCATTTGTCCAGGCTTGAGTTAGAAAAACCACTCTATTTTGAAAAAGAAATTAATGAAACTTTTCTAGATGAAAAACTATTCAATATTAATGAGTGGTGTTTTCCGTGGTATGCCGACATTGTGAACTTTCTTGTTAATGATATTACACCCTATGGAATAACATAGCAATAGAAGAGGAAATTTTTTTCTGAAGCTAAGACATATTTTTGGGATGACCCATTTTTATATAAATAAGGAAAGGATCTTATTATTTGAAGATCTGTACCTTTCAAAGAGACTTATGAAATTATCCAAAAATGTCATAATTCTGATTTTAGGGGATATTTTGGTATTGATAAAACATCATACAATATTTTACAATATGAATTCTATTGGCCTAATATCTTTAGAGATATTAATGCTTATATTAAAACTTGTTGTAGATGTCAACGAGTAGGCAATATTTCTAGAAGAAATGAGATACCCCCCAATTATATGCTAAAAGTTGAAATATTTGATGTTTGGGGATTAGAATTCATGGGACCATTTATACCATCTTTCAAAAATTTATATATACAGTTAGCAGTAGACTATGTATCCAAATGGATAGAAGTTTTTGACTTTACCTCAATGTGATGCTCAAAGTGTTACACAATTTTTTAATACAAACATATTTTATAGATTTGGTATGTCGAGAATTATCATAAATGATGGGGAAGTCATTTCAGAAATGTCATAATGGAGGAATTATTACAGAAATATTATATAAACCATAGAATTGCTACTGCTTATCATCCTCAGACAAGTGGTTTGGCTGAATTATCCAATCGAGAAATTAAAAGAATTATGGAAAAATCTATGAATCCAACAAAGATGGATAGGTCAGTCAAACTTGATTATGTTTTGTGGGCTTATAGGACTGCATGCAGAACTCCTATAGGAATGTCCCAATAGAGGCTAATATTTAGGAAAGCTTGTCACTTACCACTTGAACTTGAGCATAAAGCATATTGGACAATTAAAGGGTTTAATTATAATTTGAAAGATTCTAGTGAGAAAATATTATTGCAATTAAATGAGTGAAGAGATAAGGAATGAATCTTACGAGAGTGCTAAGATTTACAAAGAAAAGATGAAGATGTGGCATGATCGAAGTATTTTTATTAAAAATTTTCAATCAAGGCAACAAGTTTTGCTACATAATGCAAGCTTAAGATTATTTCCAGACAAACTTAAGTCCAGGTGGATGGGCCCATTTGTTGTGATAAAAGTTTATCCTTATGGAGCTGTGAATATTAAAGATCCTAAAACTAAGAAAGTATCTAAAGTGAATGGTCATGGACTGAAGCCTTATTTAGTAAGGGATAAGCATAAATTTAACAATTAAATTATGTTTGGTGAATCAGAATAAGCACTGTTTATGTCGGCCTGACGACATTAAACCAAGCGCTTTGTGGGAGGCAATCCATATTTATCAGTGTGTTTTTCTTTTAATGTTGTTTCTGTGTGATTAAGAAAATTTGGGGTAGTATTTTTGAGACTATTATGTGGTAGCATTGATTTTAAGACTTTATTTAGTGATCCAGACATGCTAAAATGGAATTTAGACATTAAGTTGACTGGTGCAAAATTGAGCACGGTGCTTAAGTGCCAATATTCAACGCTTAAGCACGGGAGTTAAAAACCATGTGCAATATTTGGATTCTAGAAGGTTTAACCGCCAAGTGGTTGACTAAAACGTGCCAAGGAAATTTTACAACGAGCCTAGTGACCAAAGGAAAATATGTTGAGATTTTCATACTTATTTACACTAATTTTGATGATATTGTACTTTAAGGAAAGATATTTTTGATTTTTTGTTGTAGGGTATGTTGAATTATGGTCATTGGAGCAAAAAGATGCAAAAAGGAGTGAATTTGGAGCAAAAATGACCAAAATATGAAGATTTGATTTTGGGTGTCGATGGCGAGCTCGACCCCGCCGACGGTGGGTTTTTCCCGAGAGTCCAGAATAAAATATTCTAGAAGGTTGCTAATGGAACCATTGAGGCCGCCGACGGTGAGCACGTCAGTTCTCTCAATAGATGCATTGAATGTGAGTGATTTTTGAAGGGACGCTTAGGCAAGTCTTGAAAACTCTTCTACAACTTTAAGAGAAACAATTTGGAGGCTGAGAGGGGTGTCCACGTGTGTCCATTAGAGTGTAGAGAGTGTAATTTAGGGTTAGTAATGTGAGGAATTCTTTGAGAGATTGTAAGAGTGGAAGGAAAGTGAGAGATTTCTTCCTCCTTGCTGCTTTGAAAAAGAATTAAGTGTTTAAAGAAAGGAAGAGATTCAGAGGAACTTCGAGGAGTTTGCTTAGGGAGGAATTAGAGATAAAGTTTTTATGACTTTGCTTTTATACGTCGTATCTTCTCCATGAGTTCTAAGTAGTTTTCTCTGTCTTTCTCCTTGTCTTGAGATTTTCTGAAATAGTGATTTTAATTGTTTGTGCCATGAGAATGTTAAAGAAGTTGTGATGATCTTTTCACTTGAATCTTAATTTACTTTCAATTTGGCCAANATCTTAATTTACTTTCAATCTGGCCAATTGATTTGTTAGAATATGTTGAGTTTTACAACTAAAGTGAAGATTACATCCAAGATTTAGGGAGGTCAAAGTCCTTGAAAGTTGGGTGCAAGTAAATAAAGAAATGAAAATTATCGGGCTTAGAAGATTCAGGGAGGTCAAAGCCCTTGGAAGTTGGGTGCAAATAAATAGAGAAATAATTTTACCGGGGCGTAGAATTATATTTTAGAGTGGGAAGTTGGGTGCAAATAAATAGGGAAATAATATTATCGGGCGTATAATTGGAGATTTTAGAGTGAGAGACTAAAATCCCCAATTCGGTCCTATTGTTTGGGTGCTGAAGTGTAGATGTTAGCCCTCAGATTTGGGTGCAAATAAATATGGAAATAAAATTATCGGGCGTAGAATTGGAGATTTTAGAGTGACAATTGGAAGTTGGGTGAAAATAAATAGGGAAATAAAATTATCAGGCGTAGAATTGGAGATTTTAGAGTGACAGAAAAATCCCCAATTTGGTCCTATCGTTTGGGTGCTGAAGTGTAGATGTTAGCCCTCAGGCGAGGAAATAAATAGGAAAATAAAATTATCGGGTGTTGAATTGGAGATTTTAGAGTGACAGACTAAAATCTCTAATTCGGTCCTATCGTTTGGGTGCTGATGTGTAGATGTTAGCCCTCAAGTGAGGGGAACGTGAAAGCTCCAAAGTGAGAGTCGGTATCCTCCCAGCCTAGGAAATAAAATTATCGGGCGTAGAATTGGAGATTTTAGAGTGACAGACTAAAATCCTCAATTGAAATAGGGAAATAAAATTATCGGGCTTAGAATTGGAGATTTTAGAGTGATAGACTAAAATCCCCAATTCAATCCTATCGTTTGGGTGTTGAAGTGTAGATGTTAGCCCTCAGGCGAGGGGAACGTGGGAGCTCCGAAGTGAGAGCTGATATCCTCCCAACCTAGCCGCAGATTCAATAACCAAGCATAGGATAAGTCAATGTTCTTTATGTTTGGTCCAATGGGTAAATNGTAGCCTCTAATATTACTCCCTGTAGGATCGATATCCAGGACTCCATTAGAGCCCTGTATTACTTGAGCGATCCGCATAATTGCAATAAGTGTGACTTTGTCAATTATTGAATATTTTATACACATCTTTATCAAATCTATAACTGTTGTCAAGTTTTTGGCGCCGTTGCTGGGGATTTAAATCTTGTAGCAGCAGTATCAAATTCTTGTATTTTTAAGCATATATAAAGTTGCTGTCAAGTTTTTGGTGTCGTTGCCGAGGAGTAAAAATTAGATTTTTAAAAAAAATCATAATTAGAGTAACGAACAAATTAGGACTACTAGAAAACTTTTACTTGAATTGCAACTTATTTTCATAATAGTTTAACTGTTTTTCTGTGTACTGATTTCAATTGTATGCGTAAATTTGGACCTGAAAATCTTATACCCTACTATTTGGAATTAGAACGCACTGTTAGGAGAATTAAAAAACTAAGAAAAGAACCTAAAAATCCTGACACAATGGAAAATAATGTGAACAATCAAGGAATAGAAAATGAACATCAACCTAGACCTCTACGAGATTATGCAAATCCTACAGCAGATGAAATTCACTTATCTATCCAAAATTCTGATGTAGCTGCTAATTCATTTGAGCTCAAACCTGCTATTATCCAAATGGTACAAAACAATCAATTCATAGGTACACCAAATGAATATCCTTATTTACACCTTGCTAGTTTCTTAGAACTTTGTGCTACCTTTCCATATTACAGAGTTTGAACGATGTTGTTAGACTTAGACTTTTTCCTTTTTCACTTAGGGATAAGGCTAAGATGTGGTTAAATTTGTTAGCACCTGGATCTATTAGAACTTGGGGAGGACTTTCACAAAAATTTCAATCCAATTATTTCCCTCCATCCAAAACTGCTAAACTTAGAAATGACATTACATCATTTTGTCAGCTTGATGGAGAGTCGATATATGAAGCTTGGGAGAGATTTAAAGATCTTATTAGGAAGTTCTCACATCATTCGTTACCAGATTGGTTGATAATTCAAACTTTTTGCAATGGATTAGTGGGATCTCTTAGATCGATTATAGATGCTGCGGCTGGTGGTTCTTTAATGTCAAAACCTTTTGATGAGGCTTATTCGTTAATAGAAAAGATGGCTACCAACATATTTCAATGGCCTTCTGAAAGGGTAAATCCTAAAAGAGTAGCTAGTATCCATGATTCTGATGCGATATTTATGTTAGCTTCGCATATTGCTGTAATATCAAAGAAATTAGATCATTATGGAATGAATTATTCTCCAACACCTTCTATGATGGAAGAGAACTCATTTGGGTAATTTATGGATGTTCAACCTTCTTATGAGACTTTAAATACTACTAAACATAATCCAACAACATTATTTGACTATTATAACCCATGTTGGAAGAATCATCCAAATTTTAATTGGAATAACAATTCTTCTACAGATCAACAATGTTATTATAACCCAGGTTGGAAGAATCATCCAAATTTTAATTGGAATAACAATTCTTCTACAAACCATTACAACCCAGGTTGGAAGAATCATCCAAATTTTAATTGGAATAACAATTCTTCTACAAATAAAATAACCCAGGTTGGAAGAATCATCCTTTTAATTGGAATAACAATTCTTCTACAAATCAATAATGGGCAAACAACCCAGTAAACCCATTGGGAAATTCATCCAACCATGGAAATGTTAGTTATAGACCTTTTTATCCTCCATAATTTAACAGTAACACTCAATTTAAGGAAAAGAAGTTGTCTATGGAAGAGTTAATACTTAAAATTAAACAGTAACACTCAAATTAAGGAAAAGAAGTTGTCTATGGAAGAGCTGATATTAAACATGTAATTGCAGAATCAAGGAAATCAATTACAAATTCAAGGAAACCAGTTACAAAATCAAGGAACTACTATCAAGAATATTGAAAACCAACTGAGGCATATCGCTACTACGCTTAGTAACCGAACATCAGAAACTTTTCCTGGTCCTGTGGAACCAAATCCTAAAGATCAAGGAAAAGAACAGATAAAAACAATACAATTACAACGTGCAAAAGAATTGGAAACAAGAGTGCAGAAAGAAACGAAAACTAAAAAAGAGAAAGTGGATACATAAAAAGAAAATATCATGAATACCCAAATTTAGAGTATCCATTTACACCAATGAAAATTACTGTGGAAAAACCTCCACCTGAATACCCAAATTTAGAATATCCACTTACACCAATGAAAATTACTGTGGAGAAACCTCCACCACCATTTCCTCAAAAAGAATAAATAATTTTACAAGTTTATAGAAATTCTTAAAAAATTAACGTTAAATATTCCTTTCGTAGAAGCTTTAGAGCAAATGCACAATTATGTGAACTTTATGAAAAATATTTTGAACAAGAAAAGGAAGTTCACTGATAATGAGACTGTTGCACTTAGCAAAGAGTGTAGTGCAATTATTCAGAAAAAGCTTCCTGAAAAATTAAAAGATCTAGGTAGTTTCACTATACCGTGTGCTATCAGTGAAAGATTTTATGGAAGATCTTTATGTGATTTGGAATTCTTAATCTTATGCCTCTATCAATTTTTAAAAGATTAGGATTAGGAGAAGTTTCACCTACTTCTGTAACTGTTCAGTTAGCGTATCGTTCAATTACTTATCCCAAGGGAAAAGAAGATGTGTTAGTAAAAGTGGACAAATTTATCTTTCCTGTGGATTTCATTGTTTTAGATAATGAGGAATGTAACTCTACAGTTAGCGAATCGTTCAATTACATATCCTAAGGGAGTTATAGAAGATGTGTTAAAAATTTATCTTTCCTATGTATTATTTTAGATATGGAGGAAGATAAAGAAATACTTACAAATTTATCTTTTCTATGGATTTCATTGTTTTAGATATGGAGGAAGATAAAGAAATACCTATCGTAGGGAGACCATTTTTAGCTACTGGAAAAGCTATGATAGATGTTCAAAAAGGAGAATTAATAATGAGAGTTAACCTTTCCTGTGGATCTCATTATTTTAGATATGGAGGAAGATAAAGAAATACCTATCATTTTAGATTCTTATGGATTTCATTGTTTTAGATATGGAGGAAGATAAAGAAATACCTATCATTTTAGGGACCTTTCCCATGGATTTCATTGTTTTAGATATGGAGGAAGATAAGAAAATACCTATCATTTTAGGGAGATCATTTTAATCATTGTTTTAGATATGGAGGAAGATAAAGAAATACCTATCATTTTAGGGAGACCATTTTTTGTTTTAGATATGGAGGAAGATAAGGAAATACCTATCATTTTAGGGAGACCATTTTTTGCTATTGTTTTAGATATGGAGGAAGATAAAGAAATACCTATCATTTTAGGGAGAGCATTTTTAACTACCTTATTTTAGATATGGAGAAAGATAAAAAAATACCTATCATTTTAGGGAGACCATTTTTAGCTACTCGAAAAGCTATGATAGATGTTCAAAAAGGAGAATTAACTATGAGAGTTAATGATCAAGAAGTGGCTTTTAACATTGCAAAATCTATGAAAAGGAAGATAAAGAAATACCTATCATTTTAGGGAGACCATTTTTAGCTACTGGAAAAGCTATTGAGATGTTCAAAAAGGAGAATTAACTATGAGAGTAAATGATCAAGAAGTGACTTTTAACATTGTGAAATCGATGTTCAAAAGGGAGAATTAACTATGAGAGTTAACGATCAAGAAGTGACTTTTAACATTGTTAAATCTATGAAATACCTTACTATTGAAAGAGATAATGAATGTTTTCGCATGGAAATTAGTGAACATCTTTGAACGGAGCATTTTAAAGAATATTTTGAAGAGAAAAAATATTTTGAAGACAAAGATGAAGTTATTTTCGATGAAATAGAAATTGAAGCATTAGATTATGTTCAAGAAAGATTTGAGATGTTGGATATTACTGGAAATTCTTATAAGAATCTAGTTCCGTCAATTATGAAACCACCTCAACTTGAGTTGAAAATATTTCCTAACCACTTGAAGTATGTGTATGATAAGAATCTAGTTCCGTCAATTAGAAAACCACCTGAACTTGAGTTGAAAATATTGCCTAGACACTTGAAGTATGTGTTTTTGGGAAACTCATAAAAACACCTGAACTTGAGTTGAAAATATTGCCTAACCACTTGAAGTATGTGTTTCTGGGAGACTCGTCTACATTAATTGTTATTATCTTCAGAGTTAAATGATTTGCAAGAGCAAAGACTTTTGGATACATTAAAAAGATATAAGAAGGCTTTTGGTTGGACCTTAGCTGATAATAAAGGAATCAGTCATTCAATCTGTATGCACATAATTATACTGGATGAATAATATAAACCAAGAGTTGATCCACAAAGGAGATTAAACTCAATGGTGAAAGAAGTAGTCAAGAAGGAAATTTTGAAATGGTTGGACACTGGAATTATATATCCTATTTTGGACAGTGCTTGGGTAAGTCCAACTCATTGTGTTCCTAAGAAAGGAGGGGTGACTGCTGAAACACAAGAGAATAATAAATTAATACCTATCAGACAAGTTACTGGGTGACATATTTGCATTAATTATAGAAAATTAAAAACTACCACTAGGAAAGATCACTTCCCTTTACCATTTTTAGACCAAATAGTGGATAAACTTGCTGGGCACAAATATTTTTATTTTTTAGATGGATGTACCGGCTACCATCAAATTTCTATTACTCCTAAGGATCAAGAAAAGATAACATTTACTAGCCCTTTTGGAACTTTTGCTTTTCAAAGAATGCCTTTCGGATTATGTAATGCACCTGCAACATTCCAGAGATGTATGATGTCTATATTTAGTAAGTTAATATATGATGGAATAGAAGTGTTTATGGATGATTTCTCTGTATCTAGAACATCATTTGACACATGCTTAAATCATCTTGAAAAATTTTTGGAGTTATGCGAAAGAACTAATTTTGTTTTAAATTAGGAGAAATGTCAATTTATGGTTGCAGGAGGAATTGTGTTAGGGCATAAAATTTTAGAAAATGGTATGGAAGTAGACCCTGCAAAAATT
>JXCR01144672.1:79359-115436 GCA_002079205.1 Phalaenopsis hybrid cultivar | reverse complement strand
CCCTCTCCAGGATTCCGAAAAGGCACTTTTGGAACACCAATGGGCATTAAGATAAAAAAAAAATGAAGTACTATACTTTACTTTAATATGAAAACGTAACAATGGTTTTATTGTCTTCAATATTTTTTCTCTTTATTTTCCATTTTTATATATTTTTATATTCTATAATATACTATTCTATTCTTAATTTTATATTATAGATTTTATTTTCTTTTATTTTTTTTTATTTTTAATTTAGNTTGTAGCCAATATTTTATTACGAATAATTCCGACAACTTCAGGAGAAAAAAAGGCATTTACCTATTAGAGAGATGGTGCGATTTGATTTTCTATTGTTTTTTTTACCCCTCAGTTTTACGAGGAAAAGAACGTAGTTAGGAATAGAAAAAAAAACAAATTAGTGAAAGAAACCTACGCTAGGTGAACGTGAAATTTAGAGATAGAGCAATTCCTTTTGTCGTGTATCCTCGATTGATGCAGCTTTAGATGCTTCAATTATCCATTTTAGTATTGAGCGAAAGGTTACATCTATAGGTTCTTTTATTATTGGAGGTCAATACTACTTCATTTAGTACCAATAGGTGGCATCGGGGAAAAAACACTACATGATCAACACATTTCCACACATTGTAACACATGTGTGGAAATGTGTTACAATGTGTGGAAATGTGTTACGTCATTATTGGACGTTCCTCATCATGTAGTGCAAAGATGNAATTCTTAGAGAATTAATTTAATTATTAAAATTATTTGTTTTTTTTATGTATTAATAAAATATAAAATATTATTTAAGTGGAAAATTAAATTTTGAAGTTTTCTTAAATCTCTCTGAGTCCAGAGAACCCAAAGAAACAAATTTCATATTTTGATGATTTATATTTTAATTATTAGAATTAATTTAGTGGAAAATTAAGGAAAATTCAATTTACCTTTTAAAAAAAATTAGTTTAAGCCTTCAAAAATTAATAACTTTTGTTAGAAATATAGGAAAATTATTTTTAATTGGTCCTAAATAATCAAGAGGCCAAATGTGACATTTTGTTGTGTCTTTACAATTTTATGATTTTTGTTTTAATTTTATCTAATTTTTAATTATTTAAATTTTTAAAAATAGCTTAACATGAATATTTATTTTAATTCAAATTTTATTTTTTTTAGAACCTTGTGATCATAGAGAACTCCCAAAACAAATTTGGTGATTTTTTTGAGTTGTATTTTAATTATTATAATTATTTTAATGCCAAAAATGCAATTTCACTTGATTAATCTATTTTTGTGGTCAAATTAATTCCAATAGACATGAGATTTTTATGAGGAGTTCTTCTAACATTAAATTACAATGGAGAATAGTTTTTTTTCCATTAACTTTTATATTTTTTCAGATTTAATTATATTTCATTTTTAGTGTTTAATGACAATTAGGGTTATTTTTAATGAGTTGAACTAAGTTTGTGTTTTTCCTAGGGTCCTCTAATCACAGTAAACCAACCAAAATAAGTTTAATATTCTTTTATGAATATTCTAATTATTATAATTTTACATCAAAAAAGGGAACATCAACTTAAAAATTAGAGATCTCTAATTAGAGATGCCCCCTGACTTTGGAAAAATCAGGGGAGATCTCTAACAACAAAGAGAAATAAAGCCCCATGATCTCATGCTATGGTTAATTGTGTGTACAATGGTCTAAATAGGTTTTATTGTATTTAATTTATCAATAATAAAGTACATGTCAAATAATTTTGATTTTAATTTCACATTATTCTCCTCCGTTCACCAAGCAAGAGAGCATTTTAATTTAATTTTNTTTGGAAAAATCAGGGGAGATCTCTAACAACAAAGAGAAATAAAGCCCCATGGTCTCATGCCATGGTGAATTATGTGTACAATGGTCTAAATAGGTTTTATTGTATTTAATTTATCAATAATAAAGGACATGTCAAATAATTTTGATTTTAATTTCACATTATTCTCCTCTGTTCACCGAGCAAGAGAGTAATTTAATTTAATTTGTATAATTTTTCTACACCAAGTTATAAATTTTTAAAAGTTGGCTGATTTAATTAATTAAAAAAACCCTAATTTCCTACTTATCCAACTCATCATCGTACGCGTGTCCTCGCAGGATTGGGCATCGCCATCTGAGTTAGCCTACCATCACGTACCAAAGTGTCGTCCAACTGCATCAATGCCCTCCATTTGATACACACGTGATGAGACAATCCCTCATATTTGTCTCCAATTGGTGTAACTTGTGAACTGTCCACCTTCTAACTCTAGTTTCTACATTGATACTCAACCAAATCTCATGAGGTTTGTTTCTATAGACNTGCCATCTGAGTTAGCCTACCATCACGTACCAAAGTGTCGTCCAACTGCATCAATGCCCTCCATTTGATACAAACGTGATGAGACGATCCCTCGTATTTGTCTCCAACTGGTGTAACTTGTGAACTGTCCACCTTCTAACTCTAGTTTCTACATTGATACTCAACCAAATCTCATGAGGTTTGTTTCTATAGACGTGTTTAGACTAGGAAAACACATATANCTTGAAATTCCACATATTGATCTTAACCTCTAAGCATTTAGTAGGTAAGATCATTATAAGAGAATTCAAGAAAAATCCCTATAGGATTACTTAGCTTTAGGGTCAACCCTGGGTGTTGATTTGGAATGTACACCATATCTTCACAATACATTAATCCATGGTTCATTTAGAATGGATATGNCAGTTAATTAAGTCCTAAATCGAGTCTAAAAAGATGGAGAATCAAAATAGGCTAGGGTTGAGGGGAGAATTCTGTACCTTTGCTTAGATGAGCTCCCAAAGTGTGGTGAAATGCTTAGGTATGAAATTGATCAAAGCCTACTTGGGGTGTTGATCAAAGTCTATGCTAGGAGGGTCTTGAGATGGGGTTTTTTGTGGTGAACTTCTTCTTTTGCTTTAGGGATGGTGTGGGTGAAGTTAATTTAGAGTTGGTGGAGTTTGGAGAGGTGTCCTATTTTGGGCTTAAACTAGGCTGAGAAATTGGTTTTGGTCAGCGGAGGAGAGAGCTAGAAAATGGTTGGGTTGAGCTCAAGAGGTCTTGGAAAAGCTCCGGGAACAATTTGGCAGTCTCCACAAGGAATTTGAACATCTCTTTCTTGTCTGTGGAGGGTGGTGTTGAAAGGGAGGGGGAGAGGGTGGTTGCCATAACTGACCAATGAGTGTGCTTAACTGCTTAGGTGGAGGGAAGAATTGGATGATGAGGGAAAATTTATAATGTGGGCTTTGGGTAAATTTTAGGCTTTTTGAATGACTTAAGGGCTTTGGCTTTTAAAAATAGGGATAAATTTGGGCTTGAAATTGGGTCAAATTGGTTTCATGGGAGTGTTTCAAATTAGTTTTGGGGACATTTTGGATAATTTTGGAATTTTTTGGTCATGAGGGGCATTTGGTAATTTTAGTTAATTTTTGGGTATTTTTTGATTTTGGTGAATTTTGGTCAATTTGGGTAGTGGGGAATGATTTGAGATGATTTTGAAAAGAAATTTGGGAATTTAGGAAATTTTAGGAATTTTTGGTAAAAGATAGGGTTGTAGGGGTACTTTGGTAATTTGGTGGAAGTTTGGGCTAAAATGGGCAATTAAACAATGAGGCCATGTCAAATTGATATGAGCCATATGAAGACACATTTTGGATGTTCAATATGTTGGTCCTGACCCTCTTAGCCAAAAGGAGTCAGAAGACTAAATCAAAGGGGGGCCTAGGGTTTGGGGTGTGTGAGAAACTAACCAAGACCAAGACCACCCAGAGTTAGTCCTAAGGCTTGAACATCCTATGGGGAACTCCTCTTGAGCTTCCTTATGCTTAGTCTCATCCTCTTAAGTGCTGGAGGTTAGACTTTAAGCATATGAAACTCTAAGTGAAGTAAAGAAGAGCTTAGAATTTCTAATGGTGAGGGTTCCTTTTCTAATCCTTTAGGAATAGTCAACAAGAAAGTCCTATAGCTACACCCTAGGCTACTAAAGAGGAAATACTAGACCTCAACCAAAAGTAAGGTGTGGTGTGCGAGGCAAGCACACTGCACGTATTGGCGTTGACCAAAGAGATCAACAAAACCAACACAAACGTCTAAGCCAACTTGCTTAGAACAAAGAGTATAATTGAGTGACAGTTGTTTCTGCTAAGAAATTAGCAAGTGAATATTTGATCAAAACAAATGATTCAGAACTCTCGCTGGGATTAGAAGGAAAGTAATTCTGAAAACGACCATCAAGAAAAGGAAAAAAAATTACGGTCACACTGAAGATTCAATTTTAATTCGATGATAGAAAACTTTGATTTTTATTTCAATAGTTTCAAAGGATGGGAATCAGAATTTTGGTACTAACCCCGAAAATAAAATCAAATTTAGGTACCAACCTAGAAAGAAGGGAATCAGAATTTAGGTACTGGCCCCAAGATTGTAATTGAAATTCAGGTATCAATCTCAGAAAGAGAATCGAAATTTAGATTTTGACCTAAAAAAAGGAATTAGAATTTGTGTAGTGACCTTGAGATGGGAATTGAAATTTAGGTATCAACCTCGAAAAGTGAATCAGAATTTAAGTACTGACCTCGAAAGAAGGGAATTAGAAAGTACTGAGCCTGAGAATTTCATGAGTGTGGAAAAAGTTCTCATATAGAAAGGTGGAAATTATAGGGAATTTAAAGAAATCAGACGAGCTTGCACCGACCCTGAAATTTCATGGAGGCAAAAAATTCCTCGAAAGGAAGGCGAAAAATATAGGGAATTTAAAGGAATCCGACGACCTTGTACTGACCGAATTTGAAAGAAGGCAGAAAATTTCTCGAAAGGAAGACGAAAAATTTAGGGAATTCAAAGGAATCAAACGACGTTGTTCTGACCTTGGAATTTCATGGAGGCAGAAAATTTCTCAGAAGGAAGACGGAAAATATAGGTAATTTAAAAGAATTGGACGACCTTGCACCGATCTTGGAATTTCAGGGAGGCAAAAATATTTTTTGAAGGAAGGTGAAAAATATAGGAAACTTAAAAGAATTAGATGACCTTACACCAACCCTGAAATTTCATTCTAAAGGTTGCGGTAGGGAGGGCTCCTAAAGTAATGCGGTATCACATGTAGCATCCTTAACCTCTAAAATATTGTGGGAATCAAAATTTAGGTACTGACCTTGAGTTCTGAGATTACCAAGATTTCGTGAAGATATAGAGATTTCAAAAATTTGAGATTTCATGAAGATATAGAGATTTCGTGAAGATATATAAATTTTGAAATGTTGAGATTTCATGAAGATTAGAGATTTTAGAATGTTGAGAGTTTGTGAAATATATAGATATCGAAAGATTTCATACAGGTATAGAGATTTCAGAATGTTGAGATTTCATGAAGGTATAGAGATTTCAGAATGTTGAGGTTTCATGAAGGTTGTGAAAAATTCGTGTAGACAAAGACATTGGTGCTGCGAAAGCGGGGAGTGAGAAACCTCAAACTCGAGAGAAGAAAATCATCATATTTATCATTTTCTTTTCTTATTGTCTTTATCACATTTAATTATCAAAATATATTTTCCAAAATTTAGTTTTTGTTGGTTGATTTACTTTTCAAAAACTTTATTTAAATTTCATTAACAAATTTTTGTTGTATTGTTCTTTGTTTGTTATAATTTAAAAGCAATGTATAGTTCTGCGGCCTTTTATCAATAGTACAAAAGGGCAATTTAACAAATTCATCAAAATATGGAAGAAATTTCATTTGTCTGCTTCAAGTATGCGTTACAAACTGAATACATGTTGAAGCATCAAAAGATAACATGTCAAATATATCTGAAACATCATATGTTGAGTACATATCATATCTGCTACTCTGGCGCAGTACAAAAGTGACAAAAACTGTCATCAAGCTGAGCTACTAAGTCATGCTCCAGGACAAGAATTTGTTTCACGTGTACTTAGAGGTGCAACCATCTGTTAGATTGTATGGGTGCAGCTCTTCCAATTCTGAGTCTGGACGGAACCCTTGCGGCACTTTACTATCATCCATTCTTTTGAATGTCTGACTGCGACTTTATATATGCTTAAAAATATAAGTATTTAATACTACTGCTAAAAGATTTAATTCCTTAGTAATTATACCAAAACTTAATAACAGTTATAGATTTGATAAATATACCTCACTCAATCACTCCCTGACAACGGCGCCAAAAACTTGACAGTGACTTTTTATATGCTTAAAATATAAGATAAATATGGATGAAACGGCGCCAAAAACTTCACAGCGACTTTATATATGCTTAAAATATAAGATAAATATGGACAGATTTAATACTGCTGCTAAAAGATTTAATTCCTCAGCAACTGTACCAAAACTTAATTACAGTTATGGATTCGATAAAGATGGATGTATATAATTCAGCAACTGCACCAAAAACTTAATAGCAGTTATAGAGTCGATAAAGATGTATGTATAAAAATATTCAATAATTGTAAAGTCACACTTATCAACGCAAGTATACGTATCACTCAAGTAATATAGGGCTCTAATAGAGTCGCCAAAAACTTGATAACAGTTATAGATTTGATAAAGATGTGTATAAAATATTCAATAATTGTGCAAAATCATATATATATATATATGATTATAAAGATGTATAGATATAATATTCAATAATGTTAAAGTCAAATTAAAAATACAAGATAAATATGGACTTAATAAATATTCAATAATTGTAAAGTCACACTTATCAACGTATAGATTCGATAAAGATGGATGTATAAAATATTTAATAATTGTAAAGTCACACTTATCAACGCAAGTATACGTATCACTCAAGTAATATAGGGCTCTAATAGAGTGTAAAGTCACACTTAATATGTTTGATTTAATAAAGATGTATATATATATAATATTCAATAATGTTAAAGTCAAATTTGTCAACACAATTATACATATCGCTCAAGTAATATAGGGCTCTAATGGAGTCCTAGATATCAATCCCACAGGGAGTAGTTTAGAATTATGGACTAAGACCTTACATATCGCTCAAGTAATATAGGGCTCTAATGGAGTCCTAGATATCGATCCCACATGGAGTAATATTAGAACTACGAACTAAGATTTTAGAGNCTAAAATCTCCAACTCTACGCCCAATAATTTTATTTCCCTATTTATTTGCACCCAACTTCCAAGGGCTTTAACCTCCATGAATCTTGTATGTAATCTTCACTTTAGTTGTAAAACTCAACATATTTTAACAAATCAATTGGCCAGATTGAAAGTAAATTAATATCGAAGTGAAAAGATCATCACAATTTCTTAAACATTTTCATGGCTTCACCAATTTAAATCACCATTTCACAAAACTCGAGACAAGGAGAAAGACAGAGAAAACTACTCATATCTCATGGGGATAACACAACAAAACTTGGAATTCATATATAAAATTAAAGTCATTCAAAAAACTATAAGTAAATAACTTATCTCTAATTTCTCCCCAAGAAAACTCCTCAAAGTTCCTCTGAATCTCTTCCTTTCTTTACAGCACATAGAATTCCTCTTCGAAGCAGTAAGGAGGAAGAAATTTCTCATTTTATCTCCACTCTTACAATCTCTTGAAGAATTCCTCATAATTTAGACTCTCTACACTTTTTTCACACTTCAATTTGGAGTTTCCCCTCCTCTATTTTCGGCCAAATTCTTCTCTTTAAAGATGTGGATGAGCTTTCCCAAGAGTAGCCTAAGCACCCCCCCAAAATTCATCCTTATAAAATGCTTAATTGGACATAACTGCCGATCTTGCCGTCGGCGGCCTCGAGGGCACCATTGGCGGGCCTTCTAAGTGAATTAATTCTAGAGACTTGGGAAAATCTCGCCATCGGCGCCCTAGTTCAAATCTTCACATTTTGTTCCTTTTTTCTTCAAATTCGCTCCTTTTTGCATCTTTTTGCTCCAATGACCCTAATTCATCATTTCTGCAACAAAACATCAAAAATACCTTTTTTTAAAGTGCAATATCATCAAAAATAATATAAAATAGGTATGAAAATCTCAACA
Organism: Phalaenopsis hybrid cultivar; assembly: GCA_002079205.1. NCBI lineage: Eukaryota > Viridiplantae > Streptophyta > Magnoliopsida > Asparagales > Orchidaceae > Phalaenopsis > Phalaenopsis hybrid cultivar. Next base: position 107,374 of record JXCR01144672.1, on the reverse strand, counting down.
TATTTTACTTTGGTCAATGTCACAGAAACTCTACGGTGTCGTACTCCCGGAATGTAGTGCTTGGTAAGATCTGGTCTGTTTCCCTTTAAAATTAGTACTGAACCCATTGGCAGTGGAATCTTGATGGATCTTTTGAATTCCCCAAAGCCAATAACATCGATTTCTTTTCCAAACAAAATTTTACTTCGCCTCATGAAGGACACCGTGCAGAAGAGCCTTACAAAGTAATGGTGATCTATGTGTGGAGAATTACAATCTCCTTCATCATAAATGTTGATTATGCATCTATTCGGAATGTAGTCTGGCGGTAGTATGCTCAACCTGATCATCCTTTTAATCATTCTTTTTATCTCAAAAGGCAGAGGATCCACCTCATTGTATCTTAAGATACCTGAGGGTTCCCTAACCAATCTTAGACAAAGTTGTCACAGCAGCCACATTGAATGGTTATCCTGCCTTTCCCGTGCATCCATTTCTACGACTCTGAGTAAGTCTTCCTCATGAACAAACCAGCTCAACCTCGGCCTCTTAAGTCGAATACGCAGTCAAGAATCCTTATTTCATCATTTTTGAAGAAAACTCCTATATATAGTTCTAGACCTTCCAAGATGTCGACAAATTTCTCTTGGATTTTTCATAGAATTCAAATTTTCTCTTCTTGACTCTATTAATTCTTTTTAGTTCTGCCGTAGGAATCCTTTGTGGTCGTCGAGGTGGTTCCCTCATTTCAATATCCATGGAAAACCATGTTTGACTCATCTCCGTATGCAGTGGAATATATGATTCAGTATCTGAGTGTGTTGTCTCCTGGTGCCCTATGTTGGAGGCTCTATATTCTTCAAAGGAACTGTAGAGTTCCAAGTGGAGGAAATTGCATCTCGGGCACTCCACAAATGCTCCTCCTATCGATGCTTGTGTTGGAATTTCAACATTGCACATCAATCAGCCTTTGCAAAGTTCATCTTGAATTTTTTATTGTGTCTGCTCCGCAACAAACTATGACTCATCCTATGTAGCAGGCAGACTGGTAGAAGTCTCCCTCATGCATGGGTCATAAATCTTTTCCTCATAAATTGGGATGAGTGTATCTTCTGCTTTTTTCATGCTTTTTTTCTCTTGACATAAGAAAGCTCTATGCTTACAGTGGTTGGCATTACAATTTTGCGTTCTCTGAGTGGTGCATCTGGCACTCTTTCTTTATTAGCACTGACTAAATTCCTTGTTCATGCAGTTATCATGAATGGTAGATGACTGGTTCCTTCTGTTGGATCTTGTGGTACTGCTATTTTCTTCCTCTTTAATGAGAAATCATCTTTGGTACCAATTCTTAGCAGTGATGGTAACACGTCCATCAGAGGACCCTTGCAGTCAATGTTGACCTGACCGAAGTCCAAGTCAAAGTTTACGATGCTACCCTGGGTTGCCCTTTCCTTATTTAGTGCGAGATTCAAGCCGTCTCTAAACGCAAAAAGCAGCTTTTATCCCGACATTTTTCTATAGAAGACAGAAAAACATCAGTGCGCTAAAGTTTAGCACAAACAAGTACAACAACGAATTATTAATTAACAAATTTTCAACTTATACAAGTGCAAATTTTATTAATTTAATTTAATTTAAAGAGATTTCATAAATAAAAACAAAAGGAGAAAATTAAAGTGAGCAAATTCAAAAATTTCCTTTTATTGAGGTTAATTGTATTATAAAATTTTGGGCCTAGTCACAGACGCTTTGCCAAATCATTGTATCTTCAAATCAATGTTATGTTGTGTATTATATCTTCAAATATCAGCCATTAACTGACAACATGGGTCTTTTGCCCTGAAAATCCACCAGCTGGTAAGATCCTCCTGAATAGACCTTTTCTATGACCAATGGTCCCTCCAAAGTTGGTTCAAATTTTTTAACTATCTTGCAGTGTGCAAGAGGTCACCAACATTGAACGCCCTCGGGCAGACAAATTTATCATGAGCCTGCACCATCCTTGCTTGGCAGAGCTCCGAATGATGTTCTGCTTCTAATCATTTTCTCTCGAGAATTTCCAATTCTATAAGTTTGAGCTTTGCACTTTCTTATGTTGTAATCTAATTGGCGACGATGACTCTGAGAGACGGTGACTAGACTTCTAGCGGTAGTACGAACTCAGAGCCGTACATAAGTGCGTAGGGTGTACATTGAGTGGGAGTTATGAACATTGTATAGTAGGCTCACAGAGCATTTAATAGTTTATCATGCCACCCTCTTTTTTTCTCATACAATGTCATCTTTAAAATTTGCACGAGCATCTTGTTGATGGTCTAGGCCAGGCCATTTGCTCTGGGATATTAAATTGTAGAGTATCTCCTGTCTTTCTTATGTCGCTTAATGAAGTTGTTGATCTTTGTGCTCTTGAAGGTTGTTCCATTGTATAAAATTACTCTGCGTGGTACACAAAAATGGTAGACAATCTGACTCTTGAAAAATTAGAGATCATGCTGTGTTGTAACCTCTTGTAATGACACCGCTTTTGTCCACTTGGAAAAGTAATTTGTAGCAGCAAGAATAAACCTATGTCCCTTAGAGGATGGAGGGTCTATTGGACATATTATGTTTGTGCCCCAACACTCGAATGGTCACAAGGTAACGATTGGATGTAGTACATTCAGAGGTTGGTGTAAAACTGCTCCATGCACTTGACAAAGGTGACACCTTCCAGTTGTATCCATACAATCAAATATCTTTGCTGGCCAATAACCTCAGAGTCTTTTAATTTTCATTTTAATTTTTGGCCCTGACTGGTGAGCTCCACACAATCTGGAGGGTACTTCTTTAATGATATTTTGTGCTTCGACACTGCTTAGACATCTTAGCCACATCTGATCGAATGATCTTCTGTAGAGGACATCTCTCACTTGAGCATATGACCTAGCTCTTCTCATGATGTGATATGCTTTAGACTTATCTTCTGGTAGCTTTCCATTTTGTAAATATTCTATCAATGGCTTACGCTAATCTTCATTAATTCCAGCAATTGAAATCATCATCCCTTCTTCTTTCTCAAGCTTGTGTAAATTTTTAAGGTCAATGCAAGATAGAACCTAACGTTCTTGTACTATAATGTTGATGGAATCCTTCGGTGGATATGTCATTTCCTTAGCAAGTTTTGCTAAAGCGTTGGCATGGGTGTTATCTACCCGAGGAATCTAGTATAGAGTCACTTTAGGAATCTGTTCTAGCAACTTCATCGTGTACCAGTAGTATTCTGCTAGACTTGGCTTCAAAATCTTATATTGTTCGATAACTTGTTGGATGACGAGTTGTGAGTTGCCATAGATGACAATGTCTGTTATATCCATTGAGATTGCCAATTCCAATCCAGTGATCAACTCTTCATATTCTGCTTCATTATTTGTACAAAATAAGACCAATTCCTTCTTTTCCTGGTATAACTATCTCTGATTCATTGTCCTTTCTAGCTGATGAAGCCCCATTGAAGTACAGTTCCCAATGTCTGTCACTGGATGGTTCTATTTGTAGTATATGTTCATCTGGTAGCTCATCATTGAGAGGGGACCTAGTTGGAAGTGGGTGCGGTGCGAGAAAATCTGCTAAAATTTGTCCCTTGATAGCTTGGAGGGGAACAAAAGTTAAATCGAATTGTAATAAAATCATTAGCCATCTTGCTAGGCATCCGGAAAGTGTTGGTTGGGTCGTCAAATATTGCAATGGATTAACTTTCGAAATAAAGGTGTTTTATGAGAAAGCATTTAATGCCTAAGATTTTGGGTTGCAAAAATTAAAGTTATACATTCCTTCTCGATAGGAGGATACTTTACCTCCCTCGGTATTAGGCAATGACTCAAGTAGTAGAGTGCATTTTCCTTACCCTCATCATTGACCTGAGTTATCAAGGCTCCAAGAGAGTCATGTAAGGCCGCAATATAAAGTATCAACAGCTTTCCCGGGATAGGGTCTGACAAAACATGAGGTGTCATTAAGTATCACTTAACATTCTCAAAGGCTCATTGGCATCTCTCTTCCAAAACAAATTTTACATCCTTCTTAATTAATGTCGAGAAAGGCTGACACACACATGAGGATTAGAAATAAAGCATCTCAAATATGCCAACTTTTCTTTGAAGGAATGTAGTTATTTCAAGGTTTTTGGAGGAGGCATTTCCAAAATAGCTTTAATCTTATCCGGGTTGATCTTGATTCCCCGATGATGGACAATGAATGCTAGAAATTTCTTGGAGGTGACGCCAAAGGCATACTTTAAGGGATCCAACTTGAGGTTATATTGGTGTAATCATTCAAACACGATCCTCAAATCACATAAATGGTTTATTTTCTGTTTTCTTTTGATGACCAAGTCATCCACGTAGCATTCCACTTAGCTATGAATGAGGTTATCAAAGATCTTTGTCATTGCTCTTTGGTATGTTGCTCCGATGTTCTTCAATAATTGAAATTTTGAATGTTATAAGTGTTGCATATTTTGGAGCCATCTTGATTTGGTTATAGCCTGTTGATCCATCCATGAAAGAGAAATCTCATGTGTTGATGCGATGTCCACCATTAATTCTGGTATCAGCAGTGGAAAGTCATCTTTTGGACATACATTATTTAAATCCCTAAAGTCAACATATACACAGATTTGTCCATTTTGTTTCTTAACTAGCACAATGTTGGCTAACCGTGTGGGGTATTGCTCTTCTCTCATAAAGTTAGCATCTATTAGCTTTTTACCTCAGTAATGATTTGTTGCTCTATCTCGAGGCGCATCCTTCTGGGAGCTTGTTTTACTGGGGTCATATCATTATCCATCCCGAGTTTGTGAACTGCAACCTTTGCTGATAGCCCTGACATTTCATCATAACTCCATGCAAAGAAATCTTTAAATTTAAACAATAATTTTTTTCAATTATGTGGATTCTTCCTCCTTAAGTAGAGAACTTATAAAGGTGCGTCAGGGCTGCTCCTCAGTTCCGAGGTTGATTTCTTTCAATTCATCCATCGTTAACTTAATTTCTTCTTGAAATTCCATTGGAGCATCATCTATCAACTGATTCTAAGCGTCATCCTCTATATCAAGGCAATCCTCTTCCAATCCGCTAGTAACAATAATGCAAAATTTTGATTCATCGACTGGTCCTACAATACCAAATCTGAGACCTTCTTTTGAGTTAAAAGTTTGACTTTGAACATTCCACAATTTTTCAAAAAGTTGTAGCTTATCTTTTGGCATTTGTTTTGGCACATATCCTTATTGAATTAAATTTTGTTCACAGGGATAAAAGTAACTGAAAGGTAATTCCATTAAATCATTAGAATCCTCTTCCAAATTTACAGGATTTTCAAAATTAGTAGGAGGGGAAGCACAATAAAACTTGATCGGTTTTGAATTGACGCTACAGAATTCCTTGACTTCTAAACTCTCAACCTCTTGAGGGTTGATTGGATTAAGGGTCATAACATTCACATAGTGGTTGATCCAATCGTACATTGACTCATATTCAGTCTTCTCCACATCTTCCAAGTAAATCTCGTACTGAGGTTTCTTCTATTTTATCATCATCATTTATTCCTCAAAACTTTCTTCCATGTCGATGTTGATGGTTGGCCTAGTCTGTTTAACAATCGTCTTGGTTCTTCCTTGTCCACGTCCCCGGCCTCTATCTCAGGTGTATGGGCTAAAAGAACCTCTACCAGCTTGTTGTGAAGGAATGGTAGTAGATCACTGAAGCGGAGTTAAATAGCCTCTTCTTTGGGATTCTTCTGAATCATCTACTTTATTTTCTACAATTTCATGGGAAAAGACATTTTTGATTGGAGGCACGTAGCAACTGGCATCTTCATGGATACCCACTTCAAGAACTAAGAATGGTTGTAAATCACCTTTAATGCAATATTCTTGTAATTCTTTGAAATACTTGATACACTAATGTAAAGATGATAGAATCATATTATGCTCGTGAATCTATGGTCGTCAAAGTAGAGCAATAAAAAGGTCTCTACATTGATGATATGGAATCTTTTGATTGTTACTAGTTGTCTGACTTTCTTTAATAGTGTAATCGATACATGGGTTCTTTCTCCCTTGTGGTTAACATCATTTTATTGATGGTAAGCTCCTGAGCCTCAATATCCATATATACCAATGTCCGTAGACTCATTAATTTAAGTGATGCTCCTGAATCTACTAAAACTCTAGATAACACAAATCTGTCGATATTAACAGAGATGTAGAGCGGTCGGTTATGGTCGTTGGTACCAAGCAACAAGTCTTCATCTGTGAAAGTTATCGCATGCTATTCTTTTAAAGAACAAACTTCATTTGAGGATGTGCTGGCCAATTGAGCCAAGCAAATCTCTTGGTCAAGCAAGGCTAAAACCAGAGATTCTTTAATTTCCTTTGACAGGAGCAGAGCATCGTAGATGCATAGTTTGGCCGTCAACCTCTTAATATGACATAGCACGTTATAATCTACTTTGTATAATCCTCTAATGTTTACTTGGTTATTTGGTTCTTCCACTAGCGGAGGTAGAGGTAGCTCTTCTCGATGGACTATCTATTTTCTTTTATCCACTGAAGCTATTCTTGGAGGTAATACCTTCCCACTTCTTAGAATTATTTTCGTGGATTCTTCTTCTTCTTAAGATACTATAGCAAAAACTTTTGGTGTCTCTTCTACATCAGAGAAATACAAATTGATGATTAGTGGTGTACCATGGCACTCGAGGACTAGCTCCTCACTCCCAGCATTCTTATAACCGATGTTATCGATATCTTCTTCATGTTCATTAACAGATTCATCAGACTTAAGTACAATTTGAGGATCAATTTGGATATCGAGATGAAAGTTAGATTGACTAAAATCAGTTACGTTATCACTAGAAACAATTAGAGCGTAGCCAAAATCATAATCAGTATATTCATAATATCTCCGTGGGGCAAAAAGATAATCATACATGGTCAGGGGTTCGAGGATTTTTTCCCCGAATGCAAGACAACAAATCTAACAGAGGCAACCTGATCCCGACTATTTATATGANAATGTAGCCAAAATCATAATCAGTATATTCATAATATCTCCGTGGGGCAAAAAGATAATCATACATGGTCAGAGGTTTGAGGATTTTTTCCCCGAATGCAAGACAACCAATTTAACAGAGGCAACCTGGTCCCGACTATTTATATGTAACAGTATAATAATGTCTTTGATGATATTTTTCACTTATGTTTCCTTACTTTGCAACATAACCAAAAACTTGATCCTGGAGAAAATTAGGGTTTAACTTTCTAATATATATATATATATATATAAGGATACTACTCAAATATACATATCGTTATCAAGTAATATATGACTTTTTGATTAAGACGTGAATATCGAACCCACATGGAGAATTAGCAATATGCACTATTGACAATAAACTTTCTATTTCAAAAAGACAATTTCTTAAAATAAATTTATTTTTATAGTAATTAAAATTCAAATCTTTTTGGTATTTTTGATATTTTGACAAAACAAAAATAACTTCTAAATATAACTTGAGTTTATGTAAATAAAAGCACTGAATATGATAATATCTTTCTCCGCATCATGAATCGGTAACAAAATATATGAATTTTGTTGTGGAAGTATGCAAATTGTGTTGTGCCAAATAGGAGTAAGAATATTATTTACCATTATTAGAGATGCTATAAAGTACATTGACTAATTTAAAGTATGAATAGTTCTGAAGACTGGCTAGGTATGGAAGATACCAGCTCTCACTCAAGATTTCCCTCGATTCCCTCCACCTGGGGGCTAACATCTTGTAACAGAACCTAAAACAATAAACCAAGCTGGGGGCTTTAACCTATCACTTTAAAGTCCTCTAACTCTTCACCCTTCAAAGATTATTTCCCTATTTATTTGTACTAAATCATATGAATTACATTCTCATTTATACAACCTCATGTGATTCTTTCAAATTGTTGACTGACACAATACCAGCCCGGTTCTAACATGTTCTCACAACAAATTTTAGCAACTAGATAGGCCAGATCTAGAAGTAAATGAAGTACATGGATTTAAATCATCACAACTTCTACCAACATTAAAGATTAATACTCTCCACAACTTCCATCCAACAAATTAATACTCAGAATCCATGGAGAAAATAAAACCACACTTTAGTTTAAAAGTAGAAATCATTATCAAATCAACAAGAAGTTTTGATTAAAACCAAAAACAGTTTAAAAGTAAAAAATAACAACTTATCTCAATTCTTGCATTAAACTCTTGAAGTTCCTTTGAATCTCTTCTCTTTTACACACTCTTGAATTTCACAATAAAACTAAACACAAAAAGGATAAGTAAATTTGTGGTGCGTGAAAATCTTTCCAAATGTTTCTCTCAAAACTCCCCCTTTTTAGCAATTTTCATGACTTTTTAAAAAGTCTCAACTTTCTTCTTTTATAAATCTCCAAGAGGTGCCTTGGTAACTCCTCAAAATGTGTCCAAATTCAATGTATTCTCTAAGGAATTCCTCCTTTCACAAGTCTTCTACCCAAATATTCGTTTATAGTGGTCATTACCACCCTCTTTAGCCAATAGGTGCCTCAAATATCCATTCAATTGTCAAAATGAAATAAATTGTCACATAACTGCCTTTGGTGCTTAAGCGCGGGCCTCAGGCACTTAAGCAGGGGGCCGCTGGTGCTTAGGCGCTACCTTTCTGTTTCACCGGCGCGAAAGTATTGGATCTGGCGCTTAGGCGCCAAAACACTTGAGCAAAATTTTCACACTTTTGCTCCAAATTTGATCCTTTTTCATTCCTTTTAGAAATTTTCACCTTTTTTTACTTGCACCTAAAATAAAAAACACACAAATACCTTCAATTAAAGCATAATATCTCAAAAATAGTTATAAAAATGTGTCTAAAAATACTATATATTTTAGGTGTATCACAACCCCTATCTTACCCCAGTGCTATTGCTCTTTGCGACGCCGTTCTTCTCTTTCTCTGATTGTGGCGATTTCTCAGGTGAATTCTCTAATTTAAGCTAGATAGGCTATAGAATCTAAACATATGTCTGTACCAAAGTGGTCTGATCTGTTTCAAATTGTGCTCCATCCATCTTTCTTTAAATTTAAATCTCTTGGAGTGATTAGCTCGGTCGAGATCATAATTACATAACTTTTTTTAGGTTCTTTTAAATATTCCTTTGGGATGGTTATATTTCCTTCTTTAAAATTCCTCTCGAGCCAATCCTTGAAATTGAAACAACCCTCTATTGTAAGCCCCAACATCCAATGGTAGAGGCAGAAATTGGGATGCTTTTTCTTGTCAGCTTCTTCTGGCTTCTTTGGTTCTGACAATCTGAATTTTGGCTTTTTCATCAAGTTTTTGACCATCTTTGGCACAACCTCATTTTTGAAAGAATACAGTCTTTTCATCCATTCTGAAAGAGTCGGACCACGTCTACCATCTGTCTGGTTTGGACCTTCCTGGTTTAACTGTTGGCTAGGCTGGTCATACTGCTATGTTTGTTCCTATTGAGTTTACTGTGATGATGACTAAAATTTCTGATGAGAATGTTTTGCCTGAATCTTTATTAGTTGTTGTCCTTTATCGACCGTTGTTACTATTCCAAACTTCTTCTTGAATATTCTAGTTGTTCTAGACCTTTTTGACTTCTCTTAGGAATCCATATGTTTAACTTCCTCTTGTAGATTTTTGGCTTTGCTTAGTAGCTTCTTGAAGGACTTTATCATAAGTTTCTTAGGTATTAAAGCTACCGCCCCATGTATGCTTTTGAGTAGAATCTCAATCGGATGTTGTTCCTGTAGCTGAGGCTCACATTTTATGCTTAGGTTTCTCCACCTGAAGATATAATCTACAAGAGTCTCATTAGGATTCTGTCTTTCTAGTACAAGAACTCCAATAGAGACATGGTGTTGTGTTCTAGAAAACCTCTTCACAAACAATTTCTCTAATACGGCAAAAGTCTTCAATGATCCTTTAGGTAGCTCGACATACCAATCAAATGCGATCCCTGATAGGATACTGACAAACTGGAGGAAGAGTAGGGCTTCATTACGTCCATTGTTGCCACAAATGGCTCAAAAATGTGCTACATGCTGTCTAGAATTTTCGGTCATGTTGAATGCCTTAAAGTTTGGTGACACAAAACCCTTAGGGTAGGGTACGAAATCAAACTCCTCCGGGTAAGGTCTACCAATTGAAATCAATGCACCACCCTTAGATTAGGCTAAGTTTTCATAAACTTGTTGTTAGATCATCTATTTTATATCCTTCTTTGGTATTGTACTTGGTGAGGAATCCTTCTTTTGCTGATCATTTCTGTTGGCGGAGGCAAGTTCTCTTTTCATCGGTAATGTGAACTATTTCTAGCTGGTTGACTACTGGAGAAGCTAACTACTATGACTGAGACTGTCCATGAACTGTAGCCATGAAAACCATGGTGGTGGCCATCTTTTCCATTCTCTTTTCCATCTAACTAATTTGTTCATCTCTTAGTAAAACAACCTTGCGCAAATCATCCACGGTATTACCTTCAAGGAGAGGTTGGGCATTGTATGCAGAAATGGCAGCTCTAGTCTTGATGACATGAATATCCATGAAGTCTTCATCGAGATTATTGTTAAAATTGAAATCTTCATCATCATCAATGGCCACTCCATGCTCTTTGGCTAACTCAAAAAATTTAGCCCTGAGCTTTTCAACTTTCTTTTCAATTATTGCTTATTAGATTATTTTTGAGATCTGGAGGACTTTCTTAAACATCCTCTACTTTTTCATCAAACTCGGTAGTCATAGCTGCAATGATGTCTGATATTTCAGACCTTTGCTTCATTCCACATCCTTGCCCTATGAGCTCATTGAACCGTATTTGTACGACAACCTTGTTAGGTACCCATACCTTCTTCTTTGACAGTGATGTCTTGAGACGGGGTGTCTCAATTGAGGCATCTGCGTGTCGGAGAGATGTGTGCTTCCCATGGCGTAGACCAATTACAATATCAGATGACTTCTTTATCCTCTCCTTCTTTGGGGCACTCTTGCGAGCAACAAATGACGGTATCCTCAGACCACCCAGACGTGACTTGGTCGGTCGACGTCCTGCAAACCTTGGAGTAATTGCAGTGACAAAATCAGCGGTAATGACGGTAGTATCAAATCGACTCAGACATAACCTGATGAAAATACGGGTTGGAAAAAGTTCAGTTGACTTTTGAGACTATAGGGCATATCTGACATCCCTTAAAATTTCTTTCTTCATCTGAGGAGACATCACACATCCCACTCGCTTAAGCAGTTCACGATTGAACATCACTCTTTAACAACCAACCTCTGGAACCTTGTACGGAATTTGATGATAGGAGTGGGATTCTCCTTCTCTTCATCACAACCATGAACTAATGGCAATGTAGCAGCAATTTTTTTAAATACTTTCATATCCATTAGTGTCCATCAGTGGGCGAAACTTACTCCCTCGCAGAAGTGAAGAAGCCTTAAGTAATCCAAGTTCCTCCCAGTGAGGAATCACATCAACGAGCATCTTTTCAGGAAATTGGGCCTTAGTAGCCTTCTAAAATTTTCAACTACAGTTTCTCCTTTGATACCGTGTTAACGGCGCAGACTTCAAATTTCATCCAATTTCAAACAACGATGGTGGGACGGAAAATTTGTCGATTATATCTTCAACGATCATAACCTTCTTTCCTTTGGTAGAAAAGGAAACAACAAAATTATTAGGTACTGGGGTAGCAGTGGTTTTCACCTTCCTACAGGAAGCGAAATCATGAGAACAATTGAAGTTGAATTTAATAGATGGCTCATGTACTTCTGGAGCGGCAACTTTCATTTTGATGAATGGGGCTTTTCCGAGCATGACTTCGAGCTCATCAAATCTAGTTCCAAACTTGATGGTGAGAGCGACATTTCAAGCATCATGACTAATTGACAGGTTGTATGAGAAAGTGAGCATTAAGAATGCCATTGCAGTAATTTCAAAAAGAAAGCTCTGGGGTTAGTTATTTGGCCAACACCTTATAATTATAGTGCGAACACTAAAAATTTACAAAGGCCGATCTATAGGCTGGGCAAGTCTTTATTTTATTTTAGTTTGTGAAGATTTTAAAATTGAGTAAAAATAGTTTGAAAGTAGAAAGATTTAATTCATTAAATAAGGAAGGTTAAAAGAGCAAGTACAACACGACACAATTTGATTTAATTTATAATATATCAAACCAAACTCGAAGGACACAAAGAAGAAAGTAAAGTTTAATATCTATTGCAGGACCGACTTCACAACGCACAATGCCATGGTAGAACTAGTCCACAAATATACCTATTGAGGGTATAACCCCACACAAAGTCAAAAGTTTGAATGAACATCTGAACCTCTCTGTTCAAAGGTGATCGAACATACGATCCTGAAGTCTTAAAGAGTTGACCGTACTTACCCTAGAAAGAAATGGATGAAGCACGCTAACGAAAGAAGGGTAATTTAATCCATGAGGGACATGAACACATTACCGATGTATGAAGACAAAATTTTTTAATTTAAATAGAGAGAGAAACTAGACCCCATCAGAGTCGCCAGAAGCTGTCGATCGCCATATTAGAAGTTGTCGATTNCCTCTGACCATGTATGATTATCTTTTTGCCCCACGGAGATATTATGAATATACTGATTATGATTTTGGCTACATTCTAATTGTTTCTAGTGATAACGTAACAGATTTTAGTCGATCTAACTTTCATCTCGATATCCAAATTGATCCTCAAATCGTACTTAAGTCTGATGAATCTGTTAATGAACATGAAGAAGATATCGACAACACCAGTTACAAGAACGCTAGGAGTGAGGAGCTAGTCCTCGACTGCCATGGTACACCACTCATCATCAATTTGTATTTCTCTGATGTAGAAGAGACACCAAAAGTTTTGGCTATAGTATCTTAAGAAGAAGAAGAATCCACAAAAATAATTCTAAGAAGTGAGAAGGTATTACCTCCAAGAATAGCTCCAGTGGATAAAAGAAAATAGATAGTCCATCGAGAAGAGCTACCTCTACCTCCGCTAGTGGAAGAACCAAATAACCAAGTAAACATTAGATGATTATACAAAGTAGATTATAACGTGCTATCTCATCTTAAGAGGTTGATGACCAAATTATGCATCTACGATGCTCTGCTCCTGTCAAAGGAAATTAGAGAATCTTTGGTTTTAGCCTTGCTTGACCAAGAGATTTGCTTGGCTCAATTGGCCAGCACATCCTCGAATGAAGTTTGCTCTTTAAAAGAATAGCATGCTATAACCTTCACAGATGAAGACTTGTTGCTTGGTACCAACAACCATAACCGACCGCTCTACATCTCTGTTAATATCGACAGATTTGTGTTATCTAGAGTTTTAATAGATTCAGGAGCATCACTTAAATTAATGAGTCTACAGACATTGGTATATTTGGATATTGAGGCTCAGGAGCTTACCACCAATAAAATGATGTTAACCACAAGGGAGAAAGAGCCCATGGATCGATTACACTATTAAAGAAAGTCAGACAACTAGTAACAATCAAAAAATTTCATATCATCAATGTAGAGACCTTTTTATTGCTCTACTTCGACGACCATAGATTCACGAGCATAATATGATTCTATCATCTTTACATTAGTGTATCAAGTATTTCAAAGAAGTACAAGAATATTGCATTAAAGGTGATTTACAACCATTCTTAGTTCATGAAGTGGGTATCTATGAAGATGCCAGTTGCTAAGATCCTCCAATCAAAATGTCTTTTCCCATGAAATTGTAGAAAATAAAGTAGATGATTCAGAAGAATCCCAAAGAAGAGGCCATTTAACTCCGCTTCAGTAATCTACTACCATTCCTTCACAACAAGCTGGTAGAGGTTCTTTTAGCCCATACACCTGAGATCGAGGCCGGAGACGTGGACAAGGAAGAACCAAGACGATTGTTAAACAGACTAGGCCAACCATCAACATCTACATGGAAGAAAGTTTTGAGGAATAAATGATGATGATAAAATAGAAGAAACCTCAGTACGAGATTTACTTGGAAGATGTGGAGAAGAGTGAATATGAGTCAATGTACGATTGGATCAACCACTATGTGAATGTTATGACCCTTACTCCAATCCACCCTCAAGAGCTTGAGAGTTTAGAAGTCAAGGAATTCTGTAGCGTCAACTCAAAACCGATCAAGTTTTATTGTGCTTGCCCTCCTACTAATTTTGAAATCTTGTAAATTTGGAAGAGGATTCTAATGATTTAATGGAATTACCTTTCGGTTACTTTTATCCCTGTGAACAAAATTTAATTCAATAAGGATATGTGCCAAAGCAAATGCCAAAAGATAAGCTACAACTTTTTGAAAAATTGTGGAATGTTAAAAGTCAAACTTTTAACTCAAAAGAAGGTCTCGGATTTGGTATTGTAGGACCAGTCGATGAATCAGAATTTTGCATTGTTGTTACTAGCGGATTGGAAGAGGATTGCCTCGATATAGAGGATGACGGTGAGAATCAGTTGATAGATGATGCTCCAATGGAATTTCAAGAAGAAATTAAGTTAATGGTGGATGAATTGAAAGAAATCAACCTCGGGACTGAGGAGCAGCCCTGACGCACCTTTATAAGTTCTCTACTTAAGGAGGAGGAATCCACATAATTGATAAAATTATTGTTGAAATTTAAAGATTTCTTTGCATGGAGTTATGATGAAATGTCAGGGCTATCAGCAAAGGTTGCAGTTCACAAACTCGGGATGGATAATGATATGACCCCAGTAAAACAAGCTCCCAGAAGGATGCGCCTCGAGATAGAGCAACAAATCATTACTGAGGTAAAAAGCTAATAGATGCTAACTTTATGAGAGAAGAGCAATACCCCACACGGTTAGCCAACATTGTGCTAGTTAAGAAACAAAATGGACAAATCTGTGTATGTGTTGACTTTAGGGATTTAAATAATGTATGTCCAAAAGATGACTTTCCACTACTGATACCAGAATTAATGGTGGACATCGCATCAACACATGATATTTCTCTTTCATCGATGGATCAACAGGCTATAACCAAATCAAGATGGCTCCAGAATATGCAACACTTATAACATTCAAAATTTCAATTATTGAAGAACATCAGAGCAACATACCAAAGAGCAATGACAAAGATCTTTGATAACCTCAGTCATAGCTAAGTGGAATGTTACGTGGATAACTTGGTCATCAAAAGAAAATAGAAAATAAATAATTTGTGTGATTTGAGGATCGTGTTTGAATGATTACACCAATATAACCTCAAGTTGGATCCCATAAAGTATGCCTTCGGCGTCACCTCCAAGAAATTTCTAGCATTCATTGTCCATCATCGGGGAATCGAGATCAACCCGGATAAGATTAAAGCTATTTTGGAAATGCCTCCAAAAACCTTGAAATAATTACATTCCTTCAAAGAAAAGTTGGCATATTTGAGACGCTTTATTTCTAATCCTCATGTGTGTGTCAGCCTTTCTCGACATTAATTAAGAAGGATGTAAAATTTGTTTGGGAAGAGAGATGCCAATGAGCCTTTGAGGATGTTAAGCGATACTTAATGACACCTCATGTTTTGTCAGACCCTATCCCGGGAAAGCTATTAATACTTTATATTGCGGCCTTACACGACTCTCTGGAAGCCTTGATAGCTCAGGTCAATGACGAGGGTAAGGAAAATGCACTCTACTACTTGAGTCATTTCCTAATACCGAGGGAGGTAAAGTATCCTCCTATCGAGAAAGAATGTATAGCTTTAATTTTTGCAACCCAAAATCTTAGGTATTAAATGCTTTCTCATAAAACACCTTTATTTCGAAAGTTAATCCATTGCAATATTTGATGACCCGATCAACACTTTCCGGATGCCTAGCAAGATAGCTAATGATTTTATTACAATTCGATATAACTTTTGTTCCCCTCCAAGCTATCAAGGGACAAATTTTAGCATATTTTCTCGCACCCCACCCACTTCCAACTAGGTCCCCTCACAATGACGAGATACCAGATGAACATATACTACAAATAGAACCATCCAGTGCTAGACATTGGGAACTGTACTTCAATGGGGCTTCATCAGCTAGAAAGGACAAAGGATCAGAGATAGTTATACCAGGAAAAGAAGGAATTGGTCTGATTTTGTACAATTAATGAAGCAGAATATGAAGAGTTGATCACTGGATTGGAATCGGCAATCTCAATGGATATAACAGACATTGTCATTTATGGCGACTCACAACTCGTCATCCAACAAATTGTCGAACAATATAAGATTTTGAAGCCAAGTCTAGCAGAATACTACTGGTACACGATAAAGTTGCTAGAACAGATTCCTAAAGTGACTCTATACTAGATTCCTCGGGTAGATAACACCCATGCGAACGCTTTAGCAAAACTTGCTAAGGAAATGACATATCCACCGGAGGATTCCATCAACATTATAGTACAAGAACGTTAGGTTCTATCTTGCATTGACCTTAAAAATTTACACAAGCTTGAGAAAGAAGAAGGGATGATGATTTCAATTGCTGGAATTAATGAAGATTAGCGTAAGCCATTGATAGAATATTTACAAAATGAAAAGCTGCTAGAAGACAAGTCTAAAGCATATCACATCATGAGAAGAGCTATGTCATATGCTCAAGTGAGAGATGTCCTCTATAGAAGATCATTCGATCAGATGTGGCTGAGATGTCTAAGCAGTGTCGAAGCACAAAATATCATTAAAGAAGTACCCTCCAGATTGTGTGGAGCTGACCAGTCAGGGCCAAAAATTAAAATGAAGATTAAAAGACTCTGAGGTTATTGGCCAGCAATGATATTTGATTGTATGGATTCAACTGGAAGGTGTCACCTTTGTCAAGTGCATAGAGTAGTTTTACACCAACCTCTGAATGACTACATCCAATCGTTGCCATGTGGCCATTCCAGTGTTGGGGCACAAACATAAAATGTCCAATAGACCCTCCATCCTCTAAGGGACATATGTTTATTCTTGCTGCTACAAATTACTTTACGAAGTGGGAAAAAGCGGTGTCGTTACAAGAGGTTACAACACAGCATGATCTCTAATTTTTCAAGAGTCAGATTGTCTACCATTTTGGTGTACCACGCAGAGTAATTTTATACAATCAAACAACCTTCAAGAGCACAAAGATAAACAACTTCATTAAGCGACATAAGAAAGACAGGAGATACTCTAAAATTTAATATCCCAGAGCAAATGGCCTGGCCTAGACCATCAACAAGATGCTCGTGCAAATTTTAAAGATGACATTGGATGAGAACAAAAGAGGGTGGCATGATAAACTATTAAATGCTCTGTGAGCCTACTAGACAATGTTCATAACTCCCACTCAATGTACACCCTATGCACTTATGTACGGCTCTGAGGTCGTACTACCGCTAGAAGTCTAGTCACTGTCTCTCAGAGTCATCGTCGCCAATTAGATTACAACAAAAGAAAGTGCAATGCTCAGACTTATAGGATTGGAAATTCTCGAGAGAAAATGATTAGAAGCAGAACATCATTTGGAGCTCTGCCAAGCAAGGATGGTGCAGGCTCATGACAAATTTGTCTGCCCGAGGGCGTTCAATGTTGGTGACCTCTTGCACACTGCAAGATAGTTGAAAAATTTGAACCAACTTCGGAGGGACCATTTGTCATAGAAAAGGTCTATTCAAGAGGATCTTACCAGCTGGTGGATTTTCGGGGCAAAAGACCCATGTTGTCAGTTAATGGCTGATATTTAAAGATATAATACACAACATAACATTGATTTTAAGATACAATGATTTGGCAAAGCGTCTGTGACTAGGCCCAAAATTTTATAATACAATTAACCTCAATAAAAGGAGATTTTTGAATTTGCTCACTTTAATTTCCTCCTTTTGTTTTTATTTTTGAAATCTCATTAAATTAAATTAAATTAAATTAATAAAATTTGCACTTGTATAAGTTGAAAATATTTTTAATTAATAATTCGTTGTTGTTCTTGTTTGTGCTAAACTTTAGCGCACTGATGTTTTTCTGTCTTCTATAGAAATATGTCGGGATAAAAGCTGGTTTTTGCTCTTAGAGACGGCTTGAATCTCGCACTAAATAAGGAAAGGGCAACCTAGGGTAGCACCGTAAACTTTGACTTGGACTTCGGTCAGGTCAACATTAACTGCAAGGGTCCTCTGATGGACGTGTTACCATCACTGCTAAGAATTGGTACCAAAGATGATTTCTCATTAAAGAGGAAGAAAACAACAATACCACAAGATCCAACGGAAGGAAACAGTCATCTACCATCCATGATAACTGCACCAACGAGGAATTTAGTCAGTGCTGCTAAGAAAGAGTTCCAGATGCACCACTCAGAGAATGTAAAATTGTAATGCCAACCACTGTAAGTATAAAGATTTCTTATGTCAAGAGAAAAAAAGCATGAAAAAAGCAGAAGATACACTCATCCCAGTTTATGAGGAAAATATTTATGACCCATGCATGAGGGAGACTTCTACTAATCTGCCTGCTACATAGGATGAGTCTTAGTTTGTTGTGGAGCAGACACAATAAAAAATTCCACATGAACTTTGCAAAGGCTGATCGATGTGCAATGTTGAAATTCCAACACAAGCATCGATAGGAGGAGCATTTGTGGAGTGCCCGAGATGCAATTTCCTCCACTTGTATCTCTACAGTTCCTTTGAAGAATATAGAGCCTCCAACATAGGGTGCCAGGAGACAACGCACTCAGATACTGAATCATATATTCCACTGCATACGGAGATGAGTCAAACATGGTTTCCCATGGATATTGAAATTAGGGAACCACCTCGACGACCACAAAGGATTCCTACGGCAGAACTAAAAGAATTAATAGAGTCAAGAAGAGAGAATTTGAATTCTATGAAAAATCCAAGAGAAATTTGTCAACATCTTGGAAGGACTAGAACTATATATAGGAGTTTTCTTCAAAAACGATGAAATAAGGATTCTTGACTGCATATTGGACTTAAGAGGCCGAGGTTGAGCTGGTTTGTTCATGAGGAAGACTTACTCAGAGTCGCAGAAATGGATGCACAGGAAAGGCAGGATAACCATTCAATGTGGCTGCTGTGACAACTTTGTCTAAGATAGGTTAGGGAACCCTCAGGTATCTTAAGATATAATGAGGTGGATCCTCTGCCTTTTGAGATAAAAAGAATGATTAAAAGGATGGTCAGGTTAAGCATACTACCGGCAGACTACATTCCGAATAGATGCATAATCAACATTTATGATGAAGGAGATTGTAATTCTCCACACATAGATCACCATTACTTTGTAAGGCTCTTCTGCACGGTGTCCTTCATGAGGCGAAGTAAAATTTTGTTTGGAAAAGAAATCGATGTTATTGGCTTTGGGGAATTCAAAAGATCCATCAGGATTCCACTGCCAATGGGTTCAATACTAATTTTAAAGGGAAACAGAGCACATCTTACCAAGCACTGCATTCCGGGAGTACGATACCGTAGAGTTTCTGTGGCATTGACCAAAGTAAAATATGTTCAGATTTTCATACCTATTTTATATTATTCTTGATGATATTGCACTTTAAAAAAGGTATTTTTGATGTTTTGTTGCAGAAATGATGAATTAGGGTCATTGGAGCAAAAAGATGCAAAAATGAGCGAATTTGAAGAAAAAAGGACCAAAATGTGAAGATTTGAACTAGGGTGCCGATGGCGAGATTTTCCCAAGACTCTAGAATTAATTCACTTAGAAGGCCCGCCGACGGTGCCCTCGAGGCCGCTGACGGCAAGATCGGCAGTTATGTCCAATTAGGCATTGGATAAGGACAAATTTTGGGGGGTGCTTAGGCTACTCTTGGGAAAGCTCATCCACATCTTTAAAGAGAAGACTTTGGCCGAAAATAGAAAAGGGGAGACTCCAAATTGAAGTGTGAAAAAAGTGTAGAGAGTCTAAATTGTGAGGAATTCTTCAAGAGATTGTAAGAATGGAGATAAAATGAGAAATTTCTTCCTCCTTACTGCTTCGAAGAGGAATTCTGTGCTGTAAAGAAAGGAAGAGATTCAGAGGAACTTTGAGGAGTTTTCTTGGGGAGAAATTAGAGATAAGTTATTTACTTATAGTTTTTTGTATGAATTTAATTTTATATATGAATTCCAAGTTTTGTTGTGTTTTCCCCATGAGATATGAGTAGTTTTCTCTGTCTTTCTCCTTGTCTCGAGTTTTGTTAAATGGTGATTTAAATTAGTGAAGCCATGAAAATGTTTAAGAAATTGTGATGATCTTTTCACTTCAATATTAATTTACTTTCAATCTGGCTAATTGATTTATTAAAATATGTTAAGTTTTACAACTAAAGTGAAGATTACATACAAGATTATTGGGTGTAGAATTGGAGATTTGGCCCAATAATTTTATTTCCCTATTTATTTGCACCCAACAAGTTGGGTGCAAATAAATAGGGAAATAAAATTATTGGGCGTAGAATTGGAGATTTTAAAGTGACAGACTAAAATCCCCAATTCAGTCCTATTGTTTGGGTGCTGAAGTGTAGATGTTAGCCCTCAAGCGAGGGGAACGTGGGAGCTCCGAAGTGAGAGACAGTATCCTCCCAGCATAGCCGCAAATTCAGTAAATAAGCGTAGGATTAGTCAATGTTCTTTATGCCTGAACCAAAGGGGAAAGAATAGGTATGCTCCTATTTGTCACAATACAATTTGAACTGATTCACTTTATCCATTCATTATTATGTCTTGACTAGGAGAATGATGCTTTCTTATATATTGAATATCACATTAGAGCCTTCATTAATATAATTAGTTATTTAATAGTTATTAAAATTACATATTTATTTTAATTGCCTATTAGTGACAGATAAGCAAATTGAATTTCGTTGTTGCAATTAAAGTATTTCTTTTCTAAAATCTTAGTTCGTAGTTCTAATATTACTCCAAGTGGGAGCGATATCTAGGACTCCATTAGAGCCCTATATTACTTGAGCGATATGTATACTTGCGTTGACAATATCTAGGACTCTCCATTAGAGCCCTATATTACTTGAGCGATACGTATACTTGCATTGATAAGTGTGACTTTATTGCTTTTCTAAAATCTTAGTTCGTAGTTCTAAAGTTACTCCCTATGGGATCGATATCTAGGACTCTATTGAAGCCCCTATATTACTTGAGCGATATGTATACTTGCGTTGATAAGTGTGACTTTACAAATATTGAAACTTATATTACTTGAGCGATACGTATACTTGTGTTGATAAGTGTGACTTTACAATTATTGAATATTTGTTACATGCATATTTATTGAATCTATAACTGTTTTTAAGTTTTGGTACAGTTACTAAGGAATTAAATCTTTTAGCAGCAGTATTAAATACTTATATTTTTAAGCATATATAAAGTCGCAGTCAGACATTCAAAAGAATGGACGATAGTAAAGTGCCGCAAGGGTTCCGTCCAGACCCAGAATTGGAAGAGCTACACCCATACAATCTAACAGATGGTTGCACCTCTAAGTACACGTGAAACGAATTCTTGTCCTGGAGCATGACTTAGTAGCTCAGCTTGATCATGAGCTCACCATAGATGACAGATGACAGTTTTTGTCACTTTTGTACTGCGCTAGAGTAGCAGATATGATATGTACTCAACATATGATGTTTCGGATATATTTGACATGTTATCTTTTGATGCTTCAACATGCATTCAGTTTGTAATGTATACTTGAAGGAGACGAATGAAATTTCTTCCATATTTTGATGAATTTGTTAAATTGCCCTTTTGTACTATTGATAAAAGGCCGCAGAACTATACATTGGTTCTAAATTATAACAAACAAAGAACAATACAACAAAAATTTGATAATGAAATTTAAATAAAGTTTTTGAAAAGTAAATCAACCAACAAAAACTAAATTTTGGAAAATATATTTTGAGAATTAAATGTGATAAAGACATTAAGAAAAGAAAATGATAAATATGATGATTTGCTTCTCTCGAGTTTGAGGTTTCTCACTCCCCGCTTTCGCAGCACGAATGTCTTTGTCTACACGAATTTGTCACAACCTTCATGAAACCTCAACATTCTGAAATCTCTATACCTTCATGAAATCTCAACATTCTGAAATCTCTATATCTTCATGAAATCTTCTGATATCTATATAGCTTCACAAACTCTCAACATTCTAAAATCTCTAATCTTCATGAAATCTCAACATTTCAAAATTTCAATATCTTCACGAAATCTCTATATCTTCATGAAATCTCAAAATTCTGAAATCTCTATATCTTCACGAAATCTTGGTAATCTCAGAACTCGGGGTCAGTACCTAAATTTTGATCCCCACAATATTTTAGAGGTTAAGGATGCTACATGTGATACTGCATTACTTTAGGAGCCCTCCCTACCGCAACCTTTAGAATGAAATTTCAGGGTTGGTGTAAGGTCATCTAATTCTTTTAAGTTTCCTATATTTTTCACCTTCCTTCCAAAAAATTTTTTGCCTCCATGAAATTCCAAGATCGGTGCAAGGTCGTCCAATTCATTTAAATTACCTATATTTTCCGCCTTCCTTCTGAGAAATTTTCTGCCTCCATGAAATTCCAGGGTCAGAACAACGTCGTTTGATTCCTTTGAGTTCCCTAAATTTTTCGTCTTCCTTTCAAGAAATTTTCTGCCTTCCTTCAAATTCGGTCAGTACAAGGTCGTCGGATTCCTTTAAATTCCCTATATTTTCTGCCTTCCTTTCGAGGAATTTTTTGCCTCCATGAAATTTCAGGGTCGGTGCAAGCTCGTCTGATTTCTTTAAATTCCCTATAATTTCCACCTTTCTATACGAGAACTTTTTCCACACTTATGAAATTCTCGGGCTCAGTACTTTCTAATTCCCTTCTTTCGAGGTCAATACTTAAATTCTGATTCGCTTTTCGAGGTTGATACCTAAATTTCAATTCCCATCTCAAGGTCAGTACATAAATTTTGATTCCTTTTTTTTTAGGTCAAAACCTAAATTTAGATTCTTTTTCTGAGATTGATACCTGAATTTCAATTACAATCTTGGGGCCAGTACCTACATTCTGATTCCCTTCTTTCTAGGTTGGTACCTAAATTTTGATTCTATTTTCGGGGTTAGTACCAAAATTCTGATTCCCATCCTTTGAAACTATTGAAATCAAAATCAAAGTTTTCTATCATCGAATTAAAATTGAATCTTCAATGTGACCGTCATTTTTTTTCCTTTTCTTGATGGACGTTTTCAGAATTACTTTCCTTCTAATCCCAGCGAGAGTTTTGAATCATTTGTTTTGATCGAATATTCACTTGCTAATTTCCTAGCAGAAACAACTGTCACTCAATTATACTCTTTGCTCTAAGCATGTTGGCTTAGACGTTTGTGTTGGTTTTGTTGATCTCTTTGGTCAACGCCAATACGTACAGTGTGCTTGCCTCGCACACCACACCTTACTTTTGGTTGAGGTCTAGTATTTCCTCTTTAGTAGCCTAGGGTCTAGCTATAGGACTTTCCTGTTGACTATTCCTAAAGGATTAGAAAAGGAACCCTCACCATTAGAAATTCTAAACTCTTCTTCGCTTCACTTAGAGTTTCATATGCTAAAAGTCTAACCTCTAGCACTTAAGAGGATGAGACTAAGCATAAGGAAGCTCAAGAGGAGTTCCCCATAGGATGGTCAAGCCTTAGGACTAACCCTGGGTGGTCTAGTCTTGGTTAGGCTAGCTTGCACACACTACACTTTCTCACACACCCGAAACCCTAGGCCCCCCTTTGATTTAGTCTTCTGACTCCTTGTGGAAGAGTCATATGGGTGGACCCTAACCCTTAGCCTTTTGGCTAAGAGGTTCAGGACCAACAAATTGAACATCCAAAATGTGTCTTCATATTGCTCATATCAATTTGACATGGCCTCATTGTTTAATTGCCCATTTTAGCCCAAACTTCCACCAAATTACCAAAGTACCCCTACAACCCTATCTTTTGCCAAAATTTCCTAAATTCACAAATTTCTTTTCAAAATCATCTCAAATCATTCCCCACTAACCAAATTGACCAAAATTCACCAAAATCACAAAATACCCCAAAATTAACTAAAATTACCAAAATGCCCCTCATGACCAAAAAATTCCAAAATCAATCCAAATGTCCCCAAAACCAATTTGAAACACTCCCATTAAACCAATTTGACCCAATTTCAAGCCCAAATTTATCACTAATTTTAAAAGCCAAAGCCCTTAAGTCATTCAAAAAGCCTAAAATTTACCCAAAAGCCCACGTTATAAATTTTCCCTCATCATCCATTTAATCAAAATCATTCCTTAAGTTTCCAATTCATGCCAAAATTATTCCAAATGAATCATTAAGGCAAACTCCACAAAAATACCGCATAATTCCAAAATATTTTCTCATGCAAATTGATTAGGCTAAGGACATGCCATGTTGCCATCCCCAAGCCATAGGTGAGCCATATGAGCCTTTGCCACCTCACCAAGCTGTTAATGGCAAAAGAAAGAGCCACTTTAAAGCTTCCTTTTAAAAGTTTTTAACCCTTTTAATGACACACTCTATCCCATGCTTAGCCAAATCCCTTGGATGGAGACCTCTCCACACTATTTCAGCTGGCTCGCCTAACCTTGGTCAACCATGGGAAGCCACCCAAGCCCATTCCAATGATGCTAAACCCATGATTTACCCAACCTATCCCAAAGCCTCTTCCATTTTAATTCATCACCTTTACACATTTCAACCCCAAATTTATTACAGCAAACCCAAGACCTGACTTCCCTGGACCAGCTAGTGACCTGACCTTGCCCGGTCGACCATCTTGGCTGCCAGAAAACCCAAACCCGAGAGCTCTACTTGGCCAAAACTCAAAATTGAAGCCACCTAATGTGTACCAACCCAATTGGACACTTCAGCAATTCTTCCCTCCACCTAAGCAGTTAAGCACACTCATTGGTCAACTATGGCAGCCACCCTCCCCCCTCCCTTTAAACATCACCCTCCACAGACAAGAAAGTGATGTTCAAATTCCTTGTGGAAACTCTGCCAAATTGTTCCCAGAGCTTTTCCAAGACCTCTTGAGCTCAATCAAACCATTTTTCAGCTCTCTCCTCCGCTGACCAAAACCAATTTCTCAGCCTAGTTCAAGCCCAAAATAGGACACCTCTCCAAACTCCACCAACTCTAAATTAACTTCACCCCGACCATCCCTAAAGCAAAAGAAGAAGTTCACCACCAAAATCCCCATCTCAAGACCCTCCTAGCATAGACTTTGATCAACACCCCAAGTAGGCTTTGATCGATTTCATACCTAAGCATTTCACCATAGCTTGGGAGCTCATCTAAGCAAAGGTATTGAATTCTCCTATCAAACCTAGCCTATTTTGATTCTCCATGTTTTTAGACTCGATTTAGGACTTAATTAACTTTATATATGTGTTTTCCTAGTCTAAACGCGTCTATAGAAACAAACCTCATGAGATTTGGTTGAGTATCAATGTAGAAACTAGAGTTAGAAGGTGAACAGTTCACGAGTTACACCAGTTGGAGACAAATACGAGGGATCGTCTGATCACGTGTGTGTCAAATAGAGGGCATTGATGCAGTTGGACGACACTTTGGTACGTGATGGTAGGCTAACTCAGATGGCAATGCCCAATCCTGCGAGGACATGCGTACGATGATGAGTTGGATAAGTAGGAAATTAGGGTTTTTTTAATTAATTAAATTAGCCAACTTTTAAAAATTTATAAATTTGTGTAGGAAAAATTATAAAAATTAAATTAAATTACTCTCTTGCTCGGTGAACAGAGGAGAATAATTTGAAATTAAAATCAAAATTATTTGACATGTACTTTATTATTGATAAATTAAGTACAATAAAACCTATTTAGACCATTGTACATACAATTCACCATGGCATGAGACCATGGGGCTTTATTTCTCTTTGTTGTTAGAGATCTCCCCTGATTTTTCCAAAGTCATGGGGCATCTCTAATTAGAGATCTCTAATTTTTAAGTTGATGGTCCCTTTTTTGATGTAAAATTATAATAATTAGAATATTCATAAAAAATAATTAAACTTATTTTGGTAGGTTTACTGTGATTAGAGGACCCTAGGAAAAACATAAACTTAGTTCAACTCATTAAAAATAACCCTAATTGTCATTAAACACTAAAAATGAAACATAACTAAATCTGAAAAAAAATATAAAAGTTAATGGAAAAAAAACTATTCTCCATTGTAATTTAATGTTAGAAGAACTCCTCATAGAATTCTCAAGTCAATTTNAGAGGACCCTAGGAAAAACACAAACTTAGTTCAACTCATTAAAAATAACCCTAATTGTCATTAAACACTAAAGATGAAATATAATTAAATCTGAAAAAATATAAAAGTTAATGGAAAAAAAAGTATTCTCCATTGTAATTTAATGTTAGAAGAACTCCTCATAAAAATCTCATGTCAATTGGAATTAATTTGACCACAAAAATAGATTAATCAAGTGAAATTGCATTTTTTTGGCATTAAAATAATTATAATAATTAAAATACAACTCAAAAAAATCACCAAATTAGTTTTGGGGGTTCTCTATGATCACAAGGTTCTAAGAAAAATAAAATTGGAATTAAAATAAATATTCATTTTAAGCTATTTTTAAAAATTTAAATAATTAAAAATTAGATAAAATTAAAAAAATCATAAAATTGTAAAGACACAACAAACTGTCACATTTGGCCTCTTGATTATTTGGGACCAATTAAAAATAATTTTCCTATATTTCTAACTCAAGATATTAATTTTTGAAGCCTTAAACTAATTTTTTTTTAAAAGGCTAAATTGAATTTTCCTTAATTTTCCACTAAATTAATTCTAATAATTAAAATATAAATCATCAAAATATGAAAGTTGTTTCTTTGGGTTCTGTGGACTTAGAGAGATTTAAGAAAACTTCAAAATTTAATTTTCCATGTAAATAATATTTTATATTTTATTAATACATAAAACAAACAAATAATTTTAATAATTAAATTAATTCTCTAAGAATTATAAAAATTAGTCGAAGTGGTCCCCTAATCTAGGTGAACCTCTAGTAATTTTCTTAAACACCAAAGTTTTGTTTTGGTTGAGCTCTTGAATTTTCATTAAAAATCCCTATTTTTTTGTTAAAATAATTATTTAAATTAAATAAATTCAAAAAAATCACATTTTCTCCTCTGATGTTTTAATTAACCCATGAGTGTGATAGGATAAAAATTTCAAAGTCATTTGAGTTTAATTTAATGAATTATGAAGTAAATACTCCATAAGGGCAAGTGGTAATTTTAGGATATAAGCCTAAAATTAATATTTAGGCCAAACCAAAGAGTAAATGGGTAATAAATGATCTTAATTGACATGTCAAGATGATTGAAATATTAAAGGGATAAAAGGTAGCAACTAATCTCACTTTGGTCTCGTTAAAGATAAATTTGTAATTTCTAAAATTGATGAAATTTGAAAGGGTATTTAAATGAGGAAATATTAAGGTTGGGGGTTTGACCTTGAAAGATCATAACCCAATAATTTAAAACACAAATTATTGGTTTTTAGAATAATTTATGATTCCTGATAAGGATTAAAAGCATAAATATTTAAAATTTTCTAAAAATACAAATCTACTCATTAAGTTTTAAGGTCTTAGTAGTGAATTAGGCTTAATCAAAATATTGTCTAATGATGTTTATAAAATGACCTTTAAATTAAGTTCAAACATTTTTAAAACACTACAAGCCCATATTTAAAAATAAAACCAGCCAACTATCTTAATTAAGCCAAATTGCCCCTAATGGCCTTTACCCGCATAATTCGTAAGTGAAACATCAAATGATAATTACTCCACTTAAAGGGATAATCAAAACATCGTGGTTCATTAAGCATAAGGGTATGAAT
>JXCR01144672.1:46684-62440 GCA_002079205.1 Phalaenopsis hybrid cultivar | reverse complement strand
CATGGGGCTTTATTTCTCTTTGTTGTTAGAGATCTCCCCTGATTTTTCCAAAGTCAGGGGGCATCTCTAATTAGAGATCTCTAATTTTTAAGTTGATGGTCCCTTTTTTGATGTAAAATTATAATAATTAGAATATTCATAAAAGAATATTAAACTTATTTTGGTTGGTTTACTGTGATTAGAGGACCCTAGGAAAAACACAAACTTAGTTCAACTCATTAAAAATAACCCTAATTGTCATTAAACACTAAAGATGAAATATAATTAAATCTGAAAAAATATAAAAGTTAATGGAAAAAAAAGTATTCTCCATTGTAATTTAATGTTAGAAGAACTCCTCATAAAAATCTCATGTCAATTGGAATTAATTTGACCACAAAAATAGATTAATCAAGTGAAATTGCATTTTTTTGGCATTAAAATAATTATAATAATTAAAATACAACTCAAAAAAATCACCAAATTAGTTTTGGGGGTTCTCTATGATCACAAGGTTCTAAGAAAAATAAAATTGGAATTAAAATAAATATTCATTTTAAGCTATTTTTAAAAATTTAAATAATTAAAAATTAGATAAAATTAAAAAAATCATAAAATTGTAAAGACACAACAAAATGTCACATTTGGCCTCTTGATTATTTGAGACCAATTAAAAAAAATTTTCCTATATTTCTAACAAAAGATATTAATTTTTGAAGGCTTAAACTAATTTTTTTTAAAAGGCTAAATTGAATTTTCCTTAATTTTCCACCAAATTAATTTTAATAATTAAAATATAAATCATCAAAATATGAAATTTGTTTCTTTGGGTTCTGTGGACTCAGGGAGATTTAAGAAAACTTCAAAATTTAATTTTTCACGTAAATAATATTTTATATTTTTTTAATACATAAAACAAACAAATATTTTTAATAATTAAATTAATTCTCTAAGAATTATAAAAACTAGTTCAAGTGGTCCCCTAATCTGGGTGAACCTCTAGTAATTTTCTTAAACACCAAAGTTTTGTTTTGGTTGAGCTCTTGAATTTTTATTAAAAATCCTTATTTTTTTGTTAAAATAATTATTTAAATTAATTAAATTAAAAAAAAACATATTTTCTCCTCTGATGTTTTAATTAACCCTTGAGTGTGATAGCATAAAAATTTCAAAGTCATTTGNCCCCTAATCTAGGTGAACCTCTAGTAATTTTCTTAAACACCAAAGTTTTGTTTTGGTTGAGCTCTTGAATTTACATTAACAATCCCTATTTTTTCGTTAAAATAATTATTTAAATTAAATAAATTCAGAAAAATTACATTTTCTCCTCTAATGTTTTAATTAACCCATGAGTGTGATATCATAAAAATTTCAAAGTCATTTAAGTTTAATTTAATGAATTATGAAGTAAATACTCCTTAAGGGCAAGTGGTAATTTTAGGATTTAAGCCTAAAATTAATATTTAGGCCTAACCAAAGAGTAGATGGCNAGAGTGAGTGATCAAGGAGTTACTATTAATGTCCTAAAATTAATGAAATATTCTTGTAAAAGAAATAAAAAAGTGTGTTTTTGGATTGACTAAATTGACTATTTGTGTAGTTGTCATTTATGATAAAGTCATAAAGTTAAATCGGTAGAGCTGGAGTTGGATATGAGGAAGACACAAGCTGTTATGATGAATCAAACCTATTGATTACTGAAAATTCAAAATTTTTTATGTGAGGTTTGAGATTCAAACGACAAAGAATAGTAAACCCTCATTCCTTCTGTTGAGGAACCCTTTTAACTTGAGAAGAAGGTGCTTTCCACACACTTAAAGTATGCTTACTTAAGGAAGTCATCCACATAATTAGTCATCATTTTCTCAAATTTGACTCATTTGTAATAGGAGAAATGAATGGATATTCTAAGGAGTCATAAAAAGGCTTTCAGATGGATCAAAACTGATATAAAAGGGATTAGTCCCTCGATTTGTATGCATAGAATCTTGATGGAAGATGATCATAAACCCTAGGAAGATCTTTAAAAAAGATTAAATCCAATTATGAAAGAAGTTTTCAAGAAGGAAATAATAAAATGCCTCGATTGAGGTATTATCTATCCTATATCTGATGGTGTCTGGGTTAGCCCTAATCAGTGTGTTCCAAAGAAATGAGGAGTGAAAATAAACATATATTAATAGAATGAACAAATTCCAACAAAACCAGTCATTAGGAGATGAATATGTATAGATTATAAAAAATTAAATTTGGTCACTAGGAAAGATTACTTTCCCTTACCCTTTCTGGATCAGAAGTTGGATAGGCTATCCATCCTTCCATGTTTTTGCTTTCTAAATGGATATTTTGGATATCATCAAATACTTATCGCTCTTGAGGATCAAGAAAATATAAGATTAACAAGTTCATATGGTACTTTTGCATTTTAAATAATGCTTTTTGGGTTAAGTAATGCACCTTCTACATTTCAACAATGTATGATGTCTATTATTTTATGACCTGATTGAGAAAGGAAATGAAATATTTATGGATGATTTTTCTAAGTTTGGACCATCATTGATTCAAGGTTAGATGTTATAGTGAAGGTATTGAAATGCTTTGAAGAAACCAACCTGGGTCTAAATTTAATGAAGTGTCAATTTATGATTTTAGTAGGAATCATATTAGGACATAAGATATCTATAAATAGCATGGATGTATACCTGAAAAAGATTCATGTGATTGAAAACTTCCTCTGCCTTCTAGTATGAGAGGAGTTAGAAGTTTTTTGGGACATTTTAGTTTCTATCGGCGTTAAATAAAGGATTTTTCCAAAATTTCCAAACCTCCACGTCATCTTTTAGAAAAGGATGTCCTATTTAATTTCGGACATAAATGCCAAAATGCCTTAAATATTTTTAAAGAAAAATTATTTACTACTCATATTATTATTTTACTTTATTGTGGGAAACCATTTAAGCAAATTTTTGTTGTCAGTGACTATGCTATTAGGGCAGTTTTAGGACTGAGACATGATAAAATGTTTAAGGCTATGTAATATGCTAGTAAAATAGTTAATGTAACTTAAATTAATTACACAACCAATGAGAAGGGGTTATTGGCTGTAGTATATTTTTTTCATAAATTTAGACTATATTTGATTGAAATAAAATGTATTATTCACACAAACCATTCTGTTATAGTTTTCTCATGTAAAAATGGATGTTAATCCAAGATTGATTAGACGTGTCCTTTCGATGCAAGAATTTGATTTTGAAGTAGTAGATAAGAAGGATTCTGTTAATCAAATAGAAGATCAGTTATCAAGATTGGATCAGGGAGATTCATAAACTTATGAAGGTAAAACTATTGAATATTTTTTGATGCATGACTATTTCCGTTTAATGAGTGGCACATTCTGTGGTATGTTAACATAGTAAATTTTATTGTTGGTGATATTATGCCTTATGACATGACATACCATCAACAAAAAAAATTTATAAATGATTCCAAAAATTACTTCTGGGATGAACCATATCCTTACAAAAATAATGATCAGGTGATTAAAAGATGTGCAGCCTTACAAGAAACCTTAGAAATTATGAAGAAATATCATGATCCTGAATTAATGGGACATTTTGGAGTTGATAGAACTGCCAATATGATTTGCAATATGGATATTATTGGCTTATGCTATTTTGAGATTTGAATTTATATATTAAAACTTTTAATAGATGCCAGAGAGTAGGCAATATTTCAAAACAAGATGAATTGCCTTTGAATTTCACTTTGAAGATTGAGAATTTTTATGTGTGGGGTTTTTAATTTTATGAGTCCCTTCATACAATATTTAGGTAATTTATATACTTTGATTGTTGTGGAGTATATCTAAAATAGTTTGAAGCGGCAGCTCTTCCAAATTTGTGATGTTCAAAGTGTAGCTATTCTCTTAAAGAACAATATCTTTAGTAGATCTGGTATGCCTAGAGTGATCATGAGTGAGAGGGAAGTCATTGTAGGAATAGTACAATTGATAAATTAGTTACTAAGTATGGAATTAAGTACACTATAGCCACAGTTTATCATCCTCAAAAGAGTGGTTTAGTAGATGTATCTAGTAAAGAAATCAACTGGAGTTTAGAAAAAATTGTTAATCTTAGTATGAATGATTTGTTTATGAGATTAGATGAATTATTATGGGCTTATAGGACTGTGTACAAAATTCCTATAGGAATATCTCCATATAAACTCATATTTGGCAAAGCTTGACAACTACCTGTGAAAGTAGAACATTGGATTATTAAGGAGTTCAATTACAATTTGAAAGAAGCTAGTGAGATGAAATTATTGCAATTAAATCAACTAAGGAAATTAGACAAGAAATTTTTGAAAATATGAAAATTTATAAAGAGAAAATGAAAAAGAGGATTGATCAAAAGATTCTTACAAAATATTTTGGGCCTAGACAAGAGGATTTACTATGCAATATATGATTGAAATGATTTTCTGGTAAACTTAAGTCTTGGTGGTCGAATATTGATATTAAAGTGAATCCTTTTTGTGTTATTGATATTAAAGATCATTAGAGTGGTAGAATATTTTAATTGAATGGACAAAGACTTAGACCTTACCTTGGTAGTGAAAGACCTAGAGCTAATGAGGTCTTAATGTTGGGTTAACTTGAGTAAATTTTGGATTCATCGGGCTGACGAAATTAAACCAAGCACTTCTTGAGAGGTAACCGATGTTAGTTTTTGCATTTATTGTGTTTTTTATTGTGGTTTGAGGGAAGTGATTCTTATTTTTTTATTTATGACTAGAATTATGTATGTTCTCTTGGAGTAGTAGGATCAACCAAATCTTCTACATCTTAGTTCTCAATCGAACATAAAGATTTACCAGAGACATGTTGAGTTTAGATATAGGATAGATCCATGTCAACTCTTTATCTCCTATTTTAACCTAGTTATTCTATTTAGTTAGTTCAATAAAGCAACCATTTGAGAAGTATGTGGACTACCTTCTCATTTGAACTATTAGTGGTGTATAACTTATAAGACAAGGATATACCTAAGATTGGCAATACATAAGCCAATGTAATAGGAACAATTTTGTAGAAAGGATAGCCCTTAGAAAACTATTTATAAACATCTGATAGCCAACGAAGGGAGATGTGATGAGAAGGATGAAGAATTAACCTCATTTATCTTTAGTATTTGTATGTTTATTGGTGTGATTAAAGACTTGGGGTGGATCAAATCATTGAATTTAAATGGTCAATACCAAATTTGGGTCGTGCAAAAAGGGCCAAATACCCCTAGTGTGTCGGCCCCTAGGCACCAGTTGACCTGTGCCAAGGTGCTCTCCTTGACACTACTACCGTGGCCCTTAGGCACCTATTCTACTTGGGTGACAAAACTGCCTAAACCACCCTAGTGTAGGTCATTCTAAGGGTGATACTTAGGGCTTCCATCTCCCTTGCATTTGTGCTTAATCTAGAGGCATTGTAGTTTAAAAATCATCTCCCTAAGGTAAAATTTAAATGCTTCATCTTGCATTTCTTTTTTCATCTAGGAAAGCTTTAGGTTTGGGAAGTTAGAGAAGAATAAGAGTAAGTACATGGGGGAGAGTTTATTAAGCCCATAATTTGCATATTAAGTGCAAATGTGACATGCCTAAAAATATGCTACTTTTATATGCACATTTAATGCCTATTTTTTAGTGATATTTTTCTTTAATATAAGGTATTTATATGTTCTTATTATAGGTACAACAAGTTGAGCAATTGGATCCAAAGAAGCAATAAGAAAGGAATTTAGAGTCAAAAATTGGCCATTTCGTAAAAGTTGACTAGGAGCCTAGGTGCTAGAAGCAGTTTACTTCCCTAATTCGTTGATTTGGATGGATTTTGAAAGGACGTCTGAGGTGACTCTTGGAAATTCGGCCAAATATAAGATAAGCTAGATTTTATAAAAGAAACGGAGAAAAAAGAAGAAGAANCGAAATAAAATGTATTATTCACACAGACCATTCTGTTATAGTTTTCTCATGTAAAAATGGATGTTAATCCAAAATTGATTAGACGTGTCCTTTCGTTGCAAGAATTTGATTTTGAAGTAGTAGATAAGAAGGATTCTATTAATTAAATAGAAGATTAGTTATCAAGATTGGATCAGGGAGATTTATAAACTTATGAAGGTAAAATTATTGAAAATTTTTTGATGCATGACTATTTGCGATTAATGAGTGGCACATTCTGTGGTATGTTAACATAGTAAATTTTATTGTTGGTGATATTATGCCTTATGACATGACATACCGTCAACAANCACAGACCATTCTGTTATAGTTTTCTCATGTAAAAATGGATGTTAATCCAAGATTGATTAGACGTGTCCTTTTGATGCAAGAATTTGATTTTGAAGTAGTAGATAAGAATGATTCTATTAATCAAATAGAAGATCAGTTATCAAGATTGGATCAGGGAGATTCATAAACTTATGAAGGTAAAACTATTGAATATTTTGTGATGCATGACTATTTGCGATTAATGAGTGGCACATTATGTTGTATGTTAACATAGTAAATTTTATTGTTGGTGATATTATGCCTTATGACATGACATACCATCAACAAAAAAAAATTTATAAATGATTCCAAAAATTGCTTCTGGGATGAACCATATCCTTACAGAAATAATGATCAGGTGATTAAAAGATGTGCAGCCTTACAAGAAACCTTAGAAATTATGAAGAAATATCATGATCCTGAATTTATGGGACATTTTGGAGTTGATAGAACTGCCAATATGATTTGCAATATGGACATTGTTGGCTTATGCTATTTTAAGATGTGAATTTATATATTAAAACTTTNGAAATATCATGATCCTGAATTTATGGGACATTTTGGAGTTGATAGAACTGCCAATATGATTTGCAATATGGATATTATTAGATTATGCTATTTTAAGATGTGAATTTATATATTAAAACTTTTGATATATGCCAGAGAGTAGGCACTATATCAAAACAAGATGAATTACCTTTGAATTTCACTTTGAAGATTGAGAATTTTTATGTGTGGGGTTTTTAATTTTACGAGTCCCTTCATACAATATTTAGGGAATTTATATACTTTGATTGTTGTGGAGTATATCTAAAATATTTTGAAGCGGCAGCTCTTCCAAATTTGTGATGTTCAAAGTGTAGCTATTCTCTTAAAGAACAATATCTTTAGTAGATCTGGTATGCCTAGAGTGATCATGAGTGAGAGGGAAGCCATTGTAGGAATAGTAAAATTGATAAATTAGTTACTAAGTATGCAATTAAGTACACTATAGCCACAGTTTATCATCCTCAAATGAGTGGTTTAGTAGATGTATCTAGTAAAGAAATCAAAAGAATTTTAGAAAAAATTGTTAATCTTAGTAGGAATGATTTGTTTATGAGATTAGATGAATTATTATGGGCTTATAGGACTGTGTACAAAATTCCTATAGGAATATCTCCATATAAACTCATATTTGGCAAAGCTTGACAACTACCTATGAAAGTAGAACATTGGGCAATTAAGGAGTTCAATTACATGTTGAAAGAAGCTAGTGAGATGAAATTATTGAAATTAAATGAACTAAGGAAATTAGACAAGAAATTTTTGAAAATATGAAAATTTATAAAGAGAAAATAAAAAAGAGGCTTGATCAAAAGATTCTTACAAAATATTTTGGGCCTAGACAAGAGGATTTACTATGCAATATATGATTGAAATGATTTTCTAGAAAACGTAAGTCTAGGTGGTTGAATATTGATATTAAAGTGAATCCTTTTTGTTTTATTGATATTAAACATCATAAGAGTGGTAGAATATTTTAATTGAATGGACAAAGACTTAGACCTTACCTTGGTAGTGAAAGACCTAGAGCTAATGAGATCTTAATGTTGGGTTAACTTGAGTAAATTTTGGATTCGTCGGGCTGACGAAATTAAACCAAGCACTTCTTGAGAGGTAACCGATGTTAGTATTGTATTTTTTATTGTGGTTTGAGGGAAGTGATTCTTATTTTTTTATTTATGACTAGAATTATGTATGTTCTCTTGGAGTAGTAGGATCAACCAAATCGTCTACATCTTAGTTCTCAATCGAACATAAAGATTTACCAGAGACATGTTGAGTTTAGACATAGGATAGATCCATGTCAACTCTTTATCTCCTATTTTGACCTAGTTATTCTATTTAGTTAGTTCAATAAACCAGCCATTTGAGAAGTATGTGGAGTACCTTCTCATTTGAACTATTAGTGGTGTATAACTTATAAGACAAGGATATACCTAAGATTGGCAATACATAAGCCAATGTAATAGGAACAATTTTGTAGAAAGGATAGCCCTTAGAAAACTATTTATAAACATCTGATAGCCAACAAAGGGAGATGTGATGAGAAGGATAAAGAATTAACCTCATTTATCTTTAGTATTTGTATGTTTATTGGTGTGATTAAACACTTGGGGGANAGTGTAGCTATTCTCTTAAATAACGATATCTTTAGTAGATCTGGTATGCCTAGAGTGATCATGAGTGAGAGGAAAGCCATTGTAGGAATAGTAAAATTGATAAATTAGCTACTAAGTATGGAATTAAGTACACTATAGCCACAGTTTATCAGCCTCAAATGAGTGGTTTAGTAGATGTATCTAGTAAGGAAATCAAAAGAATTTTAGAAAAAATTGTTAATCTTAGTAGGAATGATTTGTTTATGAGATTAGATGAATTATTATGGGCTTATAGGACTGTGTACAAAATTCCTATAGGAATATCTGCATATAAACTCATATTTGGTAAAGCTTGACAACAACCTGTGAAAGTAGAACATTGGGCTATTAAGGAGTTCAATTACAATTTGAAAGAAGCTAGTGAGATGAAATTATTTCAATTAAATGAACTGAGGAAATTAGACAAGAAATTTTTGAAAGTATGAAAATTTATAAAGAGAAAATGAAAAAGAGGCATGATCAAAAGATTCTTACGAAATATTTCGGGCCTAGACAAGAGGATTTACTACGCAATATATGAGTGAAAAGATTTTCTGGAAAACTTAAGTCTAGGTGGTTGAATATTGATATTAAAGTTAATCCTTTTTCTGTTATTGATATTAAAGATCATAAGAGTGGTAGAATATTTTAATTGAATGGACAAAGACTTAGACCTTACCTTGGTAGTGAAAGACCTAGAGCTAATGCGGTCTTAATGTTGGGTTAACTTGAGTAAATTTTGGATTTGTCTGGCTGACGAAATTAAACCAAGCACTTCTTGAGATGTAATCGATGTTAGTCTTTGCATTTATTGTGTTTTTTATTGTGGTTTGAGGGAAGTGATTCTTATTTTTTTATTTATGACTAGAATTATGTATGTTCTCTTGGAGTAGTAGGATCAACCAAATCTTCTACATCTTAGTTCTCAATCGAACATAAAGATTTACTAGAGATATGTTGAGTTTAGACATAGGATAGATCCATGTCAACTCCTTATCTCCTATTTTGATCTAGTTATTCTATTTAGTTAGTTCAATAAACCAGCCATTTGAGAAGTATGTGAAGTACCTTCTCTTTTGAACTATTAGTGGTGTATAACTTATAAGACAAGGATATACCTAAGATTGGCAATACATAAGCCAATGTAATAGGAACAATTTTGTAGAAAGGATAGCCCTTAGAAAACTATTTATAAACATCTGATAGCCAACGAAGGGAGATGTGATGAGAAGGATGAAGAATTAACCTCATTTATCTTTAGTATTTGTATGTTTATTGGTGTGATTAAAGACTTGGGGGAGGATAAAATCATTGAATTTAAATGATCAATACCAAATTTGGGTCGTGCAAAAAGGGCCAAATACCCCTAGCGTATCGGCCCCTAGGCACCAGTTGACCTGTGCCAAGGTGCTCTCCTTGACACTACTACCGTGGCCCTTAGGCACCTATTCTACTTGGGTGACAAAACTGCCTAAACCACCCTAGTGTAGGTCATTCTAAGGGTGATACTTATGCTTCCATCTCCCTTGCATTTGTGCTTAATCTAGAGGCATTGTAGTGTAAAAATCATCTCCCTAAGGTAAAATTCAAATGCTTCATCTTGCATTTCTTTTTTCATCTAGGAAAGCTTTAGGTTTGGGAAGTTAGAGAAGATTAAGAGGAAGTACATGGGGGAGAGTTTATTAAGCCCATAATTTGCATATTAAGTGCAAATGTGACATGCCTAAAAATATGCTACTTTTATATGCACATTTAATGCCTATTTTTTAGTGATATTTTGTTTTAATGGAAGGTATTTATATGTTCTTATTGTAGGTAAAACAAGTTGAGCAATTGGATCCAAAGAAGCAATAAGGAAGGAATTTAGAGTCAAAAATTGGCCATTTCGTAAAAGTTGACTAGGAGCCTAGGTGCTAGAAGCAGTTTTCTTCCCTAATTCGTTGATTTGGATGGATTTTGAAAGGAATTCTGAGGTGACTCTTGGAAATTTGGCCAAATATAATATAAGATAGATTTTATAAAAGAAACGGAGAAAAAAGAAGAAGAGGAGGAGGCGAGTAAGTGAAGAAGAGTGAAAGAGAAGATAGTCCCTTAAAATTGTAAGAGAACATGGGAAGTGAGAGATTTCTTCTTCAATACATTTCTAAGAGATAAATTGAGTGATATTGTAAGGAGAGAAAGTGATTCAAAGGAACTTCAATGGATTTGCTTAGGAAGGAGATTGAGATAAGTAGTTTGTACTTTTACTTGTTTTACTTATTCTTGTTATGTAAACTTGTTTTTAA
This sequence comes from Phalaenopsis hybrid cultivar, assembly GCA_002079205.1. NCBI lineage: Eukaryota > Viridiplantae > Streptophyta > Magnoliopsida > Asparagales > Orchidaceae > Phalaenopsis > Phalaenopsis hybrid cultivar. The sequence goes on along the minus strand of JXCR01144672.1, from coordinate 51,666 downwards.
ATATAAATCCATGTTTTGTTATAGCTTCCTCACGAAATCTGAGTAATTTACTTTGTCTTTCTCCATGCAATGAGAAATAATCATGTGAAGAATTGAATTTTTTTAGAAGTANTTGAGATAAGTAGTTTGTACTTTTACTTGTTTTACTTATTCTTGTTATGTAAACTTGTTTTTAAATATAAATTCATGTTTTGTTATAGCTTCCTCATGAAGTCTGAGTAATTTACTTTGTCTTTCTCCATGCAATGAGAAATAATCATGTAAAGAATTGAAATTTTTTAGAAGTGCTTTAATTTCATAATTGTGATGATTTAAACTTTGAACTTCATTTACTTAAACGATCTGGCCAATCATTACGTTATAATCTATTGTGAAACATAATTTTCGGTTGCCAGATCAGAAAAATATTGCCAATTTATATAAATATATATTATAATTTTGAAAAATAAGATTTTAATTTTGAAAATACAAGATCGAACCAATCCCATATAAAAAATAGTTTAAATAAACAAGCATAACACTATAAGTGATACATATATCCTAAGAAATAGACTTGTTACTTACTAATGTGGCTCGATTAAATAAACTAAAGAATTGATGACATCCGTTTTAGTCTGAAAAACCATTTATGTTGACCAAAAAATTCCTCTATCTAATGAAAATAATTAGACAGAGTTTATATTAGGCTTGGCTCTTAAAATTTCTTGTAAGGGCAAACCCCTATATTTAATTACATCTTAAATGAGCGAGATCTCCAAAAAAAACTCTCAATTTAGATCAGAAAGTGTTATTTTTAAAAATTTCAAAGGATGGGACTTTCCAAAGATCAGACCAAGGAGTGTTAAATGGGAAAGACTCAAATTTAAAACTTTATTTTTGAATCCAAAGGGACAAACTAGGGGTTATCACAGATCCTGAAGGGAACCTCAATTACTTCCCAAGCTATCCTATGGTTTGGCTTCAATTTTGAGAATAATTTTATCAAGTGTTTCTTTTTTCCAATTATTATTATTTAAGGCTTACATTTATATGACACAATCATACAAATAGCCTGGAAGATGGGACGAATTATGTCGCAACGAATGACAACCTCGAAATCCTAGGGCCTAAAGATAAAGTGAGGATTTATGTTGCACTAGGCAAATGATCTTGAATTCCTATGGCTTGTTGTTTAATTCTATCTCATCTTAAGAGGTTGACGGCCAAACTATGCATCTACGATGCTCTGCTCCTGTCAAAAAAAATTAGAGAATCTCTGGTTTTAGCCTTGCTTGACCAAGAGATTTGCTTGTCTCAATTGTCCAGCACATCCTCGAATGAAGTTTGCTCTTTAAAAGAATAACATGAGATAACCTTCACAGATGAAGACTTGTTGCTTGATACCAACGACCATAACCGACCGCTCTACATCTCTGTTAATATCGATAGATTTGTGTTATCTAGAGTTTTAGTAGATTCAGGAGCATTACTTAAATTAATGAGTCTACAGACATTGGTATATTTGGATATTGAGGCTCAGGAGCTTACCACCAATAAAATGATGTTAACCATAAGGGTGAAAGAGCCCATGGATTGATTACACTATTAAAGAAAGTCAGACAACTAGTAACAATCAAAAAATTCCATATCATATGACCCCAGTAAAACAATCAACAAGATGCTCGTGCAAATTTTAAAGATGCATTGGATGAGAACAAAAGAGGGTGGCATGATAAACTATTAAATGCTCTGTGAGCCTACTATACAATGTTCATAACTCCCACTCAATGTACACCCTACGCACTTATGTACGGCTCTGAGGTCCTACTACCGCTAGAAGTCTAATCACCATCTCTCAGAGTCATCGTCGCCAATTAGATTACAACATAAGAAAGTGCAAAGCTCAAACTTATAGAATTGGAAGCTCTCGAGAGATAATGGTTAGAAGCAGAACATCATTCGGAGCTCTGCCAAGCAAGGATGGTGCAGGCTCATGACAAATTTGTCTGCCCGAGGGCGTTCAATGTTGGTGACCTCTTGCACACTGCAAGATAGTTAAAAAATTTGAACCAACTTTGGAGGGACCATTTGTCATAGAAAAGGTCTATTCAGGATGATCTTACGAGCTGGTGGATTTTCAGGGCAAAAGACCCATGTTGTCAGTTAATGGCTGATATTTGAAGGTATAATACACAACATAACATTGATTTGAAGATACAATGATTTGGCAAAGTGTCTATGACTAGGCCCAAAATTTTATAATACAATTAACCTCAATAAAAGGAAATTTTTGAATTTGCTCACTTTAATTTCCTCCTTTTGTTTTTATTTTTAAAATTTCATTAAATTAAATTAAATCAAATTAATAAAATTTGCACTTGTATAAGTTGAAATTTTTTTTAATTAATAATTCGTTGTTGTTCTTGTTTGTGCTAAACTTTAGCACACTGATGTTTTTCTGTCTTCTATAGAAAAATGTCAGGATAAAAGCTAGTTTTTGCTTTTAGAGACGGCTTGAATCTCACACTAAATAAAAAAAGGGCAACCCAGGGTAGCATTGTAAACTTTGACTTGGACTTCGGTCAGGTCAACATTGACTGCAAGGGTTCTCTGATGGACGTGTTACCATCACTGCTAAGAATTGGTACCAAAGATGATTTCTCATTAAAGAGGAAGAAAACAACAATACCACAAGATCCAACAAAAGGAACCAGTCATCTACCATCCATGATAACTGCACCAACGAGGAATTTAGTCAGTGCTGATAAAGAAAGAGTGCCAGATGCACCAATCAGAGAACGTAAAATTGTAATGCCAACCACTGTAAGCATAGAGCTTTCTTATGTCAAGAGAAAAAAAGCATGAAAAAAGCAGAAGATACACTCATCCCAATTTATGAGGAAAAGATTTATGACCCATGCATGAGGGAGACTTCTACCAGTCTGCCTGCTACATAGGATGAGTCTTAGTTTGTTGCGGAGCAGACACAATAAAAAATTCCAAATGAACTTTGCAAAGGCTGATCGATGTGCAATGTTGAAATTCCAACACAAGCATCGATAGGAGGAGCATTTGTGGAGTGCCCGAGATGCAATTTCCTCCACTTGGAACTCTACAGTTCCTTTGAAGAATATAGAGCCTCCAACTTAGGCTACCAGGAGACAACACACTCAGATACTGAATCAAATATTCCACTGCATACAGAGATGTGTCAAACATGGTTTCCCATGGATATTGAAATGAGGGAACCACCTCGACGACCACAAAGGATTCCTACGGTAGAACTAAAAAGAAANGAGAGTGAGTGATCAAGGAGTTACTATTAATGTCCTAAAATTAATGAAATATTCTTGTAAAAGAAATAAAAAGTGTGTTTTTGGATTGACTAAATTGACTATTTGTGTAGTTGTCATTTATGATAAAGTCATAAAGTTAAATCGGTAGAGCTGGAGTTGGATATGAGGAAGACACAAGCTGTTATGATGAATCAAACCTATTGATTACTGAAAATTCAAAATTTTTTATGTGAGGTTTGAGATTCTAGAGACGACAAAGAATAGTAAGCCTTCATTCCTTCTGTTGAGGAATCCTTTTAACTTGAGAAGAAGGTGCTTTCCACACACTTAAAGTATGTTTACTTAAGGAAGTCATCCACATAATTAGTCATCATTTTCTCAGATTTGACTCATTTGTAATAGGAGAAACGAATGGATATTCTAGGGAGTCATAAAAAGGCTTTCAGATGGATCAAAACTGATATAAAAGGGATTAGTCCCTCGATTTGTATGCATAGAATCTTGATGGAAGATGATCATAAACCCTGCGAAGATCTTTAAAAAAGATTAAATCCAATTATGAAAGAAGTTTTCAAGAAGGAAATAAAAAAATGCATCGATTCAGGTATTATCTATCCTATATCTGATGGTGTCTGGGTTAGCCCTAATCAGTGTGTTCCAAAGAAATGAGGAGTGAAAATAAACATATATTAATAGAATGAACAAATTCCAACAAAACCAGTCATTAGGAGATGAATATGTATAGATTATAAAAAATTAAATTTGGTCACTAGGAAAGATTACTTTCCCTTACCCTTTCTGGATCAGAAGTTGGATAGGCTATCCATCCTTCCATGTTTTTGCTTTCTAGATGGATATTTTGGATATCATCAAATACTTATCACTCTTGAGGATTAAGAAAATATAACATTAACAAGTTCATATGGTACTTTTGCATTTTAAATAATGCTTTTTGGGTTAAGTAATGCACCTTCTACATTTCAACAATGTATGATGTCTATTATTTTATGACCTGATTGAGAAAGGAAATGAAATATTTATGGATGATTTTTCTAAGTTTGGACCATCATTGATTCAAGGTTAGATCTTATAGTGAAGGTATTGAAATGCTTTGAAGAAACCAACCTGGTTCTAAATTTAATGAAGTGTCAATTTATGACTTCAGTAGGAATCATATTAGGACATAAGATATCTATAAATAGCGTGGATGTATACCTGAAAAAGATTCATGTGATTGAAAACTTCCTCTGCCTTCTAGTATGAGAGGAGTTAGAGATTTTTTTGGGACATTCTAGTTTCTATCGGCATTACATAAAGGATTTTTTCAAAATTTCCAAACCTCCACATCATCTTTTAGAAAAGGATGTCCTATTTAATTTCAGCCATAAATGCCAAAATGCCTTAAATATTTTTAAAGAAAAATTATTTACTACTCCTATTATTATTTTACTTTATTGTGGGAAACCATTTAAGCAAATTTTTGTTGTCAGTGACTATGCTATTAGGGCAGTTTTAGGACTAAGACATGATAAAATGTTTAAGGCTATGTAATATGCTAGTAAAATAGTTAATGAAACTTAAATTAATTACACAACCAATGAGAAGGGGTTATTGGTCGTAGTATATTTTTTTCATAAATTTAGGCTATATTTGATCGAAATAAAATGTATTATTCACACAGACCATTCTGTTATAGTTTTCTCATGT
>JXCR01144672.1:3595-46373 GCA_002079205.1 Phalaenopsis hybrid cultivar | reverse complement strand
CCAATTTATATAAATATATATTATAATTTTGAAAAATAAGATTTTAATTTTGAAAATACAAGATCGAACCAATCCCATATAAAAAATAGTTTAAATAAACAAGCATAACACTATAAGTGATAAATATATCCTAAGAAATAGACTTGTTATTTTCTAATGTGGCTCGATTAAATAAACTAAATAATTTATGACATCCGTTTTAGTCTGAAAAACCATTTATGTTGACCAAAAAATTCCTCTATCTAATGAAAATAATTAGACGGAGTTTATATTAGGATTGGCTCTTAAAATTTATTATAATGGCAAACCCCTATATTTAATTACATCTTAAATGAGCGAGATCTCCAAAAAAAACTCTCAATTTAGATCAGAAAGTATTATTTTCAAGAATTTCAAAGCATGGGACTTTTCAAAGATCAGACCAAGGAGTGTCAAATGGGAAAGACTCAAATTTAGAACTTTATTTTTGAATCCAAAGGGAGAAACTAGGGGTTATCACAGATCCTGAAGGGGACCTCAATTACTTCCCAAGCTATCCTATGGTTTGGCTTCAATTTTGAGAATAATATTATCAAGTATTTCATTTTTCCAATTATTATTATTTAGGGCTTACATTTATATGACACAATCATACAAATAGCCTGGAAGATGGGACGAATTATGTCGCAACGAATGACAACCTCGAAATCCTAGGGCCTAAAGATAAAGTGAGGATTTATGTTGCACTAGGCAAATGATCTTAAATTCCTATGGCTTGTTGTTTAATTCTAAAGAAGAGATTGCTGTTGTAGTTATATCTACCATGTTGCCTAGGGTGCTAGGTGATACGCCTAAAAATTACTTACTTTTTCATATATATTATATGCTCCGTTTTAATGATTTTAATGATATTGCACTTTAAGGGAAGGTATTTTGTATATTTTTAGTTTAAGGTACTATAAAGGAATTTTAGAGAAAATGAAGCAAAAATGTTGCATTTTGGAGTAAAAACAAGCAAGAAAGAAAATTATGACTTGCTACATTTCGATATGTCTTTCTATGCTTAATATACTTTACATTTCTCACAAGGTTTTGAATGAAATTACATTATAAAAAAATTCATGTTTATTTTACAATTGTATCTGTTAGGAGCAAAATACAACTAAAAATGGGCAAAACGGAGCTGAAACGAAGACAAATGGAGCAAAACGGTGGAGTTGTTGCAGCGTGGTGCATGATGCACCAAAATCCAGAAAATAGACACATGATGCACCAAACTGGCACATGATGTGCCAGATATGACTTTTTGAGGATTAAGGTGGTTCGGGATGAATTTTGGGTGAATTTTCAAAGGGGCACTTGTTCTAAACACCTCATAGAGTGATTCAATGCATCTAAACACATTGGAAGGTTCTTTTATGAAGGGATATGTCTCTTGGATCAGTGGACATGTATTTTGAATTCAAATGAGTTGAATTTTGGATAGAATGTTGGAGTTAATTTCGAATTTTTTTGGAGGGTGGCAGCTTTTTATAAAAGAGAGGGAAGTCAGGGTTTGAAGAGGAGTTTTTTCTTGAGGAGTTGGNGTGTAGGTCATTCTAAGGGTGATACTTAGGGCTTCCATCTCCCTTGCATTTGTGCTTAATCTAGAGGCATTGCAGTGTAGAAATCATCTCCCTAAGGTAAAATTCAAATGCTTCATCTTGCATTTCTTTTTTCATCTAGGAAAGCTTTAGGTTTGGGAAGTTAGAGAAGAATAAGAGTAAGTACATGGGGGAGAGTTTATTAAGCCCATAATTTGCATATTAAGTGCAAATGTGACATGCCCAAAAAATGCTACTTTTATATGCACATTTAATGCCTATTTTTAGTGATATTTTGCTTTAATGGAAGGTATTTCTATGTTCTTATTGTAGGTGCAACAAGTTGAGCAATTGGATCCAAAGAAGCAATAAGGAAGGAATTTAGAGTAAAAAATTGGCCATTTCGTAAAAATTGACTAGGAGCCTAGGTGCTAGAAGCAGTTTTCTTCCCTAATTCGTTGATTTGGATGGATTTTGAAAGGACGTCTGAGGTGACTCTTGGAAATTTGGCCAAATATAATATAAGATAGATTTTATAAAACAAACGGAGAAAAAAGAAGAAGAAGAGGAGGCGAGTAAGTGAAGAAGAGTGAAAGAGAAGACAGTCCCTTAAAATTGTAAGAGAACATGGGAAGTGAGAGATTTCTTCTTCAATACATTTCTAAGAGATAAATTGAGTGATATTGTAAGGAGAGAAAGTGATTCAAAGGAACTTCAATGGATTTGCTTAGGAAGGAGATTGAGATAAGTAGTTTGTACTTTTACTTGTTTTACTTATTCTTGTTATGTCAACTTGTTTTTAAATATAAATCCATGTTTTGTTAAAGCTTTCTCATGAAGTCTGAGTAATTTACTTTGTCTTTCTCCATGCAATGAGAAATAATCATGTGAAGAATTAAAATTTTTTAGAAGTGCTTTAATTTCATAATTGTGATGATTTAAACTTTGAACTTCATTTACTTAAACGATCTGGCCAATCATTACGTTATAATCTATTGTGAAACATAATTTTCGGTTGCCAGATCAGAAAAATATTGCCAATTTATATAAATATATATTATAATTTTGAAAAATAAGATTTTAATTTTGAAAATACAAGATCGAACCAATCCCATATAAAAAATAGTTTAAATAAACAAGCATAACACTATAAGTGATACATATATCCTAAGAAATAGACTTGTTACTTACTTATGTGGCTCGATTACAAAAACTAAAGAATTTATGACATCCGTTTTAGTCTGAAAAACCATTTATGTTGACCAAAAAATTCCTTTATCTAATGAAAATAATTAGACAGAGTTTATATTAGGCTTGGCTCTTAAAATTTCATATAAGGGCAAACCCCTATATTTAATTACATCTTAAATGAGCGAGATCTCCAAAAAAAACTCTCAATTTAGATCAGAAAGTATTATTTTCAAGAATTTCAAAGCATGGGACTTTTCAAAGATCAGACCAAGGAGTGTCAAATGGGAAAGACTCAAATTTAGAACTTTATTTTTGAATCCAAAGAGAGAAACTAGGGGTTATCATAGATCCTGGAGGGAACCTCAATTACTTCCCAAGCTATCCTATGGTTTGGCTTCAATTTTAAGAATAATATTATCAAGTGTTTCATTTTTCCAATTATTATTATTTAGGGCTTACATTTATATGACACAATCATACAAATAGCCTGGAAGATGGGACGAATTATGTCGCAACGAATGACAACCTCGAAATCCTAGGGCCTAAAGATAAAGTGAGGATTTTTGTTGCACTAGGAAAATGATCTTGAATTCCTATGTCTTGTTGTTTAATTCTAAAGAAGAGATTGCTGTTGTAGTTCTATCTGCCATGTTGCCTAGGGTGCTAAGTGATACGCCTAAAAATTACTTACTTTTTCATATATATTATATGCTCCATTTTAATGATTTTAATGATATTTCACTTTAAAGGAAGGTATTTTGTATATTTTTAGTTTAAGGTACAATAAAGGAATTTTAGAGAAAATGAAGCAAAAATGTTGCATTTTGGAGTAAAAACAAGCAACAAAGAAAAGTATGACTTGCTACATTTTGATATGTCTTTCTATGCTTAATATACTTTACAGTTCTCAAAAGGTTTTGAATGAAATTACATTATCAAAAAAATTCATATTTATTTTACAATTGTATCTGTTAGGAGCAAAATACAACTAAAAGGGGGCAAAACGGAGCTGAAACGAAGACAAACGGAGCAAAACAGTGGAGTTGTTGCAGCGTGGTGCATGATGCACCAAAATCCAGAAAACAGACACATGATGCACCAAAACTGGCACATGATGTGCCAGATATGACTTTTTGAGGATTAAGGTGGTTCAGGATGAATTTTGGGTGAATTTTCAAAGGGGCACTTGTTCTAAACACCCCATAGAGTGATTCAATGCATCTAAACACATTGGAAGGTTCTTTTATGAAAGGATATGTCTCTTGGATCAATGGACATGTATTTTGAATTCAAATGAGTTGAATTTTTGATAAAATTTTGGAGTGAATTTTGAATTTTTTTGGAGGGTGGCAGCTTCTTATAAAAGAGAGGGAAGTCAGGACTTGAAGAGGAGTTTTTTTCTTGAGGAGTTAAGCATGAGTTTGTGTGTGTGTGTGTGTGTGTGTGTGTGTGTGTGTGTGTGTGTGTGTGTGTGTGTGCGTGCGTGTGTGTGTGTGGCGTGAGAGAGAGAGGTAAGGGCTCGAAGATTTCTTCAAGGATTGTAAGAGGAGAGGGAAGATGAGATATTTCTTCTTCATTACACTTCTAAGAAAGATTTAAGAATGCTTGTAAAGTGAGTAAGGCTTGAAGAAAACTTCTAGGGATTTGGTTGGGAAGGATTGTGAGATAAGTTGTGTCTTTTATTTCTTTTGCTTTGTAAACTTATTTTTATTAATGAAATCTGTGTTTCTCTTGAATTCTTAGTAGACTTCTTTATCCTTCTCCCTACTTAGAGATATGGTTTTGTGATGATATGATTTTATTTAATAGAGTTTTAAATGTCAAAATTTTGTGATTCAAACTTAGATCTTCATTTACTTTTTAATTTGGTCAATTGAAATGTTAAAATGTGTTGAGAAAAATATGTTCATAAAGAGCTATGATTTCTACAACATAGGAAGAATCACATTTAATTTCATGGGAGAGTATTTTATCTATGAATTTGGATGCAAATAAATAGAGAAATATGTTTAGTTTGATGCAGAATTGGAGATTTTAAGGTGACAGATTAAAATCCCCAATTTGGTCCAATTGACTGAAAACTTATGCGAGATTGTTAGCCCTCAGGTGAGGGAGTAATGAGAGCTCTAGAGTTGCAGCCGGTATCCTCCCAGCCTAACCACGGAATTAGGGACCAAACTTTGGATTAGTCAATGTTCATTATGAACTTAGAATAGGGTAAATAATAGGATTGCTCCTATTTTGCACAAAACATTTTTTTTATATTTTTCAATGATTTTAATTTCTTTAAAATACCNGTGTGTGTGTGTGTGTGTGTGTGTGTGTGTGTGTGTGTGTGTGTGTGTGTGTGTGTGTGTTCGTGTGTGTGTGTGGCATGAGAGAGAGGTAAGGGCTTGTAGATTACTTCAACGATTGTAAGAGGAGAGGGAAGATGAGATATTTCTTCTTCATTACACTTCTAAGATAGATTTAAGAATGCTTGTAAAGTGAGTAAGGCTTGAAGAAAACTTCTAGGGATTTGGTTAGGAAGGATTGTGAGATAAGTTGTGTCTTTTATTTCTTTTGCTTTGTAAACTTATTTTTATTAATGAAATCTGTGTTTTTTCATATTCTTCTCTTAAATACTTAGTAGACTTCTTTATCCTTCTCCCTACTTAAAGATATGGTTTTGTGATGATATGATTTTATTTAATACAGTTTTAAATGTCAAAATTTTGTGATGATTCAAACTTAGATCTTCATTTACTTTTTAATTTGGTCAATTGAAATGTTAAAATGTGTTGAGAAACATATGTTCCTAAAGAGCTATGATTTCTACAATATAGGGAGAATCACATTTAATTTCATGGGAGAGTATTTTATCTATGAATTTGGATGCAAATAAATAGAGAAATATGTTTTGTTTGATGCAGAATTGGAGATTTTAAGGTGACAGATTAAAATCCCCAATTTGGTCCAATTGATTGAAAACTTATGCGAGATTGTTAGCCCTCAGGTGAGGGAGTAATGAGAGCTCTAGAGTTGCAGCCGGTATCCTCCTAGCCTAACCACGGAATTAGGGACCAAACTTTAGATTAGTCAATGTTCTTTATGCACTTGGAATAGGGTAATAATAGGATTGCTTCTATTTGGCACAAAACATTTTTTTAGATTTTTCAATGATTTTAATTTCTTTAAAATCCATATAATTATTGTAAAAGGGAAGGATACTTTTCTAAATTTGAACTCTTCATCATAAAACTTTGTTTATTCTTAGTAAATTTAACTTTGAAGTTTAGAAATTAGTTTAGTAAACTTTATTCTTTTAGTTACATTTCTGTTATGATTCATTAAACCTATTTTAACTTTTCTTTCTTACTTTAATTTTAATATTGTGATTTAAGTTATTATCATAAGAATTTCTGTCTTCCAAAACTAAGACTTTATAGTAGTAGACTAGAATTAGCCTAAGGGAATTCTTACTACACTTCTCTGTAGGATCAATACTATGGTTTTTAAAGAAAGCCCTATATTATTTGAAGCGATACGTGCACTTGCATAGAATCACTAGTGTGTGAACTATTTTAAATATTTTATAAATATTTTAATTTTACACATTAACTACATAATAAGAACTGGGTCAAGATTTTGGCCATATTTTTGAAAGCTAAATTATTGCTTTATTTTGGAATGGGTCAAGTTTTTGGCACTGTTACTAGGGATTTAAATTGACATAAACTACAAAGAAAAACAACACACACTAGGGGTGCATCAAGTTTTTGGCATTATTGCCGAGGAAGCTTCGGTAAGAACTTTAGCAGAATTTTAGTTAAAATTGTAAGACTTTGATTTAGAATTTATAATATTATTATATAGTGTGTTTAATTATTATGTTTTTATTTTAAAGAAAATCTAAAATACAAAATTTTTTTTTATATATGTCTTATTAGTTAATTCTTTAGAGTTGTTGTCGTATTCAGGAGCTGTAGTCCTTAAATTTCACAAGTCATATTTGGTGAGAACTTTTGGGAGAGATTTGAAAAGACTCCACGAATTTAATATAGAAATGGTGGATCAAAGATATAATGAATATTTATATTTGGATTGTAATTCTAGTAGCTTTGAAAGAGTAAGCCCCAAGAGAGTGGCAAATTTTCATGAAGATATGCTTACAATTTCAATTTCTCAAGTTGCAAATATTGAGAGAAAGTTAGATTATTACATAGAAAGTTACCCTTAAGGACCCCCCAATTATTGAGGAAAACTCATTTGGACAATTGATCAAAACTATACATGAGATACATAATTCTTATTCTAATTATTACATTCCAGGTTAGGAAAATCATTTGAATTTAAACAAGAATACTAGTTTTGGAGGAGAAGACCAATTTCGGGAAGATAATCAATTTAATTAGACGTGTAGTTGAAATAATCATGGCTATTATAATAATGAACTTTCTTTTCCTCATAATTTTAACTCCAAACCCCACAATGATGAGAAGGAATTAATGTTAGAAGAGGTTGTGATTCAAATGATGTGTGAGCTGGAAAATCAAGAGGTCGCCATAAGGAATTTAGAAAACAAACTTAGGCAANTTGAAATAATCATGGCTATTATAATAATGAACTTTCTTTTCCTCATAATTTTAACTTCAAACCCCAGAATGATGAGAAGGAATTAATGTTAGAAGAGGTTGTGATTCAAATGAAGTGTGAGCTGGAAAATCAAGAGGTCGCCATAAGGAATTTAGAAAACCAACTTAGGCAGATTATTAATGCAATTAACAGTTACCCCAAGAGATTTTACCTAGTGACCCTGAGATAAACCCTAAGGAGATGAATGATGAGTAATTTAAAATTATTGACCTAATATTTAGAAGAGAATTTAAGGATATGTTTCAAAAGAACTTTGAGTTAAGAAATGAGAATGAGGAGATTAAAAGACCAACGAAAAAAATTCCTAAGGAATTAAAAAACTTATTTCCTCAACTAAGATAAATATACCAGGACCACCTCTACCATTTACTCAGTACCAAGGGGAAGACTTGAAAGACAACCTTGAACAAAAGGTATCCTAGAAGAATTTGATCCCAAATTTGAGTTATCTAGAAAGAATTCGATCCAAAATTTGGGAGATCATGNACCCTAAGGAGATGAATGATGAGTAATTTAAAATTATTGACCTAATATTTAGAAGAGAATTTAAGGATATGTCTCAAAAGAACTTTGAGTTGAGAAATGAGAATAAGGAGATTGAAAGACCAACGAAACAAATTCCTAAGGAATTAAAAAACCCATTTCCTCAACTAAGATAAATATACCAAGACCACCTCTACCATTTACTCAGTACCAAGGGGAAGAATTGGAAGACAACCTTGAACAAAAGAGTATCCTAGAAGAATTTGATCCCAAATTTGAATTATCTAGAAAGAATTCGATCCAAAATTTGGGAGATCATAAGGTATCATATAAAGATCCATTTCTTATAAAATTTAAGGTAATATGAAAATTAAAAAAATTACTAGAAGAATATTGGATCTAAAAAGAAATATGAGGAACAAGGATATGAATCAATCTGAAAAGGAAGAGCTAAAAGAGAAATTTAAATTTGAGGGCTTTGTAGGAATCCCTGGATCTAGAAAAGATTAGGTGATTGATCAAGGATTACTTAAATGGAATTTTGATCTAGTTTGAATCATTTGTCAGGCTTTCAGGCTAGTGACGTTAAACAAAGCGCTTTATGGGAGGAAACCAATAGTTATCAGTGTCATTTGATTTAGTGTGCTTGAGAGTTATGATTGTTAGTGTTGTATTTTATTTTCTTTAGTGTGGATTGATAAGTTTGATTGATGATTGGTATATGTTTGGATTGATTGTGGTTTGATTAGATTTATTTGTGTCATAAGGAAGGTGATTCCTTAACTTCTTATTATGGATAGACTTATATATTCACTTGTTGTAGTTGGATTAACGAGTACACTACGAATCGGGTCTCACTCAGACTTAAGTTTTATAAGAGACATCATTAATTTTAACAGCAATAATTCTATATCAATTTTTTTACTTCTTTTCTCTTACTTTTTTTTCATTTGATAGGAGTAGCTAACCTATTTGTTGAGGAGCATGTGGATGAATTTGCACCATCCTTATAACTGCTAGAGGTGTATAATTAAGGGATATGCAATGTCTGGGGTTGGTAATCGAGAACCGATATATCAGGGATAATCTTATCTTTGGGATTAGAATCTATAAAATCATTTATAATTACCTAACATATCTGTGTAGTGATTCCATCAGAAATTGGAAGTATGTTAGTGAGATGCGATGAGTTAAAGGAAGAATTGACCTCATTTATCATGTGTGCTTGTGTGTGTTACAATAATATAAGGTATTGGAGAACACATAAGTATTTATATATTACTATGTCAATACCTGTTTTGCTTGTTGGACCTTTCTTTCCATTTTATCGAGCCTGTTTTAGTTTTGACTTACTTTATATTGCATATTGTTCTGTCCTGATGAATACTTGTAGATGTTTGTGATAGATAGAATTTCTGAACTATTGTTCTTCCTGCTTATATTTTCTATATTGAATGTTATACATGTTCAAAATCAATTTTAGGGGAAGGAAGAAAAAAAATTTTAAAGTTAGTATACTTCCTTTTAGTTTAATAATATTGCAAGCATGTTTTAGGCTAGATTTACTTTCTCTTGCGGTCATTCTATCCTAATTATGCACGTATATGAATTTGATAGGATGTTGTAGTAGTTAGTAGATTCAACTTTTACTTTTTCTTCCTACTAAATTTTTTAGAATTAAGTGTAAAATTTTTAAAAATTCAAGTTTGGTGGGAAGAAAAATTTCTTTTTTTTAAAAAAAGAAGCAAACTAAATTTTATTGTCCTCAATTAACTATATTTTTAAAATTAATTTAACATGACCTTTGATATTAGAGTTTAACTTTAAATGACTAAATTTATGTTTGGAAATATTATGGTAAATTTAGGTAAAAATTTGTAATAACGAAGGTCAATTCTATAGTTAAAGATATTTGTTATGAAAGGACAAGCCTATGTTTTTCTATTTAGAGCAAAGAAAATTGTATTTTTGAAGTATTAACAATTTTAGAGTTTCATGTAAGAAGAAAAGAATGAAATATTATGAATAATCATAAACTAATATGAATTTATAAAGGGAAGAAAGGTAAGGAGTTTTGACTTTAAGAAGAGGATAATGAAGTTCAAAATTATTAAAGGTTGTCCAGATATAGTAATCCTCACTTGAAAAAGAAAAAGAAAATAAAGGATTGAAAATATCCTAAAAGAAAAAAAAAGAAGAAAAAAGGAAAAAGAGAAAAAAAAATAAAAAAGAGTGAGGAGAAGCTTGAGGAGATGCTTAATCAAAAATTGGCTTCACTCGAATCAACCTAAGGAAAAGACTTTATTACATTTTCTAAACTTGTATTGGAGTATTAGTAGCATTACTAGTAAAGTTTTCATTATGTTCTTTTTCATATGAATGTTCTAAGTATCCTTGATATGACAAATTGTAATTCTTCTTGAAGTGAATAGAGATTTAGAAATCTTAAATTTGATTACTAAGTACTCTTAGACTTAGAGTTTGAATCTATGTTATTAAAGATTTTTCTTAAATTTTACTATTTTTTTAATTAAACTAAAGTATCGAAGTTATAAGTTAATCTCTATCCTAAGTTAAGTAAAATTTAAGTTTGTGGGATTTCAATACGCCTAAAAATTACTTACTTTTTCATATATATTTTATGCTCAAATTTAATGATTTTTAATGATATTACACTTTAAAGGAAGGTATTTTGCATATTTTTTTGTTTCAGGTACTAAAAATAGAATTTTTGGAGAAAATGAAGCAAAAATGGTGCAATTTGGAGTAAATACAAGCAAGAAAGAAAATTTTGACTTGATATATTTTGATATTTCTTTCTGTACTTAATCTAATTTACATTTCTCACATGTTTTTGAATGAAATTACACTTTAAAGAAAGATTTTTTTCATGTTTATTTTGTAGGTTTATCTGTTAGGAGCAAAATGCAACTAAAATGGGGTGAAACAGAGTTGAAACGAAGCAAAATGGTGAAACTGTCAAAGAGTGGCTCATGATACACTAAAATCTAGAGAACACGCGCATGATGCGCCTAAACTTGCACATGATTTGCCAGCGATGACTTTTTGTGGATTAAGGCACTTTAGGATGAATTTTGGGCAAATTTTCAAAGGGAAACTTGTTCTAAACACCCATTCAAGTGATTCAATTCATCTAGACACTTTGGAATGTTATTTTATGAAGGGATGTGTATCTCATCAATGGACATGTATTTTGAATTCAAAAGAGTCAAAGTTTTTNTTACTAAGTACTCTTAGACTTAGAGTTTGAATCTAAGTTATTAAAGATTTTTCTTAAATTTTACTATTTTTTTAATTATACTAAAGTATAGAAGTTCTAAGTTAATCTCTATCCTAAGTTAAGTAAAATATAAGTTTGTGGGATTTCAATACTCCTAAAAATTTACTTACTTTTTCATATATATTTTATTCTGAAATTTAATGATTTTTAATGATATTACACTTTAAAGGAAAGTGTTTTGCATATTTTTTTGTTCCAGGTACTAGAAATAGAATTTTTGTAGAAAATGAAGCAAAAATTGTGCAATTTGGAGTAAATACAATCAAGAAAGAAAATTTTAACTTGATATATTTTGATATTTCTTTCTGTACTTAATCTAATTTACATTTCTCACATATTTTTGAATGAAATTACACTTTAAAGAAAGGTTTTTTCATGTTTATTTTCTATGTTTATCTGTTAGGAGCAAAACACAACTAAAATGGGGTGAAACAGAGTTGAAACGAAGCAAAATGGTGGAACTGTCGTAGAGTGGCTCATTATACACTAAAATCTAGAGAACAGGCGCATGATGCGCCTAAACTTGCACATGATTTCCCAGAGATGACTTTTTGTGGATTAAGGCAGTTTAGGATAAATCAAAGGGAAACTTGTTCTAAACACCCCTTCAAGTGATTCAATTCATCTAGACACTTTGGAATGTTATTTTATGAAGGGATATGTATCTCATCAATTGACATGTATTTTGAATTCAAAAGAGTCAAATTTTTTATAGAATTTTGGAGGAAATTTTGAATTCTTTTTGGAGGGAGGCAACCTTTTATAAAAGAGAGAGAAGTCTAGGGTTTGAAGAGGAGTTTTTGGTGAGGAGTTTTGGGCGTGAGTTTGTGTGTGTGTGTGTGTGTGTGTGTGTGTGGCTTGAGGGAGAGAGGCAAGGGCTTGTATATTTCTTCAAGGATTGTAAAAGGAGAGGGACGGTGAGAGATTTCTTGTTCATTACACTTTTTGGGAGAGAATTGAGAGTGCTTGTAAAGTGAGAAAGGCTTAAAGAGAATTATTAGGGATTTGATTGGGAAGGATTGTGAGATAAGTTGTGTCGNTTTTTATAGAATTTTGGAGGGAATTTTGAATTCTTTTTGGAGGGAGGCAACCTTTTATAAAAGAGAGAGAAGTCTAGGGTTTGAAGAGGAGTTTTTGGTGAGGAGTTTTGGGCGTGAGTTTGTGTGTGTGTGTGTGTGTGTGTGTGTGGCTTGAGGGAGAGAGGCAAGGGCTTGTATATTTCTTCAAGGATTGTAAAAGGAGAGGGACGGTGAGAGATTTCTTGTTCATTACACTTTTTGGGAGAGAATTGAGAGTGCTTGTAAAGTGAGAAAGGCTTAAAGAGAATTATTAGGGATTTGATTGGGAAGGATTGTGAGATAAGTTGTGTCGTTTATTTCTTTTATTTTTTAAACTTATTTTTATTAATGAAATCTATGTTTCGTCATATCCTTCTCATGAACTCTAAGTAGACTTATTTATCCTTCTCCCTTCTTTGTGATATGGTTTTGTGTGAATTGATTTTGTTTTATACGGTTTTAAATGTCAAAAGTTTGTGATGATTCAAACTTTGATCTTCATTTACTTTTCGATTTGGCTAATTGAAATGTTAAAATGTGTTGAGAAACATATGTTTTGAATGGGCTATGATTTCTATAATATAGGGGGAATCACATTTAATTTCATGGGAGAGTATTTCATATATGGAATTTGGTGCAAATAAATAGAGAAATATACTTTGTTGGATGCAGAATAAGAGATTTTAAGGTGACAGATTAAAATCCCTAATTTGGTCTAGTCGATTGGAAATTGATGCAAGATTGTTAGTCCTATGGTAAGGAAATAGTAAGAGCTCTAGAGTGGCAGCCGGTATCCTCCCAGCCTAACCACGGAATTAAGGACCAAACGTTAGATTACTCAATGTTCTTTATGCACTTGGAAGAGGGTAAAGAATAGGATTGCTCCTATTTCGCACAAAAAAAATTTTATATATTTTTAAATGATTTTAGTTTCTTTGCAATCCATATACTCATTGTAAAGGGGAAGGATACTTTCCTAAATTTGAACTCTTCGTCACAAAAGTTTGTTTAGTCTTTATAAATTTAAATTTGAAGTTTAGAAATTAGTTTAGTTAACTTAGTTCTTTTAGTTACATTATTGTTAGCATTCATTAAACCTATTTGAACTTTTCTTTCTTACTTTAATTTTTATAGTTTGAATATCGTGATTTAAGTTATTATCATAAGAATTTCCATCTTCCAAAAATAAGACTCTATAGTAGTAGACTAGAATTAGCCAAAGGGATTTCTTATTGTGCTTCTCTGAGGGATTGATACTGGGGTTCTTAAAGAAAGCCCTATATTACTTCAAGTGATACATGCACTTTGTAGAACCACTAGTGTGTGACCTATTTTATATGTTTTATAAACAATTTCATTTTTCATATTAGCTACATAATATAAAATGGGTCAAGGTTTTGGCCATATTTTTTAAAGCTAAGTTACTTCATTTTTTCTGAACAGGTGAAGTTTTTAGCACTGTTACTGGTATTTAAATTGACATAAAACACGTAAAAAAATAGAAGCTCTAAGATCCTCGGTGAAGTAACAGTCCTAATTAAAAGATTCAAAGGTTTAGGGTTAAAGTTGATTAGAGTGACACCGATTAAGATCCCATAGTTCTCTTATTCTGGTACCACTAATTTCTTTTGAATTTACTTAGCTCAAACGAGTTGTTAAGCTCATTTAAACTAGGGAGATCACGTTAGCAACAGTGAGTTACCTCATCTGAGGGACTCCCGTAAATTTAAAAGGACATGTTATGAACTTGTTTTAGCTATTTAGTTTTGAAAATGTTGTTTAATTTTTTAAAAAAAATTTGTACTTTTCAATTTTGTAAAAGGTTTTGCAATTAAAGCAAGTACAGGTATGAAATATAGTAAAGTTGAAGGAAAGGATTGCATTACAAAAATACAAATGTGTACCTGTCATCTTCTCGTACTCCTGCTGAAATTTTAGAATTTACAACATATATATATATATATATATATATATATATATATATATATTTGCAGAAAATTTTAATAAAATTACCAGAATGGAAAACAAGAAGACTAGTTCAAGGTGTATCTACCAAGTCCTAGGTCATAACTTGGTGGGTCCTTAAAGGTTTTAACGGATGATTTTCTTGAACAAAGAATAATAAGTTCAATTGTCCTTCCAAATATCCAAAGGATTCTAAAATGTTTGAGGCAAAACCCTAAACAACTTTTAAAAATCCTTTAAAACATTTCGAGTTCATTTGATCTTCTTATATTGTTCAACTAATCATCCAAATTTAGATTTAAGTTTAATTAATTAATACACCCTACGCTCAGTGAACCTTGATGTTTTAATTATTCTCATGAATAGGAAATAAGACAGTCACTTAAGGTTTTATTTAAAAGTTATGAGAAAGAAAGCTCCGGATGATAAACTCAAAGTCATTAACGATTTTTTTACCCCAGATTAAAGTCGGGCTTGTAGTGTTTTCAAAATGTTCATGATTAGTTATATTATATTTTCTAAATCTCATTAAACCATCTTGAACTAAGCTTAGTTCACTACTAAGCCCTTANAAGACACAAACTTTTAATTTTTGCAAATTTTATTTTATTTATTATAATTATTTTAATAGAAAATAAAGAAGACTACATTTTTTGGCATTTGAAAATACATAACTAAATTAGGAAAATTAAGAAAAAAATTTTGAGGGGTCCTAAGTGATCAGGGAACAGTTAGGAACAATTCTGGGCATTTTCATATTTTTGTAATTTTTAATTATTTTTTAATTCAAAAAGTAGCTAAAAAATGAACTAATTACTTTAAATTAAACTTTATTTTTTTTCTAAGTGCCCCAAAAAATAGGGAACTTAAAAAACCACTTTTCATAATTTTCTTAGTTATAGCTAATTTATTATAATTATCTTAATGCAAAAATATCATTTTACTTAGAAAATAGACATTAGTGATCAAACTAATTCAAAAGAGCTTCAAATTTTTACAATGAGTTAAAATAATCATTATTTACAATGTGGAACCATTTTTGTTTATGTTTGAATATTGTTTTATTCATTTTAATTTTAGTGAGTTTATATGATTTAATTAACCATATTAATTTATATAGAGACATTTAAATTTAATTTATATTTTTTCTAGAATCCTCTGACCATACGAAATCTATTAAAACAAATCTCATATTTTTATAATTTATATTTTAATTTATAAAATTATTTTAAGGAAAAATAGGCAATTAAGCTTGAAAATTAAGGTTTCAAAAGCTATAAAGGCCTCGCTGATCCTAGAAAAAATCAGAGAACATCCTATTAACATGAGAAATCAACCCTTAAAGTTTCAAACCATGGTGACTATTATTTACTTAATTAGAATTAAAATATTCCAGAGAGTATTTGATTAATTAAAAATCATAGACATGTCAAATAATTTTTATTTTTTATTCCACATTATTTTTCTCTATTTGATGGCAAGAGGGTATTTTTCTTTTAGTTTTCTTATTTTTCTACACCATGTTATGTGATGGCGTCCGACGGTGATGTGATGATGATGATGGGCCCAGTCTGCCGTCAATTTGCATCGTGTCGGATGTGTTATTGTGATTGAAAGGAGTGGTAGCTTTGTTTATCAATATTTATTGCCCTAATCTCCAGTAAACTTATTCACCTGAATCATGTCAAAGATTCCAAGATTTTAAGAAATAATGAGAAGAAAAATAATGGCTAAAAAATAGAAAACATGAGAAAAGGAAATGTCGAAAGGATTTTTCATTGTGGTAAGCATTATTAGAGAAATGATTTCTCATATAAGGAAAACCACATCAGAAATAAATAGCCAAATATTTTAGGTGTATCATCGATTCCAAGTTCTTAATTCTACTATAGGAGCCAGCTCCTATAGTTAATTACATCTTAGATAGTTAAAACTCCGGTCAAGATTTCTATAGCTCCGTCATCCTGGGGTCGTAAAAATATTCAAATTTACTTATNTAAAAGGAGAGGGAAGGTGAGAGATTTCTTCTTCATTACACTTCTAAGAGAGAATTGAGAGTGCTCGTAAAGTGAGAAAGGCTTAAAGAGAATTATTAGGGATTTGATTGGGAAGGATTGTGAGATAAGTTGTGTCTTTTATTTCTTTTATTTTTTAAACTTATTTTTATTAATGAAATCTATGTTTCGTCATATCCTTCTCATGAACTCTAAGTAGACTTATTTATCCTTCTCCCTTCTTTGTGATATGGTTTTGTGATGAATTGATTTTGTTTTATACGGTTTTAAATGTCAAAATTTTGTGATGATTCAAACTTTGATCTTTATTTACTTTTCGATTTGGCTAATTGAAATGTTAAAATGTGTTGAGAAACATATGTTCTGAATGTGCTGTGATTTCTACAATATAGGGGGAATCACATTTAATTTCATGGGAGAGTATTTCATATATGGAATTTGGTGCAAATAAATAGAGAAATATACTTTGTTGGATGCAGAATTAGAGATTTTAAGGTGACAGATTAAAATCCCTAATTTGGTCTAGTCGATTGGAAATTGATGCAAGATTGTTAGCCCTAAGGTGAGGAAGTAGTAAGAGATCTAGGGTGGCAGCCGGTATCCTCCCAGCCTAACCACGGAATTAAGGACCAAACCTTAGATTAGTCAATGTTCTTTATGCACTTGGAAGAGGGTAAAGAATAGGATTGCTCCAATTTCGCACAAAATAATTTTTATATATTTTTAAATGATTTTAGTTTCCTTGCAATCCATATACTCATTATAAAGGGGAAGGATACTTTCCTAAATTTGAACTCTTCGTCACAAAAGTTTGTTTAGTCTTTGTAAATTTAAATTTGAAGTTTAGAAATTAGTTTAGTTAACTTAGTTCTTTTAGTTACATTATTGTTAGCATTCATTAAACCTATTTGAACTTTTCTTTCTTACTTTAATTTTTATAGTTTGAATATCGTGATTTAAGTTATTATCATAAGAATTTTCATCTTCCAAAAATAAGACTCTATAGTAGTAGACTTGAATTAGCCAAAGGGATTTCTTATTGTGCTTCTCTGAGGGATAAATACTGGGGTTTTTAAAGAAAGCCCTATATTACTTCAACTGATACATGCACTTTGTAGAACCACTAGTGTGTGACCTATTTTATACGTTTTATAAACATTTTAATTTTTCATATTAGCTACATAATATAAACTGGGTCAAGGTTTTGGCCATATTTTTTAAAGCTAAATTACTTCATTATTTCGGAACAGGTGAAGTTTTTAGCACTGTTACTGGTATTTAAATTGACATAAAACACGTAAAAAACAGCACACACTAGGGGAGCATCACTAGCTCTAAGATCCTCGATGAAGTAACAGTCCTAAAGTTAAAAGATTCAATGGTTTAGGGGTTAAAGTTGATTAGAGTGACACCGATTAAGATCCCATAGTTCTCTCATTCTGGTACCACTAATTTCTTTTAAATTTACTTAGCTCAAACGAGTTGTTAAGCTCATTTAAACTAGGGAGATCACGTTAGCAACAGTGAGTTACCTCATCTGAGGGACTCCCGTAAATTTAAAAGGACATGTTATGAACTTGTTTTAGCTCTTTAGTTTTGAAAATGTTGTTTAATTTTGAAAAAAAAAATTGTACTTTTCAATTTTGAAAAAGGTTTTGCAATTAAAGCAAGTACAGGTATGAAATACAGTAAAGTAGAAGGAAAGGATTGCATTACAAAAATACAAATGTGTACCTATCATCTTCTCGNTATATATATATATATATATATATATATATATATATATATATGTATATATATATATACATATGCAGAAAATTTAAATAAAATTACCAAAATGGAAAACAAGAAGACTAGTTGAAGGTGTATCTACCAAGTCCTAGGTCATAACTTGGTGGGTCGTTAAATGTTTTAATGGATGATTTTCTTGAACAAAGAATAATAAGTTCAATTGTCCTTTCAAATATCCAAAGGGTTCTAAAATGTTTGAGGCAAAACCCTGAACAACTTTTAAAAATCCTTTAAAATATTTCGAGTTCATTTGATCTTCTTATATTGTTCAACTAATCATCCAAATTTAGATTTAGGTTTAATGAATTAATACACCCTACGCTCAGTGAACCTTGATGTTTTAATTATTCTCATGAATAGGAAACAAGACAGTCACTTAAGGTTTTATTTAAAAGTTATGTGAAAGAAAGCTCCGAATGATAAACTCAAAGTCATTAACGATTTTTTTACCCCAGATTAAAGTCGGGCTTGTAGTGTTTTCAAAATGTTCATGATTAGTTAAATTATCTTTTCTAAATCTCATTAAACCATCTTGAACTAAGCTTAATTCACTACTAAGCCCTTAAAAAATGTCATGGGTAAACTTGTAATAATCAAAATGTTAATTTAAGTGAGATTTATTCTCATTAAAGGATCATGTTATCATCTAATCACCAATTAAGGGCTTCAAATAAGTGAATAATTATGTTTCTAACTCAAGCCCACTACTTCATGATCATCAAATTGAATTAACCTTTAAGTCATGACAATTTATAAAATTATAATTTTACCATTATCATGAAAATGTGGCAAATTGGTTTCTACCTCTTAACCAATTATATTTCAAACATCTAGAAAAATTTCAATATGATCAAAATTACCCATTTCCTTTTTGGTTAATCCTAAATTTTAATTAAGGCATCAAAATCTAAAATTACCATTTTGCCCCTAGGGCTCTTCACTTCATAACTCATCAAATATAACTCAAATGACTTTAAAATCTTTATGGTATCCCACTCATGGGTCAGTTAAAGTATCAGAGAAGAACATGTGTTTTTTCTACTTTTTAAATAATTTATATAATTATTTTAACTCAGAAAATAAGATTTTTAATGATAATTTATTTGATTTGTCTAACCAAAGTTTTTGTTCATGAGAAAATTATTAGGGTTCACCTAGATTAGAGGACCACTTAGACAAAATTTCATAATTTTTAAAGTTATATTTTAATTAAATTTTTATTGATTTTAGTGATTAATTAAATAGAAAATATGTTTTAATTCCAAAAATCACTATTTATATTTTTCTTAAATCTTTGTGAGTTTAGAGAACTCAAAGACACAAACTTTTAATTTTTGCAAATTTTATTTTATTTATTATAATTATTTTAATAGAAAATAAAGAAGACTACATTTTTTGGCATTTGAAAATACATAACTAAATTAGGAAAATTAAGAAAAAAATTTTGAGGGGTCCTAAGTGATCAGGGAACAGTTAGGAACAATTCTGGGCATTTTCATATTTTTGTAATTTTTAATTATTTTTTAATTCAAAAAGTAGCTAAAAAATGAACTAATTACTTTAAATTAAACTTTATTTTTTTTCTAAGTGCCCCAAAAAATAGGGAACTTAAAAAACCACTTTTCATAATTTTCTTAGTTATAGCTAATTTATTATAATTATCTTAATGCAAAAATATCATTTTACTTAGAAAATAGACATTAGTGATCAAACTAATTCAAAAGAGCTTCAAATTTTTACAATGAGTTAAAATAATCATTATTTACAGTGTGGAACCATTTTTGTTTATGTTTGAATATTGTTTTATTCATTTTAATTTTAGTGAGTTTATATGATTTAATTAACCATATTAATTTATATAGAGACATTTAAATTTAATTTATATTTTTTCTAGAATCCTCTGACCATNTGAATATTGTTTTATTCATTTTAATTTTAGTGAGTTTATATGATTTAATTAACCATATTAATTTATATAGAGTCATTTAAATTTAATTTATATTTTTTTTCTAGAATCCTCTGACCACACGAAATCTATTAAAACAAATCTCATATTTTTATAATTTATATTTTAATTTATAAAATTATTTTAAGAAAAAATAGGGAATTAAGCTTGAAAATTAGGGTTTCAAAAGCTATAAATGCCCCGCTGATCCTAGAAAAAATCAGAGAACATCCTATTAACATGAGAAATCAACCCTTAAAGTTTCAAACCATGGTGATTATTATTTACTTAATTAGAATTAAAATATTCGAGAGAGTAATTGATTAATTAAAAATCATAGACATGTCAAATAATTTTTATTTTTTATTCCACATTATTTTTCTATATTTGATGGCAATAGGGTATTTTTCTTTTAGTTTTCCTATTTTTCTACACCATATTATGTGATGGCGTCCGACGGTGATGTGATGATGATGATGATGATGATGATGATGATGATGATGATGATGATGATGGGTCCGGTCTGCCATCAATTCGCATCGTGTCGGATGTGTTATTGTGATTGAAAGGAGTGGTCGCTTTGTTTATCAATATTTATTGCCCTAATCTCCAGTAAACTTATTCACCTGAATCATGTCAAAGATTCCAAGATTTTAAGAATCAATGAGAAGAAAAATAATGGCTAAAAAATAGAAAACATGAGAAAAGGAAATGTCGAAAGGATTTTTCAATGTGGTAAGCATTATTAGAGAAATGATTTCTCATATAAGGAAAACCACATGAAAAATAAATAGCCAAATATTTTAGGTGTATCATCGATTCCAAGTTCTTAATTCTATTATAGGAGCAAGCTCCTATAGTTAATTACATTTTAGACAGTTAAAACTATCTAAGAAAACTCCTAATTCTCGTTAACACTCATTCCTCTAAGAAATGTCAAGGTCAAGGAAAGAAAACAACAAATGTTTTCTTCTAAGGGTAATAGATTTCTAAGAATGCGATTCTACCCTAAAGGTTTTATTTTGTTTTTTTTTTTTGTTCATGTCATGGCATGTAGTTTTGTTTTTTTTTTTTTTTTGGTCTTGTTTGGTTTTGTTGTTGTCATTTTGTTGTTTAGGTTTTTGTTTTGGTTTTATTTTTTCGTTTTATTGTCCTAAAATTCCACTTCCGAATGTCATCCTGTAAAACAGAGTTAGAACACCCTATAACATGCAAATGAAATCTAAAACAATATTTTATTTGTATTTCTCCAATAAACCTGTAAAACAGAACAATATTAGCATAAAATCATGTTTTTAGATTTGTCAGTTTTAGTTGGTTATTTAATTGGTTGAATAATTTTTAATTGACCCGATCAAGATTTCTATAGCTCCGTCATCCTGGGGTCTTAAAAATATTCAGATTTACTTAGTCCAAAAGGTGTTTAAACCAGGACTGAAAGATTCATGTCAGCAACCACAAATTGTGTCGTCCAAGAAATCTTCGTAAATCTTAACACTGTGGTTCAAGTTGCGTTCGGTGATCTTTGTTTATTAGGGTTCAATTTAAGTTTTAATGTCTTATTCAAATTTTAGGGGTTGTAAAATTTTAGGTTGCTTATGATTTAATAGTCGATTATTTATTTTTTTGTTTTTTTGTCATTTTTTTTAATTTCTTTTTATTTGGGGTGACCTGATCAAGATCTCATGGTTCCGTCATCCTAGATCATTATGTTTGTAGTTTAATTAACCACAAGTGGTTAGAATATATTTTGTTAGCAACCATGGGTTACCTTCTTTAAAATATCTTCTCAAACTTAGTTGCATTTTTAGGTTAAAGTTTAAGTTTTAATGTCTTTTAAAATGAATTTTATATCATTTATGTCGCTGAGTTTGATTTTTATGATATACTTTGTTTTAGGTTTGATGTCGATTAGACTTGAAAAGGTTATTTGGGTTCTAAAATGTTGGTGAAACTTAAAGATTGATGTCATTCTATTTGGATGGAACCTACGCTATGAAGATGATTTAGGTTCAATATAGATAGTTACTAAAGGTTGAGTCCAATGCAAGTAGGACTTAAGATAATTTAGGTTCAATTTAAGTAGAACCTAGAGTTTAAGTCCAATGTAGGTAGGACTTCAAACAATTTAGGTTCAATGTAAGTAGAACCTAAGGATTAAAATGGTTTAAGTCCAATTTAGGTAGGACTTAAAATGTTTTAGATTCAATGTGGGTAGAATCATGGTTTAAGTCCAATGTAGGTAGGAATTATGGTGTTTTAGGTTCAATGTAGGTAGAACCTATGGGTTTTAAATGGTTTAAGTCCAATTCAGGTAAGACTAAGTTTGTTTTAGGTTCAATGTAGGTAGAACCTAAGAATTCAAATGGTTTATGTCCACTGTAGATAGGAGTTACGTGCTAAGGGTTTAAAATGGTTTATGTCCAATGTAGGTAGGACTAAGTTTGTTTTAGGTTCAATGTAGGTAGAACCTAAGAGTTTAAAATGGTTTAAGTCCAATGTAGGTAAGAATTAAGATGAATTAGATCCAATGTATGAAGGATTTATGCTTAAAGTTGATTTAAATTCAATATAGATTGAACTTAAGGTTTCAAATGATTTTAAGTCCAATATAGGTAAAACTTAAACTTGATTTAGATCCAATGTGATTGAGATCTAAGGTTGATTTATGTTCAATAGACTTAAGTCCAATAAGGTTGGGTCTAAGGTTTTGGTCAATTTAAGTTCAATGTAAGTTGAACTTAAGGTCTAAGTTAACTTAGGTAGGTTGAACTTAAGATTTCGGTTAACTTGAGTTAAACCTAAGGGTTTGTGTTGACTTAAGTTCAAGTTGGGTTGAACTTAAGGGTTTGATTTGATTTGGGTTCAAGTTAGATTGAACCTAAGTAGTTTGAGTTGGATCAGGTTCAAATTGGGTTAAACCTAAAGGGTTTGAGTTGAGTTAGTTCAAATTAAGTTGAACCTAAGGGTTTCTGTTTAGTTAGGTTCAAGTTGGGTTAAACCTAAGGGTTTGGGTTGAGTTACATTCAGGTTGGGTTAAACCTAAGGGTTTGGGTTGAGTTACATTCAAGTTGGGTTGAACCTAAGAGTTTGAGTTGAGTTAGGATCAAGTTTGGTTAAACTTAAAAGTTTGATTTGACTTACGTTCAAGTTGGATTGAAACTACGGGTTTGAGTTTAGTTAGGTTCAAGTTGAGTTGAACCTAAGAGTTTGAGTTGAGTTAGGTTCAAGTTTGGTTGAACCTAAAAGTTTGATTTGACTTAGGTTCAAGTTGGATTGAGCCTAAGGGTTTTGAGTTAAGTTAAGTCTAATGTAGTTAAGACTTAAGGGTTTAATTAAATCTAATTTAATTTATATCTAATTAGGTTTAAAGTTTAATTTAACCTAACATGGGTAAGGTTTAATTAATTTCATTAGTTCTGGTTAAAGTTAAACCTAATTGGTTATTGGGTTAGTTGAGCCTAATAAAAATAAGGCTTAATGTAGTTAATTAGATCTAAATAAAGTTAGATTTAATTGAGTTTTAGATTTGAGTAAGCCTAATATAAGTGAGGCATAATGTGGTTGATTAGGTCTAATTAGGGTTAGACCTAATTGATATTTTAGTTTGATTAATCCTAATGTAAGTAAGGCTTAAGAGGGGTTAGTTAGGTCTAATTAGGGTTAGATCTAATTGAGGTTTAGGTATGAGTAAGCCTAATATAAGTGAGGCTTAATGTGGTTAATTAGATCTAATTAGGGTTAGATCTAATTGAGGTTAAGGTTTGAGTAAGCCTAACATAAGTGAGGGTTGATTAGGTCCAATTAAGGTTAGACCTAATTGAGATTTTAGTTCGATTAAGCCTAATGTAAGTAAGGCTTAACAGGGGTTAATTAGGTCTAATTAGGGTTAGACCTAATTGTGGTTTAAGTTTGATTAAGCCTAATGTAAGTAAGGCTTAATAGGGTTTAATTAGATCCAATTAGGGTTAGCCCTAATTGTGGTTTGAGTTTTATTAAGCCGAACGTAATTAAGGGTTAATGTGGTTAATCAAGTCTAATTAGGGTTAGACCTAATTGGGGTTTATGATGTTAAACTTAATGTGATTAAGGTTTAACAGGGCTTAGTTAAGTCTAATTGTGGTTTAGACTGAATTAGAGATTATGATGTTAAACCTAATGTAGTTAAGATTTAACAAGGTTTAATCAGATCTTATTATGATTTAGACCTAGTTATGGTTTATGACGTTAAACCTAATGAAGTTAAGATTTAACAAGGTTTAATCTGATCTAATTTTGGTTTAGACCTAATTAAGGTTTATTATGTTAAACCTAATGTAGTTAAGGCTTAACAATAATTAATCAGGCCAAATTGTGGTTTAGACCTAATTATGGTTTATAGTGTTAAACCTAATGTGATTAAGGTTTGATAGAGTTTAATTAAGTCCAACTATGGTTTAGACTTAATTAGTATTTATGATGTATGGGTTCACTTGAATTGAACATAATTATCTATGTTTGATTTGTCCTGGGTTCAAGTTAAGTCTAAGTTAATTAGACTTAGATGTCATGTCATTTTAGCTTTGAGTCTATGAGGTCAAACTCAATAGTTTGAGGAGATAAGCAGGTTAGAGTTTGGACACATCCTTTGATCTAAAATGAGACGTAGATCCAAGGATTAAGGTCTGGTCATCCTTATATATCCTTAAAGACTAATGTTCAAGTCTAAGGACATTTAGGGTTTAAAATGTAATTTTGAATTTTACAATTTTGACCTTAGAGGTAGAAATGTCATTTTTAAATTTTCCAATTGTTAGATATTGTCACTTTAGAGTTTAAAATTGTCCCTCTAATTATTCTAACCATTTTCAAATTTAATTTCTAAGTTCTTAAACTTTTACAATTATTTTTAAGAATAATTACAAAATTTAATAGAAATTAGAAAATTGAATCCTAGAGAATTTCCTAGCCTTCAAAAAATTAAGGGGTGTTCCTAAGGGCTTAAAGGTTAATCCCAAACATTTTCAAAATTTTTGGACTTATAAATAATTTTTCATAATTAAATTACACCAGAGAGTAATTAATTAATTAAAAATTAAATATAATTTATTAAATTTAGATTTCACTTTTATACATTTCTCCTCTTTTTTCTGAATCCAAAAGTATTTTACCATACTTTTATTATTTTTTTATGTCAAGATTTGAATTTTTTAATTTAAAAAATAGAGAAAGAAAAGAACACATCTTATCTCACACTCCTTCCAAAGCAAATCCCTAGAAGTTTCTTTTAAACACTTTCTCTCTTTACAATTACACTCAGTTCTCTCCTAGAAATGTAATGAAAAAGAAATCTCTCACCTTCCCACTCATCTTACAAACCTAGAGAAAAATTCACTCTTCTCCAAACTCTTCCTCTCACTCTCTACCACACACACACACACACACACACACCACACTCCACACACCTTGCTCTAGACTTCCCTCTCTTTTATTAGAGGCTGCCTCCCTCCAAAAATTTCTCTAAAAGTCAACTCATTTGAATTCAAAGAAATTACCCTTTATAAGAGAACCATCCAAAGTCTCTAGATGCATTGAATCACTCCAAGGGGTGTTTAGAACAAGTGTTCCTTTGAAAATTCACACAAAATTTGTTTCAAACCACCTTAATCCGCAAAAAGTTGTCTCTGGCCCATCATGTGTAGTTCTCTGGATTTTGGTGCATCTGACACCAGTTTGGCGCATCTGGCACCAATTTGGAGCATCTAGCGTCAGTTTTCCGCACTGGCGCTAGTTTGGTGCATCATGTGCCACTCTACAGCAGCTCCACCATTTTGCTTTATTTGGCTCAGTTTTACCCCATTTCAGTTGTGTTTCGCTCCTAACAGATATTCCTACAAAATAAGCATGAAAATAACCTTTCTTTAAAGTATAATTTCATTTAAAAATCTTTGAGAAATGTAAAGTAGATTAAGCATGGAAAGACATATCAAAATGTGCCAAATCAAAATTTCTTTCTTGCTCGTTTTTACTCCAAATTGCACCATTTTTGCTTCATTTTTTCCAAAAGTTAATTTCTTGTACCTGAAACCAAATATATGCAAAATATCTTCCTTCAAAGTGTAATATCATTAAAAAACATTAAAATTGAGCATAAAATTTATATGAAAAGGTTGGTAATTTTTAGGCGTGTCAAAATCCCCCAAACTTAAATGTTACTTGTTTTCAAGTGATACTTTTAGTACATAAAATTATGACTTAGGATAAATATTAACTTATAAACTTCTATACTTTAGTTTAATAAATAAAATAGTTTAATTAAAAAAAAACTTTTAATATATTAAACTAAAAGTATAAGTTTAAGAATACTTAGTAATCAAATCTAAGATGTCCGAATCTCCATTCATTCTAAGAAGAATTGTAATTTTNTGATACTTTTAGTACATAAAATTATGACTTAGGATAAATATTAACTTATAAACTTCTATACTTTAGTTTAATTAAAAAAAAACTTTTAATATATTAAACTAAAACTATAAGTTTAAGAATACTTAGTATTCAAATCTAAGATTTCTGAATCTCCATTCATTCTAAGAAGAATTGTAATTTGTTATATCAAGGATACTCAGAATATCCATATGAAAAAGAATTTCATGAAAACTTTATTATTAAGGGTACTAATACTTAAATACAAGTTTATAAAATGTAATAAAGCCTTTTCCTCAAGTTGATTCAAGTAAAGCCAATTTTTTATTAGGCATCTCCTCAAGCTTTACCTCACATTCTTTTTTTTCTTTGATTTTTCCTTTCTTTTTTTCTCTTTTCTTTTATATTTAGGATCTTGTCATTTTTTTCTTTTCTTTCTCTTTTTTTAGGTGTGGATTACTATATCTAGATAACCTTTANTATCAAGGATACTCAGAATATCCATATGAAAAAGAATTTCATGAAAACTTTATTATTAAGGGTACTAATACTCAAATACAAGTTTATAAAATGTAATAAAGCCTTTTCCTCAATTTGATTCAAGTAAAGCCAATTTTTTATTAGGCATCTCCTCAAGCTTCACCTCACATTCTTTTTTTTCTTTGATTTTTCCTTTCTTTTTTTTCTCTTTTCTTTTATATTTAGGATCTTATCAATTTTTTCTTTTCTTTCTCTTTTTTTAGGTGTGGATTACTATATCTTGATAACCTTTTATAATTTTCAACTTCACTATTCTCTTCTTAAAGTTAAAACTTTTTACCTTTCTTCACTTTATAAATTCATATTAGTTTTAAAGATTTTTCATAAATTCTCAATCTTTTCTTCTTACATGAAACTCTAACATTCTTATTACTTAAAAAATACAATTTATTTTACTTTAAATAGAAACACATAGTCTTGTCCTTTCATACCAAATGTCTTTAACTTTAGAATTGACCTTTGTTTTTAAAAATTTTTACCTAAATTTACCATAATATTTACAAACATAAATATAGTCATTTAAAGTTAAACTCTAATATCCATGTCATGTTAAATTAATTTTAAAAATAAAGTTAATTGAGGAAAACTAAAATTTAGTTTAGTTCTTTTTAAAAGAAATTTTTCTTTCCCCCAAACTTGAATTTTTAAATACTTTGCACTTAATTCCATAAAATATAGTAGGAAGAAAAAGTAAAGGTTGAATCTACTAACTAATAAAACATCCTATCAAATTCATATACATGCATAATCAGAGTAGAATGACTGTAGGAGAAAGTAAATCTAGCCTAAAACATGCTTGCAATAATATTAAACTAAAAGGAAGCATACTAACTTTAAAATTTATTTTACTTCCTACCCTAAACTTGATTTTAAACATGTATAACATTCAATACAGAAAATAGAAGCAGGAAGAAAAGCAGTTCCAAAAATTCTTTCTATCACAAACATCTACAAGTATTCATTAGGACAAAACATTATGCAATAGAAAGTAAGTCTAAACAAAAAAAATTCTGGANAAAGTAAATCTAGCCTAAAACATGCTTGCAATAATATTAAACTAAAAGGAAGTATACTAACTTTAAAATTTAGTTTACTTCCTACCCTAAACTTGATTTTAAACATGTATAACATTCAATACAGAAAATAGAAGCAGGAAAAAAAGCAGTTCCAAAAATTTTTTCTATCACAAACATCTACAAGTATTCATTAGGACAGAACATTATGCAATAGAAAGTAAGTCTAAACAAAAAAATTCTGGATAAAATGAAAAGAAAGGTTTAACAAGCGAACAGGTATTGNCACACATGATAAATGAGGTCAATTTTTCCTTTAACTTAATGCATCTGACTAACTTACTTCAAATTTATAACGAAATCTCTACACAAATATAGTGGGTACTTATAAATGATTTTATAGATTCCAATCCCAAGGAAAAGATTATCCCTGATATATTGGTTCATGTGCACCAACCTCAGACATCACCTTATCTCAATAATTAAGCACCTCTAGCAGTTATAAGGATAGTGTAACTTCATCCACATGTTACTCATCAAATAGTTTAGCTACTTCTATCAAATGAAAACAAAATCAGAGATAAGAAGTAACAAAATTGAGATGAAATTGTTGATGTTAAAATTCATAACGTCTCTTATAAAACTTAAGTCTGTGAGAGACCTAAGTCGTAGTGGACTCATTAATCCAATTACTATAAGAGAATATATAAGTCTAGCCATAATAAAAAGTTAAGAAATCACCTCCCTCATAATACACAAAGATCTAATCAAACCACTAACAATCCAAACATCCACCAATTATCAATCAAAATGATCAATTCACACTAAAGCAAACACAATGCAGCACTAACAATCATAACTCTCAAGCACACTAAATCAAACCATAATAATAACTATCGGTTGTCTCCCATAAAGTGTTTTTTTTAATGTTATCAGCCCAACAAATGATTCCACCTGGTTCAAAATTCCATTTAAGTAATCCTTGATCAATCACCGAATTTTTTCCAGACCCACTGATATGGTTTAAGATTGACTAAGATGGTCAAACTAACCATATGGTGATGTCATGACCATATGGTGATCATTTAAGTTTGTAGATGATCAAATGGTTAATGTGGTGACCATGAGGTTCAAAATTGATCATTTTGATCAATATTTGGTTAATAGGGTCTATGGTTGACCAAATTATTCAATTTGACAAATCGGGTTTTTTAGATTGAACAAATGGTCCAATTTGACCATTTTGGTGCTTGGGTTGACCAACTGGTCCAAGTTGACCAATTTGACCAAAATTGACCAATTGGGTCAATTGGGTGTCAGTATTGACCTTATAATCAATTTGACGACCATTAGATCAAGGTTTGTCTTTGCTAATCTGATCATCTTGGGGTGTAATCACAATTAAAACCCAAAAGGGGTATAATTGGAGTTAATCTAGTTTTTAGGGTTCTTGGGACCCTATATAAGTTCAAATGGGTCAATGTTGGTAGAACCTTTGTCTTATTGATCATAATGATCACTTTTAGGTCCTTGTGAGTTATTTAAGAATCCTATGCCAGAGGGTTACTCAAGACATGTCTGGTCTATGAGTGTCATGTTAGGTTCCTCACAAAAGTGAGGTCAACAGTATGCATTTTCTAAGTTAACTAAATTAAATAAATCAAAAAAATCTTATTTTCCTACTTGAACATGCAGTAGTGTCATCTTATGGAGCTCCGAAATACCACGTGTTGCTCCGCCATTTGACACCACCATCCACGTAGCCACCTAGTTAGCGAGCACTTTTTGAACCATTCTCTCATCCGACATAATCCTAACCCTTCGTCTAGTAATCGTGCGATCCAACGGCTCTTTATCATCATCCCCAACTGACCTAGTCTTAGAATAATCCACCCTCTAGGCTTAATATATCTCACAACACTCAACCAAATCATGGGGTTTGTTCTTACACCTTCATCTAGTCCAAAAGAACCTATCTATATAGTCACATGCTCATGAAATTAAAATTTTCTTCATAAAGTTCCAAACCGAGCTCAAATTGGGGGAGAACCTTTATCTGAGAGGGGAGGCCTCAATTAGATGCTTCAAGAAGCTTTAGTTGAGTCCAACAAAGATACTTGAATTTTTGTTATTCTTTGATGAATAGTTTATTTATGAGTTCAGTCAGGAGGTTGTGCGGCCTTGGTCTGAAGTTGGGTTAGAGGGCTCGGGACAAAGGAGTTTTTATGGCAAATTCCCTCATTTGGTCTAAGGAAGCTTAAGGATGGTTTAATTTGAATTTTTTAGGATTTCTGTGGGATGGCAGAAAAGGTCCTGATTTTTTGACTCAAAATTGAGCTCAGGCAGTGGAGGTAAGAGCTGAAATGAGCTAAGGTCTTGGAGAAGCTCTAGAAGCAATTTGGCAAAGCCTCCCCAAGGTTTTCTGCACTTACCATGTTTGGGCATATGAGGTGGTGTTTAAATAGAGGGGGAAAGAGTGGCCACCAGGGCTGGTCAGTGGGTGTAATCAGTTGCTTTTGTGGAGAGAACAAAGGTGCAAGTGACCAATTAGGGTGACCTAACTCAGAGAGTTCTAATTTTGGGTTTATAGTTTGGGGTGGCTCTTGGTTTTGATGTTTTCCAGCTACTAGGCTGACCAGCAAGGACAAGGGAGGTGAGGGTGGTCAGAGAAGCCAGAGGAAGCTTAATAGTGATTTGCACTGAGGTTTGACTTTTGGTGGCAATGATATTTTGGTTTCAGTCATTTTTAAGAGAAAATCCCTTAATTTAATGGACCCTTGGTGAATGACTCAAGTAGGTTGGGCTAGGTGGGTCTAGCTTGGTCCTTATGGCTCCAATACTGGCTGTGGTGACCATAGTTTGGTTAATTTTAATGAGCTTGGTCAAATTTGAGTTTTGGGTTCAAATTTGGGGTTTTAGTTTGGAATTGGTTCTAAGTTGGGCTTGAGTCAAAATTTGGGTCAAGTGATTGATCAAATTGATGTGGATGATTGTCATGAGAAGTTTGGAAATGGAATTGGGTGATTTTGAATTGTCTTCGAAGTTCAATTTAGTGGAATTTGGCTCATGGTCAATTTTGGGGCATTTAGGCTATACTTGGGTTTGGATTGGGCTATGGTTTGGATTTGGTTCAATTGATGGCTCAAATTAGTTCAAGGGAAAGAGACGAAGAGTTTTAGATATAAATTGAGTGGAAATTGTGGAGTTATGAAGTTCAATTTGGTTACATTTAGGTTTTATGACAAAATTAGGGATTTTGTTTAGGGTTTGATTTGGGTGAGGTTTAAGTACAAGTTAATGCCTATTGATGGCTCAAATTGATCAAGGGTAACGTTATGAAGAGTTTGGAACTCAAAATTAGGGAGATTGGTTTGATTATGGGGTTCAATTTAGGGGAATTTGAGTATATGGACAAAATTGGGAATTTTAAGTGAGCTTGAATTTGGTTTAAAGTTGGGTTCTATTAAGCTTCAATTTGGTTTCACATGGGATTGGGCTTGATGAATTTTAATTTGGATTTGAAATTGGGGAAGATTGAAGTCAAATTGGTGGAGATTGGGGGTGATTTGAGGTAATTTTCCCTTAAAGGTCAAAATTGGTCAAATTGGGCTTCATGAGTGGTCAAGATTGGTTTTGAAAGTGTTTAAAATGATTTTTGGAGGTTTTGGGAAAATTTGGTCCACCTTCGCATTTTGGTAATTTTTGCAATCTAAGGGGTATCTTGGAAATTTTGGAATATTTTGGGCAATTTGAGTGGTTTAAAATAGTTTGAGATGATTTTTGGACAAAATCGAGTTGTTTGGGTAATTTGGGAAAATTTAAGGTTTCAGGGGCAATTTGGTAGTTTTGAGAAAGTTCGGGGGTAAAAGGCTAAATTAGATATTTAGGTGGGATTAGATCAATTGAGGATGCTAATCATTAAATTACCCTTATTTGAGTCACGAAACCATGTTAGCTCCCACTATAGATCATCCATCTGTTGGTTTTAGCCACACCCTAGCTTAGGGCTAATGGTTTAGGGGACTATCCACATGAGTTTCCAAAAGAGTAAGGGATTAAGCTAAGCATGCTTGGGTTAAGGATTGAGGTTGTGAGTGTTGTTGAGGGATTTCAAGTGTGTGTGCAAGACTGACCAAGACCAGACCACCTAGGGCAATCCCTAAGGCCAAACAGTCATATGGGGACTCCTCTTGAGCTTCCCCGTTATTGGCTCCACCTACTAAGTGCTAGAGGTTAGAACCAACATTGGGCCTAAATTTCAAGAAATAAATCATTCATTTTAATTAATGATGTNAGGTTAGAACCAACATTGGGCCTAAATTTCAAGAAATAAATCATTCATTTTAATTAATGATGTTTTTTTTTTATTTTAGGTTCGATGTCGGTTAGACCTAAAATAAAGTCTGATTAAGATCTAGTAGGTTAGACCTAAAATTTAGGTTTAATGTTGGTAAAACCTAAAGATTGATGTTGAATAGATTCAATTTAGATAGAACCTAAGGTAAGAAGATGATTTAGGTTCAATATAGATAGAACCTAAAATTTAGGATGGTTTAAGTCCAATGTAGCAAGGACCTAAAGTTTGATCTCGTTTAGGTTCAATTTAAGTATAACCTACAGTTTAAGATGGTTTAAGTCCAATGTTGGCAAGACTTAAGGCTTAAGATGAATTAGGTTCAATATAGGTAGAACTAAAATTTAAGATGGTTTAAGTCCAATGTAGGTAAGAGCTAAAGTTTAAGATGATCTAAGTCCAATGTAGGTATGTGACACGCCTAAAAATTACCTACTTTTTTATATATTTTTTTATGCTCAATTTTAATGATTTTTAATGATATTACACTTTAAAGGAAGTTATTTTGCATATTTTTTGTTTCAGGTCCAAGAAATAAACTTTTGGAGGAAATGAAGCAAAAATGGTGCAATTTGGAGTAAAAAAGAGCAAGAAAGAAAATTCTGACTTAGCACATTTCGATAGGTCTTTCTATGCTTAATCTAGTTTACATTTATCAAAGGTTTTTGAACAAAATTACACTTTAAAGAAAGGTTTTTTTAATATTTATTTTGTAGGAATATCTGATAGGAGTGAGACGTAACTGAAATTGGGTGAAACGGAGCTGAAACAAAGCCAAACGAAGCAAAATGGTGTAGTTGCTGCAGAGTGTCCCATGATGTGTCAAACTTGGGCCAGATGTGCCAAAATCTAGAGAGCTAGCACATGATGTGCAAAATATGGCTTTATGTTGATTAAAACGGTTCAAAATGAATTTTATAAGAATTTTTAATGGGACACTTGTTCTACACCCCTTGGAGTAATTAAATGCATCTAGATACTTTAGAAAGTTCTTTTATGAAGGGAAATGTCTCTTGGATCAATTTACATGTCTTCGGAATTCAAAAGAATTGACTTTTTGGAGAAATGTTTTGGTGGAATTTTGAATACTTCTTGAAGGGAGGCAACCTCTAATAAAAGAGAGGGAAGTCTAGGGCAATGTGTGTGGAGTGTGTGTGGTGTGTGTGTGTGTGTGGGTGTGTGACATGAGAGTGAGAGGAAGAGTTTGGAGAAGAGAGGATTTTTTTCTAGGGTTGTAAGAGGAAAGGGAAGGTGAGAGATATCTTCTTCATTACATTTATAGGAGAGAATTGAGTTTAATTGTAAAGAGAAGAAGTGCTTAAAGGGAACTTCTAGCGATTTGCTTGGGAAGGAGTGTGAGATAAATTGTGTTCTTTTCTATCTTTATTTTATAAACTTGTTTTTATATATGAAATCCGTGTTTTGTCGTATCCTTCTCATAAATATAGTGTTCTTTATCCTTCTCTCTACAATGAGATTTGGTTTTGAGTTGAATTGATTTTGTTTTATATGATTTTAAATGTCAATAATTTGTGATGATTCAAACTCTGATCTTCATTTAATTTTTTATTTGGCCAATTGAAATGTTAAAATGTGTAGAGAAACATATGTTCCAAATGGGCTATGATTTCTACAACTTGGTGAGAGTCACATTTGATTCCATGGGAGAAGATGTCATCCATGGGGTTGAGTGCAAATAAATAGGAAAATATACTTTTTTTGGATGCATAATTGAAAATTTTAAGCTGACAGATTAAAATCCCTAATTTAGTCCAGTTGATTGTAAACTAATGTGAGATTGTTATCCCTCAGGTGAGGGAGTAATGGGAGCTCTGGAATGGCAGCTAGTATCCTCCCAACCTAACCACAGAATTAGGGACCAAATTCTAGATTTGTTAATCTTCTTTATTACTTGGAAGAGGGTAAAGAATAGGATTGCTCCTATTTGGCACAAAATAATTTTTTATATTATCAAATGATTTTAATTTCCTCACAATCCATATACTCATTGTAAATGGGAAGGATGCTTTCTTAAATTTGAACTCTTCATCACAAAACTTTGTTTAGTCTTGGTAAATTTAACTTTGAATTTTAGAAATTAGTTTAGTAAACTTAGTTCTTTTAGTTACATTTTTGTTAGCATTCATTAAACTCATTTTAACTTGTCTTTCTTACTTTAATTTTTATAGTTTGAATATTGTGATCTATGTCATACTCATAAGAATTTCCATCTTCCAAATTAAGACTTGATAGTAGTAGACTAGAATTAGCCTAAGGGAATTTTTACTGTGTCTCTCTGTGGGGTTGATACTGGGGTTTTGAAAGAAAGCCCTATATTACTTGAAGCAATACGTGCACTTGCTTAGAACCACTAGTGTGTGAATTATTTAATATATTTTATAACATTTAGATTTTTCACATTAACTACTTAATATAAATTTGGTAAAGTTTTTTGTCATATTTTTGAAAGCGAAATTACTATGTAATTTCGGGACGAGTCAAGTTTTTGGCACTATTACTTGGGATTTAAATTCACATAAAACACGCAGAAAAACAACACACACTAGGTGCGCATCAAGTTTTTGGTGGCATTACCAGGTAGGCTTCGGTGAGAACTTTAGGAGAATTTTAGTTAAATATGTAAGAATTCGATTTGGAATTTATAGTATTATTATATAGCGTGTTAATTATTGTGTGTTTATCTTAAAGAAAATTTAAAATACCAAAAATATTTTTTATATCTATCCTATTGGTTAAGTCTTTAGATTTATATGCATAGTTCAGAAGCTGCGGACCTTGAATTTAGCAAGATAAATTTGGAGAGAACTTTTGGGAGAGATTTAAAAAGACTCCATGAATTAATGTAGAAATGGTGGATCAACGATATAATGAATATTCAGATTTGGATTATAATGTTAGTAGTATTGAAAGAGTAAATCCTAAGAGAGTGGAAAATTTTCAAGAAGATATTCTTACAATATTAATTTCTCATGTTCCAAACATTAAGCGGAAGTTAGATCAATATATAGAAAGATTTCCACAATGAACCCCAATTATTGAGAAAAATTCATTTGGACAATGGATTGAAACTGACCATGAGATAAATAATTCTTATTCCAATTATTACAACCAAGGTTAGGAAAATCATTTGAATTTGAACTGTAATAACAACTTTGGAGGAGAAGACAAATTTTGGGAAGATAATCAATTTAATGGGACATGTAGTTGGAATAATCAAGGCTATTGTAAAAATGAACTTTCCTTCTCTTATAATTTTAACTTCAACCCCCATGATGAAGAGAAGTATTTATTAGAAGAGGTTGTTATTCAAATGGAGAGTGAGCTGGAGTGTCAATGGAAAAATTTCTTAAGGAATTAGAATAACTTATTTCATCAACTAAGATAAATATAGAAAGACCACCTATACCATTTACTCAGTACCAAGTGGTAAAATTGAAAGACAACCCTGAACAAAAGGGTAACTTAGAAGAATTTGATCCACAATTTGAATTATCTAGAGGAATCTGATCCAAATTTGGGAGACCTTAAAGTATTTTATAAAGATCCATTTCTTATAAAATTTAAGGATGATATTAATATGAAAATTGAGAAAACACTAGAAGAGTATTGGATCTTGAAAGAAATATGAGGAACAAGGAAAATGATCATGATTTTTTATATTGATGAGAATAAAGTAGTAATTAATTTTAAGAAATATCGTAATGAGATTATGAAGGTCAACAGTGGAACCTTTAGCCTTTAGGACAGTAATAATGAAATTCCAATTAAGACTATCATAAGCATTACTTGAATCCAGCTTAAGAATACCATTGTCACCTTTGCATTGACTATCAAGCTCTTCAGTAAATCCTGAGCTATTAAAAAATTCATAGTAATATTCCTCCCTGCACTAATAATTATTTGTTGAGGACAAATTAAGGAATTGAGGATGGATTGAAGACTTTTACTAATGATTTTACTTTGACAAAAGTTGAGGCTAATGAGCCTAAAATTGTCCCATTTATGTGAAATTATCTATAGAGATCAACACAATTTAAGTACACCTAAAAAACTTACATGTAAAGGAGCCTATAAAAAACTTTGAATAGCTGAAATTAGATTGCTTTTAATGATATCCTAAGAATGAATGTAGAATGTTGAAGTG
Organism: Phalaenopsis hybrid cultivar; assembly: GCA_002079205.1. Lineage (NCBI taxonomy): Eukaryota > Viridiplantae > Streptophyta > Magnoliopsida > Asparagales > Orchidaceae > Phalaenopsis > Phalaenopsis hybrid cultivar. Next base: position 9,953 of record JXCR01144672.1, on the reverse strand, counting down.
TAACCATCTAGTCCAACTACTTTATTGGCATTAATGGAGTTAAGAGCAACCAAAGTCTCGTTATCCTTTTATAAAACACTGAATTTGGAGTATATGTGAGCTTAGTATTTGGAATAGTAACATATTCAAAATCTCTGAGATCAACAGCAATTCCCTGAATAAGTTTCTAAAAAAATTTGATAGCACTTGCAATAATCAATTTTTGTGAATAAATCATCTCTTCGTCATCCTCTTTAATTTTAAAATGACATTGCCTTGTCTCTTTTATTTAGTACAAGCAAGAAAAAAATTGAAATTTTTATTTCCTTCCACATGACTTAGATAGGTAGAATTTTGTTTAAGAAAGTCTATTTAAGTTTGAATGACATTATTAAGCAAATTTTCTGCATTAATCACCTCCAACTCATAGACCAATTCATTACTAAAATCCTCTTCAAGCTTCAAGGACTAGTTTATAGCATCTAAAATATTCTTATTAATGTTTCCAAACCATCCCAATTTCAAGTTTTCAGTTTAGTAGTCACCTTTCTATGCAATTCCCATAAGGAAACCCAAGGAGAAACTTGGGAATCTTGATTCTAGTTCTCTCTAATGAAATTCAGAAAGTTAACATGTGAAACCTAAACATTCAAAATTTTGAATTGCTTAATCTCAAGTTTTAGGATGGATTCCACTTAGAGCAATAAAGGAGCATGGTTTGAACAAGTCTTATTTAAGTGAGCAACTTCAGAGTGATGAAAAGAATCAAACTAGCATCTCTTATGATGAATTCAATCAAATCTATCAAAAATATTTCTTCTACTCCATGTGAACCTACTACTAGTGAATCTGGCTTAAAAGAAAAACAGCTGCTACAACATTATCTTTAAAACTCTCCATCACCTTATAATAAAGAGCTCTACCACCTTTTTTTCCAAAGAAAAGGCTATCACATTAAGATCTCAACCCACAAACTAAGGTCTTTCCTCCTCATACTCATAAGGGTCAAGACATACCATAATTTAGCTTTATTAGCCCTTATAAAACAAGAAAAAATTATATAAACTTGCATTGTATATTTGACCAACTATGTCTCTAATTGAAGAAATTGTGGGTTATCACTCAGTAATTGTACTTTTACACCAATCTTCCAAATGAACTAAATCATTATTTTAAGAAAGAACATTATACGACTCTAATTTTAATCCATCAAAAAAGAAACTAAATCCTTAGAGTATAACTATAGATATAACTATATCTACCCAGCATACTAATAGGTACTGGGAATAATACAAATAACTATCATTAGTTTAAAAAGAGCAAAACATTTCAAATTACTAATTCGATAATGATTCACTAACATGTTAGAGGCATCCTTTATGGAAATGTTTTTAACATTACATATAAATAATTGACCATGGTTAATGGATCTACTCCTCCTAATGATTCTAAGAGGAGCCCGCTCATCTATATTTGTAATAATTCCAGCTGAGGAAATTTCTTCATACTATAACACAACATTTTTTCCCATTAAGTTAAGTTCTCTATGGGTTTTGCCCCAACATTTTTTTAGATTTCTAAAGTTAACATCCCCCTTCCAAGGCTTCTTTAGTTGCTTCTAGATCCTCTTCCAATAATCTTAGATGTGTGTCCTCTTGTTTTAGTTGAGTGTGTTCATCTTGATTAACTTCTCTTTATTGTAGCAAGTTGTTGTTTCCTTCCATGTCTTGCTCTTTAATCTATTGCTGTTGTGATGGGCCTACATTAAAAGTGCTATGATTCCTTCAAAATCATTTTTACTATCAAAAACTACTTCATTGGTGGCTACAGTAATCAAAGTGCCTAGTTTTTGTTACTCCATTCATGTATCACTCAAACCATAATGATGGATATCCCTATGTTTTATGTTTGCCTCATTTCTTTTGACTTACCTTTGTTCCTTCTCAATTTAAGATTTGCTTTAAAACTACTGTCAATATGGTGTCCAAAGAGTTAACATTTATTACAATATTTAGGTATATACTCCACCTCCACCTTTCATCGATAATTGTTGTTTTATGTGCCCATCCTAACCTCCTTGGGCACAGATAGAGTAATGTCTCCCTCCATCAAAACCCTTTTAAAAGAGGGCATATTAAAATTTTCAGTGGTTAGATCAACCTTCATAGGCTTGTCAAAAATAGCACCAAGCGAGTAAAAGACTTAATGATTAAAAAAGTGAAATCTCAATCCAAGAAATGAAATCCAAACAAGAATGATTAGTGGTTTGGTAGCTGGGTCAAAATTGGAAGTCAACTTCAATACTATCATTTAAGCATTTTCTATGTATCGTGGTTTGCTACAAAACATTCTAGCATAGTCCTTTTCTCTCATAAGCTTAATAATAAAGTGCCTTCCATCTAGAGCTCCTACTTACCACTCTCCCAACAATTTGAGATTTTCAAAAAACATTTGAATTAAATCTGATTTTGTATGGCCATATTTAATTGAGTCTTAAATAACATTTTTCATATAGCCACATTATGAAAATCCAAATAAAAATTAATAAAACCAACTTTAATATTTATCATGCAGTCTCTATGGAAAGACACATTTACTCAGTCCTCTAATAATTTTGTGATCACACACTCTTACATGAGCCCGATCGATAAGCTACAAGGAGTCCAAAACTAATGAACTTCTAAGACTATATCTTTAACTATAATGATCATATTTATGAAAAATAATCTTTAAATTAGTTTAGTCATCTAAAGATTCTTTTATAACTTTTAAGTTATAATTAAAAATACTAAAACAAAATTTTTTTTTCATTGCTAATTTTTTCTTCTTATCAAAAAATTTTAAAAATGTCTACGTGTTAATGCAAAAAAAGTTTAGGAATAATTAACTTAAAAATAAAATATGATAATGTGCAAAAAAGATCCATGCAACATGGACACATTGAAACACCAAAATAATAAAGTGAATATGACTTAAAAATTTATTTTCAACTAGAATAGAGAATATATGAGAGAAAATGATAAAGTATTAATAAGATAAATTACTACAACAATTCACGCCATGAAAGACAAAATGCATAAATAATTTAAGAAAAATAAAACATCAGTATATCCCCATAAGTTTGTTTTTTATAAGGTACATGAAAATACTTTAAAAAGGCATTCCATTACTTCAGNTAAGAAAGTCTATTTAAGTTTGAATGACATTATTAAGCAAATTTTCTGCATTAATCACCTCCAACTCATAGAACAATTCATTACTAAAATCCTCTTCAAGCTTCAAGGACTAGTTTTTAGCATCTAAAATATTCTTATTAATGTTTCCAAATCATCCCAATTTCAAGTTTTCAGTTTAGTAGTCACCTTTCTATGCAATTCCCATAAGGAAACCCAAAAAGAAACCTGAGAATCTTGATTCTAGTTCTCTCTAATGAAATTCTGAAAGTTAACATGTGAAACCTAAACATTCAAAATTTTAAATTGCTTAATCTCAAGTTTTAGGATGGATTCCACTTAGACCAATAAAGGAGCATGGTCNTAAGAAAGTCTATTTAAGTTTGAATGACATTATTAAGCAAATTTTCTGCATTAATCACCTCCAACTCATAGACCAATTCATTACTAAAATCCTCTTCAAGCTTCAAGGACTAGTTTATAGCATCTAAAATATTCTTATTAATGTTTCCAAACCATCCCAATTTCAAGTTTTCAGTTTAGTAGTCACCTTTCTATGCAATTCCCATAAGGAAACCCAAGGAGAAACTTGGGAATCTTGATTCTAGTTCTCTCTAATGAAATTCAGAAAGTTAACATGTGAAACCTAAACATTCAAAATTTTGAATTGCTTAATCTCAAGTTTTAGGATGGATTCCACTTAGAGCAATAAAGGAGCATGGTTTGAACAAGTCTTATTTAAGTGAGCAACTTCAGAGTGATGAAAAGAATCAAACTAGCATCTCTTATGATGAATTCAATAAAATCTATCAAAAATATTTCTTCTACTCCATGTGAACCTACTACTAGTGAATCTGGCTTNCAATCAAATCTATCAAAAATATTTCTTCTACTCCATGTGAACCTACTACTAGTGAATCTGGCTTAAAAAAAAACAGCTGCTACAAAATTATCTTTAAAACTCTCCATCACCTTATAATAAAGAGCTCTACCACCTTTTTTTCCAAACAAGAGGCTATCACATTAAGATCTCAACCCACCAACTAAGGTCTATCCTCCTCATACCTCATAAGAGTCAAGACATACCATAATTTAGCTTTATTAGCCCTTATAAAACTAGAAAAAAAATTATATAAACTTGCATTGTATATTTGACCAACTATGTCTCTAATTGAGGAAATTGTGGGTTATCACTCAGTAATTGTACTTTTACATTAATCTTCCAAATGGACTAAATCATTATTTTAAGAAAGAACATTATACGACTCTAATTTTAATCCATCAAAAAAGAAACTAAAACCTTAGAGTATAACTATAGATATAATTATATCTACCCAGCCTACTAATAGTACTGGGAATAATACAAATAACTATCATTAGTTTAAAAAGAGCAAAACATCTCAAATTACTAATTCGATAATGATGCACTAACATGTTAGAGGCATCCTTTATGGAAATGTCTTTAACATTACATATAAATAATTGACCATGGTTAATGGATCTACTCCCCCTAATGATTCTAAGAGGAGCCCGCTCATCTATATTTGTAATATTTTCAGCTGAGGAAATTTCTTCATACTATAAGACAACATTTTTTGCCATTAAGTTGAGTTCTCTATGGGTTTTGCCCCAACATTTTTTTAGATTTCTAAAGCTAACATCCCCCTTCCAAGGCTTCTTTAGTTGCTTCTAGATCCTCTTCCAATAATCTTAGATGTGTGTCCTCTTGTTTTAGTTGAGTGTGTTCATCTTGATTAACTTCTCTTTATTGTAGCAAGTTGTTGTTTCCTTCCATGTCTTGCTCTTTAATCTATTGCTGTTGTGATGGGCCTACGTTAAAAGTGCTATGATTCCTTCAAAATCATTTTTACCATCAAAAACTACTTCATTGGTGGCTACAGTAATCAAAGTGCCTAGTTTTTGTTACTCCATTCATGTATCACTCAAACCATAATGATGGATATCCCTATGTTTTATGTTTGCCTCATTCCTTTTAACTTACCTTTGTTCCCTCTCAATTTAAGATTTGCTTTAAAACTATTGTCAATATGGTGTCCAAAGAGTTAACATGTATTACAATATTTAGGTATATACTCTACCTCCACCTTTCATCGATAATTGTTGTTTTATGTGCCCATCCTAACCTCCTTGGGCATAGATAGAGTAATGTCTCTCTCCATTAAAACCCTTTTAATAGAGGGCATATTAAAATTTCCAGTGGTTAGATCAACCTTCATAGGCTTGTCAAAAATAGCACCAAGCGAGTAAAAGACTTAATGATTAAAAAAGTGAAATCTCAATCCAAGAAATGAAATCCAAACAAGAATGATTAGTGGTTTGGTAGCTGGGTCAAAATTGGAAGTCAACTTCAATACTATCATTTAAGCATTTTCTATGTATCGTGGTTTGCTACAAAACATTCTAGCATAGTCCTTTTCTCTCATAAGCTTAATAATAAAGTGCCTTCCATCTAGAGCTCCTACTTACCACTCTCCCAACAATTTGAGATTTTCAAAAAACATTTGAATTAAATCTGATTTTGTATGGCCATATTTAATTGAGTCTTAAATAACATTTTTCATATAGCCACATTATGAAAATCCAAATAAAAATTAATAAAACCAACTTTAATATTTATCATGCAGTCTCTATGGAAAGACACATTTACTCAGTCCTCTAATAATTTTGTGATCACACACTCTTACATGAGCCCGATCGATAAGCTACAAGGAGTCCAAAACTAATGAACTTCTAAGACTATATCTTTAACTATAATGATCATATTTATGAAAAATAATCTTTAAATTAGTTTAGTCATCTAAAGATTCTTTTATAACTTTTAAGTTATAATTAAAAATACTAAAACAAAATTTTTTTTTCATTGCTAATTTTTTCTTCTTATCAAAAAATTTTAAAAATGTCTACGTGTTAATGCAAAAAAAGTTTAGGAATAATTAACTTAAAAATAAAATATGATAATGTGCAAAAAAGATCCATGCAACATGGACACATTGAAACACCAAAATAATAAAGTGAATATGACTTAAAAATTTATTTTCAACTAGAATAGAGAATATATGAGAGAAAATGATAAAGTATTAATAAGATAAATTACTACAACAATTCACGCCATGAAAGACAAAATGCATAAATAATTTAAGAAAAATAAAACATCAGTATATCCCCATAAGTTTGTTTTTTATAAG
>JXCR01144671.1:195001-211610 GCA_002079205.1 Phalaenopsis hybrid cultivar | reverse complement strand
GGTTTTTTTTTTTTTTTTTTTTTTTGAAATTTATTGTTAGAACTTTGCAGAAAAGAAAAAAAAACAAAAATAATATTATGCTTTGATATTTAGACCACAATTTCCTTTTACAGTATAATATTTATAAATTTAAATAAGGATTTAATGAATGCTTACAATAAAAGAAGGGTCAATATATTTCGACTCCATTGTGATCTGGACAAGCTTAAAAGATTGATTAGTTATAAGTTTATTATAATTAGATAGAATCAATGAAAATACTTATGACATTTAGTTTATTGGATAATATGTTGATAAACTGATTAAAAATAATCTGTTAATAAGCTAGGTGCGGTGGCTATTAAAATTTTTTTTTTTTTTGAAAAGTCAACCCACAATCAGAAAGCTGACACCGCACCTAGATAGATGCGGTGTGAAAATACTGTTTCCAACATTTTTAAAAAAGCATAAGCTGTCAAAACGCGGTTTACCCAAACAGGCAATGTATTTTTTCAAAACGCTACCGCACCAAATAAGCTTCCCCAAACAAGCCCTAAATAATGTAATCATAAACCGTATTGTGTACCAGGAAAATCACGGTGGTAGAGTATTATTTTGAATACATTCGCATTGTACGAACATACAACACATATACAGATAATTAATTTACAACAATTGAAATTTTCAAAAAGTTACAAAAGGTAAATTCTCAACATTTTCATGATTTACAAATATAACATTCCACATAAATTTATTTTTTCAAATTAAGATCCATCTTAACCAATCCATTCCACATATTTATTTGATCATAACTTCACACAATGAACATTTAATTCACTGATTTAATCAAAATTGGAATAATAAAGGGTAAAAATGCAAATATCATAATTACAAGTATACCCTTATTGCATTTGGATGAGTGAACTTAGTGTTTTATTGAATGTGGTCCCTATTTTCAGTATCTTGTTTAAATTTCCAATTTATTTCAATTTTCATAATATTTATTTATTTATTATATTGACTTTGTGATTAATTGTCAATTCACTTGAAATATCAATTTATTAGTGTTCTATTGGTTTATGTTCTTAAGAAAATTAAGGGATGTTTAGTGTTTCGAGATTGACTTGCTGTGACTTTTTTTTTAAATTTTGCTTATTATTTGATTTTTTTATGATTTATTAAAAGTTTTCTTTATTTTATTTAATTATTTAAATAATAATTGATATTTTCTTTTAATTTTGATTCCCTGTTATTCCATTTGTTTTCCTGATTTCAGAACAATTTCCATTTTATTTTTATGATTTTTATTTTTTTTTTATGATTTTTTAAAGTTCTGTTTAATTTTTTTAATTATTAAAGATTTTAATTCCTATTTTTCATATTTAAACTGCGGCGTCAACTCAATAAGCCATACAAGCAATGCTGTCATCCCTTCTTCTCATGTTGTCATCTAGTTTTCCATCGAATCATTGGTTTTCCATGCAAGTATCAGATCTGTTGTGTTGACTGTTCTGTTATTTGAATATAGCTCAATCTACACAACCCAAATCAAATAGGAGGGAATGGACTACATCTTCATTGTACCAAACGAGACAATGAACTGAAGCCATTCGTGAAGAGTTGTGAGATCCTCACTTTTAAGCAATTCAACCTAGGATCCTTTTGAGCCAAAAAGAAATCTAAGTCCTTAAGGGTGGATTATACGATCAAATCTTGTTGAATTTAAGATGCATTTCACAAAGGACCATTAACGAAGGCTTAATTCTAACTTTCAAGAAATTACCTCAATCCATGAGGAGATCCTTCTATTTGATTAATTTAGAATGTGTGCTAGCCTCCACACAAACACCTCTAGCTCCAATTTGAGTTCTAAATCCTTCCAAAGATTCATCCAAAGCGGCTCACAGTTTGGTCTATGAGTATGAAAGAGGGCTTGAGATGGATGGTTTCATCTAGAGTGAGGTTATGAGGCTATTGAGACACTTTGATTGTGATAGAATTGTTAATATGGTGAATTACGGATGGTCTGGTCTCAGAATGGAATTTTAATGATGAAATTGAGGGTTGGAGGGCTTGGAAAGGTGTAGGGAGATGGCTAAGGATTTAGGAAGGGTTTGAAATTGATTCTAGTGGAGTTTTAGTATTGGAAGCAAAATGGCTCAATCTCTTTCAAATTCATGACACAAAGTGGTATTTATAGGTATTTTGGCTTGATTTGGGCTCAAAGAGGGCTTGCAGCACCAATTATTGGTGCCAATCTGATGTGTCATGTTCAATGATAGGTCTCTAATGAGGAAATGCAATGTGGATGGTCAAATTTGGTGTGCAGCCATTGCAAGCTTCCATGTAGTCTTTAAGGATTGTGTGGCTTCCTTGGGAAGCAATTAGGTGGTTAGGCTAGCTCAGGTTAGCCTCCTTGAGGTAGTTGAGTCAGTTAAAACAATTAGGGGAGGAGAATAGGATTTGGACACTTGAGAGAATCAGTTTGGTCTTGATTTGTAATGGGAGGAAGTTGTTTAGTGGCTTGATATGAAGTTGGTTTTTGCTTGATTTAGGCTTCATTTAGCTCAATGTTGGCTAAGTTGGATTGACTTGGTTGAGTCAAAGTGGTTTGGATAATGGGCATGAGTTTGGTGTTGAATGGCTAGGTTTGAAATTTTGGATTTGGCTTGGATTTTGTATTTGAATATTGGTTGATTTTGGATAAGATTTGATGGGTATTTTTGGGCTTGATATTTGGCCAATGAAAAGGCTGAGGTTGGATAGTTGTGGTGTGGAAAGTAGTGGTTAATTTCATGGGTTGGGTAGTGTTTGAACCTTGGCTGAAATTGAGAGTTTTGTGAACTGAAGTGGTTTGGAATTTATGGAGTGATTTAGATAGTGATTTAAGAGGGATTGTAAGTGGGTGCAATTAGAGGTGATTATAGATTTAAAGTTTGGGGGAAAGTGGGGTTGGGTGAAGGGTGGGCTTGGGTGTGAGAAGTGATGAGTGTGTGAAAGTGAATCTGAATGTGAGGGTGAGTGGGTGGAAAGATGAATTTTATTATTATTATTATTATTATTATTATTATTATTATTATTATTTTTATTATTATTATTATTATTATTATCATGGAATTTTATTAACGAAAAATCAAGTGAAAATGATTATTTTTATTTTTATAAATGATTGTAATCTTTGATTTTATTTGTAATTTTGTTTATATTTTGATTTTGATTTTATCATTGTTGGGTTCCTTTTTTCCAAGTTAAAATTTAGATTTTCAATTATTTTTAAATTCAATATTATTTTCTTACTGTTAATATTTTTCTAGAAAATTTTAATTTTTGACATGTGTTGAAATAATTTTGAAATTTTGGTGTTTTTATTTTTAACTTTTTTTGTTCCAATAGATTTGAAATATTATATTTTAACTTTTGGATTTTTAAGGGATTTTTTATGTGTTTAATTTCATTTTAGTTCTACCTCTTCCTTTATTAACATTAGTCAAATCTAAAACATCTACTCTTCTATTCGGTTCTTCAGATGATCGAAATTTACCAGTGACCAACTCATCTAAGATAACTCTCTCTAATTTTGTACACCACTAGAGCTACATCAACTCTATCACGTATATATCCATTTTGCATTTTGTCTCTAAGTTTTAAGCCACTCATCCACGTAAGCATTATCATCTCAGCAGCACTTAACTTATTTTAAAGGTCAGCATTCTGCTTCACAGAGCATTATAAGTCGCATCATCATCTAATAAAATTTCCTTTTCAGTCTAAGAGATATTTTCTTTCACACAATAGGCCCTAAACATTCCTACACTTCAACCAACCTACTTGAATTCTACTAATAACTTCCTCATCTATATCACAATCTCTTTGAAAAATAGACACTAGATATCTAAAGGTTCACATCTTTTAATTATTTGATCACCCATAGTGAAAACTATGTCAGTAGAGCTACTATTACGGATATCACATTCAATGTATTTAGCTTTAGATCAACTCAAACGAAGGACTTTAGACTCCAATGTAGACCTCCATAACATAAGTTATTCTTGAACTCTTTCTCTAGTCTTATCCCCAAGAAGGATATCATCAGTGAAAAACATACACGAAGGTACATCCTTCTATAATGTCCAATAAGCGCATCTATAACTAAAACAAAATAATATGGGCTTAAGGTCGATCCCTAATGTAGTCCAACTGAAATAGGAAAATACTTGGACAATTGTCCTTCTANTATAAGACGGATGGCAACATGTGTCTGTCCATCACCTCACATGATCGAGAGAGAGAGAGAGAGAGAGAGAGAGATCCTCCAAATCCTCATTATTCTCTCTACACTTTTCCATCAAACCTCTTAATAAATGTATAGCTTTCATAGTAAGTCTATCTGACATAAAAACAAACTGATTATGAAAAATCTTTGTATCATGGGAATGCACAATATAAGTTGTATAATATACTTGACTCCCTTTTCCTTAAGGCGTGCACAATATCAATGCCTTAGCTAGCATGGGATTTATAGGAATGATTCTCATGGGATGGCATAAGGAACAAAAGCTAATAATTTTGTTAGGGCATGAAATGCACTAGGGGTTAGTGCAATAAGATACCTCTTAATATATTTGATGATAATTAACTTGTTATTAGCCTTAACCTTTTGATCAAAAAAGTTAAAATAAGATACATCTTAAGATTTACCTTGTTTTTCACCCACATACTATAAGAATGTAACAACTTGAGGATCTATAAGTGGTTTACAATAATATCAAGGAGAAAGTAAGAAAAATAGTTAAAATAATTTTACATTCATTGAACACATAAATAATATCGAATAAAAATTTAAAACTTATGGGAGAGTTTGCTTAATAGTGAACATCTTTTTCATGAAAGGATGCTCAATAAGTTTCTCAATCTTTAGGCTGAGTTCTTCAAAGACAAATAATTATTTCTTCCTCAGCAGTTTGGTTAAATACAGTTGCTCTTTTGATAGAAATTTATTGTTACTCAATAGGTAATGTCGACAGAATTTTGTTGCTCACAAAACAAAAGCAAAGTTTGCAACTGTGAAATTTCTTCATTAGCTCGATCATACAAATTCTATGTATAGAGAATAGAATGAAGCCATTTTTAAATGCTCTTATAGAGAATATATGGTAAAAGAAGTTGAGCGACTAGTGCACCTATTTAACCCTCATATACAAGATCTTTGACAAGATTCTTCCAAAAGAAATCAACATCATTTTGTGGGTACATATCCAAAGAAATTTAGAATATATACCAACTTGGAATAAATAAAAATTTAGAATTAGTCTAAATTGATCCTTATGGTAGGTTATCTCATTGTAGTATAAAGTAGTTAGTGATTCATCCTTTTGCACCATGAGAAGGTTTACAACTTCTCCACATACATTGTTATCCTGCATGAGATTGAGTCTAATTCTTCTTAACTAGGATTTTTAAAAAAAAGAGACATTTGTGAAGGCTTAGTTGTTGTTGTAGAAGTTAGGTGCCATCTTTTATCATGATAGAAGGAAGTTGATCATAAATGGGTTAATTTTTCAAATAATTAAGGTTTTAAGGAAACTCGAAGCTCAAAGAAGAAAAATGCAAACTAATGAAGAATTAGAAAATTTGCGCTACATATAAAAAGCGCTACAAAAGGAGCAAGAGAGTAATTAAGGTTTAAATTGTATTTTTCAAGCAAAGTCATTTTGAATCAAAAGTAATTATGAAGGGAGAAGATTTTTTTTACTAAAAAAATATTTTATTTATTATTAAAAATTTTTAGATATGACTTCCATAAGTGAGAGTACCATTGGTGCAAAATTCAACCAATCCACAAAAAAAAAACAAAATTTAAGTGAACTCAAGCCAAATGTCTTTGACATTGTTGGTAGTAATATTTCCTTTTTGAAGAAGTCAATGTAAGGCAAATTTATCTGTCAATATGAATCAAATGGATTGAGTTGATACAATGTATCTTTGAAGGAAAATTACACGAGATGTCATTTCAACAATTCGCTTCTTGATTTTTTTTCTTGAAGTATTAATGCAACCAAATTTTTATTTCAATTTTCCAAATGAGTTCTTCAACTCGCATAGTTTATTTTCCATTTCAACTTTGTCTGTCTTAATTTCAACCCAAAATTTAGCTTATTCCTTGGCTTTTTTTTTTTCATTTTTCTTCACCATCTTAGCATTTACCTTAGCTGAAGGAGCTATAAATAATGCACTGCATAACCCTGTGATGACTTATTTTTGTATAGATGATGGAGTTTGATGAGTTATAGGGATTCAAGTACCACAAAAAATGGAGCTTATCTCAGTAATTGATGGTATGTTACCTTTAAAAAATGGATATATAAGTAACACGACATCATTCTTAGCGAGCATATGGAAGACGATTAAACTAGAAGGGGCATTCTTATGTTCACTAAATGGTTCATTATTTAGACTTCAAAAGCTTCGATAACGTCATGTTTAGCAGCAGTTGCCTGACTCCATCAAGAACTACTTCAATTGATGAATCGGGTTGTTTCAATATCCTAGTTGTAATGGTTTAAGTAACAACTAGAACAACCTAATTAGTGGATCATTTCTTGCCAAATAATTCACTCATTGTAAATTGCAAAAAAAAGATCAAATTACTGTGTCAAATTAAAATTTTTGAGATATTTTCAAATAGCATACATTAACACTAACTTTAAATTTTGACTCATTACACCCAACTACAGACATGGCGCCTTGCCTATAAATTCATCCAATCTTTCTTCAAAAGGTGTAATTGTCACATCACTATGCATTCCTAAAGCCATTGATGGCCCCACATTAGTATGAACTCCTAAGACAACTGGTTGTTCCACAATGACTGCAACTTGAGTCGAGGAGAGTACATTTGAATTAGTAGTATTGAATAAAGTTCTCTATTGTGGATCGCTTTCTAGCTCATTCTCTCAACTTTCTATTCTTTTTGTTGATTGAATTTTCATCTTTATCATTCTTGCCATAAAGAGAAGCTCAATCTCTCATTTGAAATGCAATTTTATGCATAGCAATTTCCTCCATTGTTTGCAAGGATTGAAGAGCAAATTTGGAAGATGTAAGAAAGATTGTTTTTTTATATTGGATGAGAGGGAAAAAGAAGCACAAGAACAATATTACATTAATTATTGAATTAAGAAATATTAATTTTCTTTTCTTTTTTTTTTTCTTTTTTTTTTTTTGTAGTTTTACCATCAAATAGATAAGAGAATTTAGAACTTAAATGTATAGTCAAAATATCATATGACTAAATTCAATGCATGGGCTAACATGACAAGCATATTCTAACCATGTTTGAAGGAAGCATGAAGCCACAGCCAAATTCAACCAATTTGGTAGGTCAATTCGGCAAGCCGGCTTAGTTAGCTTACATTGAGTCAGGCAGATGCAAGCCTGTTAAACTGATTGGTACGCCAAATCAATTTGACAATTTAGTCCAGCGGGAAAACTAGGCAAGGCAAAGCGACTTCAGCTTGCCTAACAATCGGACAACTATACAGTACAGAATGCGATGCATGCCTAGCTATGTCATTATCAATAATTACAGATCTTTTTTTTTTTTTTTTTTTGGTTTTTGTGTAGCAATTTATGTATCAACTCTGAGGCTAAATTTGACACCCGAGGGACGGAAAAATTATTTCATACGGTGTTCGATCTTCATCATTCATCACAGCAAAGATACATGACGGTGGACTCTATTTTGAATTTTAAAAAAAAAAAATTGATGTGATGGACGGTAGAGATATCAGACATCTTGTGCATCTCTGCATACGGTATCCTTTTTTTTTTCAAACCCTTATACTGAATTTAATGTTGGAAATTCTTTTGCTCTATTTCACCNACAACTTCTCCACATACATTGTTATCCTGCATGAGATTGAGTCTAATTCTTCTTAACTAGGATTTTTTTTTTTTTTTGAGAAGAGATTTGTGAAGGCTTAGTTGTTGTTGTAGAAGTTAGGTGCCATCTTTTAGCATGATAGAAGGAAGTTGATCATAAATGGGTTAAGTTTTCAAATAATTAAGGTCTTAAGGAAACTCGAAGCTCAAAGAAGAAAAATGCAAACTAATGAAGAATTAGAAAATTTACGCTACATATAAAAAGAGCTACAAAAGGAGCAAGGGAGTAATTAAGGTTGAAATTGTATTTTTCAAGCAAAGTCATTTTGAATCAAAAGTAATTATGAAGGGAGAAGATTTTTTTTACTAAAAACAAATATTTTATTTATTATTAAAAATTTTTAGATATGACTCCCATAAATGAGAGCATCATTGGTACAAAATTCAACACATCCACAAAAAAAAAACAAAATTTAAATGAACTCAAGCCAAATGTCTTCGACATTGTTGGTAGTAATATTTCCTTTTTGAAGAAGTCAATGTAAGGCAAATTTATCTGTCAATATGAATCAAATGGATTGAGTTGATACAATGTATCTTTGAAGGAAAATTACACGAGATGTCATTTCAACAATTCGCTTCTTGATTTTTTTCTTGAAGTCTTAATGCAACCAAATTTTTATTTCAATTTTCCAAATGAATTCTTCAACTCACATAGTTTATTTTCCATTTCAACTTTGAATGTCTTAATTTCAACCTTAAATTTAGCTTATTCCTTAGCTTTTTTTCATTTTTCTTCACCATCTTGGCATTTTCCTTAGCTGGAGGAGCTATAAATAATGCACTGGATAACCCTGTGATGACTTATTTTTGTATAGATGATGGAGTTTTATGAGTTATAGGGATTCAAGAACCATAAAAAATGGAGCTTATCTCAATAATTGATGGTATGTTACCTTTAAAAATTGGATATATAAGTAACACAACATCATTCTTAGCGAGCATATGGAAGACAATTAAACTAGAAGGGGCATTCTTATCTTCACTAAATGGTTCATTATTCAGACTTCAAAAGCTTCGATAACGTCATGTTTAGCAGAAGCTGCCTGACTCCATCAAGAACTACTTCAATTGATGAATCAGGTTGTTTCAATATCCTAGTTGTAATGGTTTAAGTAATGACTAGAACAACCTAATTAGCGGATCATTCCTAGCCAAATAATTCTAAATTGCACCATTGAATTAAAAAAAAAAAAAGATCAAATTACTTTGTCAAATTAAAATTTTTGACATATTTTCAAATATCATACATTAACACTAACTTTAAATTTTGATTCATTATACCCAACTATAAACATGGCGCCCTTGCCTTTAAATTCATCCAATCTTTCTTCAAAAGGTGTAATTGTCACATCACTATGCATCCCCAAAGTCATTGATGGCCCCACATTAGTATGAACTCCTAAGACAACTGGTGGTTCCACAATGACTGCAACTTGAGTGGAGGACAATAACTTTGAATTAGTAGTATTGAATAAAGTTCTCTATTGTGGATCCCTTACTAGCTCATTCTCTCAACTTTTTCTTCTTTTTGTTGATTGAATTTTCATCTTTGTCATTCTTGCCATAAAGAGAAGCTCAATCTTCTCATTTGAAATTTAATTTTATCCATAGCAATTTCCTCCATTGTTTGCAAGGATTGAAGAGCAAATTTGGAAGATGTAAAATGATTGTTTTTTTTTATATTGGATGAGAGGGAAAAGGAAGCACAAGAACAATATTACATTAATCATTGAATTAACAAATATTAATTTTCTTTTCCTTTTTTTTTTGTAGTTATACCATCAAATAGATAAGAGAATTGAGAACTTAAATGTATAGTCAAAATATCATATGACTAAATTCAATGCATGGGCTAACATGATAAGCATATTCTAACCATATTTGAAGGAAGCATGAAGCCACAGCCAAATTCAACCAATTTGGTAGGTCAATTCGGCTAGCCGGCTTAGTTAGCATAGATAGAGTCAGGCAGATGCAAGCCTGTTAAACTGATTGGCACGCCAAATCAATTTGAAAATTTAGTCCAGCGGGAAAACGAGGCAAGGCAAAGCGACTTCAGCTTGCCTAACAATCGGACAACTATACAGTACAAAATGCGATACATGCTTAGGGTTGTAAATGAGCCGAGCTTGAGCGAGCTCAGGCTTGGCTCGTGTTCGGCTCGTCGAAATAGCTCGTGTTCGAAATCGGCTCATGTTCGAAATCGGCTCGTGAACAGTGTGTTCGTGTTCAGCTCAATTTAAATATNATAATTACAGTTTTTTTTTTTTTTTTTTTGTGTTTTTGTATAGCAATTTATGTATCGCCCCTGAGGCTAAATTTGACACCCGATGGACGGAAAAATTATTCCATACGATGTTCGATTTCCATCATTCATTACAGCAAAGATATATGACGGTGGACCCTATTTTGAATTAAAAAAAAAAAATTTGTTGTGATGGACAATGGAAATCGGACTTCTTGTGCATCTCTGCATACGGTATCTTTTTTTTTTTTTTTCAAACCCTTATACTGAATTTAATGTTGGAAATTATTTTGCTCCATTCCAGTCCATATTCGAGAAATAATATATTTTTCTTTCTTTGTGTTCTCATTATTTTCTTTTCAGAAATTCTTATCATATATATAATTCAACGTTTAAAATTTAAAAAATATTTATTTAATAGATTATCTCAAGTATATATGTATATATATATATATATATATATATAATTTTGAAGCAGAAATTTAAAAAAGAAAATAAAGATCAAATGTTAATTCAATTGAACCTTATAAATTTTACACTACTCGCCTCGGACACCTGAATGAACGAGAAATGTTGTTTTATTTAGGTTTCATTTGAAGCAGCGTCTAAAAACCACGATATGGTGTTTAGTGAAATAAACTTTTGCGAGCGTTGGCCGAATCTCGTCCGGCAACGTCGCATTTAAAGGAGCTTCTCTGTTCGGCAAAGCTCCCTCAAATGTAGCCTTATTCTAACAATTTCGTCTGTTATTTTATAACCTGCATAACATAAGATGTAAAATTTAATGGTAAAACCAAATATTAAAACTGAAAGAATAATGTCGATTTTAAGGGTCTATTTGGGGTAGTGTAGCTTAATAAAAAACTGTTGCACACAAACTGCTGCGGATAAGCTGATTGACTGGTTATTTTTTGCATAGTTATTTCGGGACAAATAATCATTGTGCCCCAGTATAGTAATGTTGTTTGCAACAAAACTGTTAATATCAGCACATTCTATACCTTAAAAACAAAAATCTCATATAGAGCATTACAAAATAAAAATAGACACCTCACTTAATATTGAGTATCATGTCTACCAAAATTAAGAAAAATATTATTAAAATAACAATTAATATTATATTAAATTGTAAACGATGTATGTCACGAGTTAAGCAATCGTCTAGGGATACTCTTTGTGCCCGAACAAATTCGGCGGTAGAATCTTCAAACATATCTACCTACCGAAAATAGTCAAAGTTTTCCAAAATTATTTGCGAGCACCTATAAAACTATCTCCCGTTAAGTATGTGGCTAACGTGAAGTGAGCAGAGAATTCAAGTCTACAGTAGTAGCGCAATCCTCTGGAGGTACAATAAATCTTCGAGCTCGTCTTTTCTAAATGCTTAAAAAAACAACTTTTAGACATATCATAAGTAATTATTGATAACAAAAATAAATAATTAAAGTTTTATGCAATTTTGAGGTCTCAAAGAACTCAGTATATAAACTAAAGAATCTGTCATTACAAGAAGATAATATACCTTATACAAAAAAAGCTCTTGGTTGCCCTTAACCCTGATACCAAGCTCGTGTGTGTCACATATGTATATCACCAAAAATGATATCCAAAAGAACCTCAAAAATTGTAGCACAAAAAAAAGAGAGGAGCTTGGTTGCCTAGAATAGGATTTCACATATAACACCAGCTAATAGTGACATACATGCATTCCAGAAGAAATCATAAGGTCAAATGTCTCATCATAGGCCTCCAAAGCCCACCAAAAAAAGAAAGAAATGTAAAAGAAGAAAACATACAAAACAATTGCATAAAAGTCCAAAACAATAAATATCAATTGCATAAGGAATATAAATAAACATGAATTGTATAAATTTCTGATACAATAAATAATGAATGTCTTAAAAAATAATTGCAATTAACAAAAACAAAAACTATCATTCCCTCTAATCACCCTCTAACTATCACATATGTAATTTGTTCCATCAACTCTGTCATCTTACTTGCACCTTCCTCATCTTGAGTGTAGGTCTCAATAACATTCTTTTCAGCCCGTGACAAAGCTATCCAATACGGTATGTCGTCCGCCCTACAAAAGTAGATGATGTTGCAGAAAGGATGCCGCCGAATATAATTGTGGCGAGTTATCTGCACCTAGCTGAGAAAGGGGTAAGATGGTATATCGCAAAGTATAACACATTTCTTCTTCCAAACACCAAAAGTCCTCTCAATGACACCGCGTAAGAAGAAATGTCTTTTGTTGAACATTTCTTTCTTCCCCCATACGAAATTGCTAGCTCGCTCAAAATCAAGTATATGGTATCTCGTAGCAGGATAAGGCTTAAGATCTTTCACTACAACAGATACCCAACATTGAGCAAATAATATTTATTTGATGTGAATTGAATGATTAGTGTTGAATGAAAAAAATAATTAGGAGAGTCACTCGGTCTCAAGCGAATTTGTGGATGGATGAGGAAAGTTGGATTTGTTATTTCATGTTGCATATTTGAAAATTTAACTCCCTTGTGCACTGCTCCCTCAGCCGGCCATAACAAAAGTGAAGCATAAGTTGAAGTCGCATACTGCCATGATATTTTGTGTTAGTGCCCCACAACAATCAATGAGTGTCATATTCTCATTATTTGGAACATGTGCATCAACGTATCTTCCAACAGTTGCTCACATACAATTCTAAAAAGATAATTATGGGTTACGTAATTATGTTATGTATATGAAAATTGAATGTAATAAATAGGAGAAATTGCCTTAAAATATAGAATATATCGTGTGTCGTACGAAATCTCTATGAGGGCTGTTCAAATGTTGGATCTGTTGGCATTATTACTTATGAAGAAAAACTGACAAGTGCATTCAACCATATTGAGAAGCATTTACAAATAGTTTTGGAAGAGTGTTGAAATTGCTCCATAGCTCCTCGCATTGATTTATTTTGTGATAATGTGTAGAGGGCAATTGTTAACACCTCTCGTGAAGTCGTTCTGGATCAGCCATGAAAGCCATCATTTCTATGTAGTTCCTCCAACAAATAAGTGAACACCGTCTGTGTCATGCGAAAGACATTGTTAAATCTCGTTGGGTAGTCCGCAAGAAACTCCCAAACCCAAGTGCTCTATATACGAGTTATAATAATCTTACATCAAATATACTACAGTTGCAACTCTCCTTCTGTGTCTTTCTCTAGTTGCATCCATGTATTTCAGTATTGAAGTGGCTACCACATAAACATTAATGAATTAGCTACAATCATATAAGATTATAAACAAACCCAACATAAGCAAATAACATTATAGAAGTAAATAGAAAACATAAAGAGGAGTAAAAACTCTCGTAAAGTGGCATGTCCAAAGCAGCATAAGTATCAAAGGCATCATGAAAAACCATGAATCTAAAGTAAATAAACAAAAAACAAATATGAAATGTCTTACAAGAATCTAATAAAAAAAAGTGTTCCTCAAATCTCAGTTCTCCCATGAAAATAATGTAAGTAATCCACCGTACGGTCAACGGTCAGCGGTCAGCGGTCATCGTCATGAAAAACTCTCTAGGCTGAATATTCAAGCAACTTCATATAAAATGAAAATAGTGGCATATCCTCATAAATTTCTAGAGTTTCCTCTAGAATTCGCATAACCTGCTGACCAGAAGTTGCTTGTGATGCGTCGGGGTCATTGGTGCATGAAGCCATCAACTATAAGAATTGGCTTCAAAGGAAAACTACTGCCTTTTTTCATTTTTTCAACCCTGGTATGCTTTGAACGGCTCATGGACTCAACTTCATTGAGGTTCAGGCTAAATCTTCATTGGAATTACCTGTTTAAACAGCTGTCAAATTTTTGGGGATGCCACCAAACTCCTCCTCACTGGAGGCACATGCATTGTTGCATATTGCCCAAACATACAATCCAACTTCTCCTCCAACTCAGAATCAATTACACCGTATTTAAATTTCTTCGCAGTAGACACCACTTATAAATTCATAAATCACGTTGTTGGATTTGAAAGCAATTTAAGAATTAATAAAAACATGGGACATTTAAAAAATGCTCTCCACTAGTCTCTCTCCCCACCACTCCTCGGAAGCGTCAATTTTTCGCTTTACCAGATCGAACCTCAAGTCCATTGATCCTCATTTTAGTTCCTTCCCGATTTTTCAATCCTTCTTTAGTTGATCTCACTTATTTTTTAGCGGCATCCTATCATAGTCTCTATCTATAATTTTTTTGAATTTTCTAATAATAATTTGTCAGCCTTCCTTATTAAAGTAGGTTGTCGATCTATTTCTCAGTCCTACCTCTTTGAGGCAAAAGTCACAAAATATTAATTTTGTCTTTTTATCTCACATTACAGATAATCCAACATCTTTTGTCTTAACCATTTTATTACAAGCATGAAAAAATTGAATCAACATAAACAAGAATGCTACAATATCACAACTCAAAGAAAAATAGAAATGTCACAAAATCATCACTAATGCCCCTCCACACCACACTACACCACCTACACATCACCACTGCCACCACCTCTACACACAAACACCTTCGCACATCAACACATTTACAACAACACCACCAACTCCTCGACACACCAAGACCTCCACACAAACACAACCGCACACCAACCACCACCTCCACAACACACCAAGACCTCCACACAAACACAACCGCACACTAACCACCACCTCCACAACACAATCACCTCCAAACATCCATCAGCACATCCTTTAACACAAACACAACCACACAACAACCACCATCTCTACAACACCACCACCTCCACACATCCAACAACATATCTTCTAACACAAACACAACCACACACCAACCACCACCTCCACGCATCCACCAACACATCCTCTAGTACAAATACAACACACGCCAATTATCACCTCCACAACAACACCGCCTCCACACACAAATCAACGTACACCAACACATCCATAACATTGTTATTAACAAATCAAGCACCACTTTCAACCATTTTTCAAATTCTCTATAAAACATCAAATGTAAAGATAAAACCCCACCCCATATTTTTATTTGATGCAATTCCATACAGGGCACCGAAACATTGCTATCAACAAATCAAGCACCCTCTTTCAGCATGTTTTCAAATTCCCTACCAAACATCAAAGGTAAAGATAAAACATCGCCCCATCTTTTTCATTTGATGCAATTCTATATAGGGCACCTGAAACATTGTTATCAAGAAATCAAGCACCCCATTTCTGCCATTTTTTTTAAATTCTCTTTCAAACATCAAAGGTAAAGATAAAATCTCATCCCAATTTTATCATTTGATGTCGTTACATATAGGACACCTGAAACATTGTTATCAACAAATCAAGCACCGACTTTTAGCCATTTCTCAAATTCTCACTCAAACATCAAAGGTATAGATAAAACCCCATGTCATATTTTTTTTTTTAGGCTACTGCATACAGGGCACCCTAAACATTGTTATCAACAAATCAAGCACCTTCTTTCAACTATTTTGCAAATTTAAAATCAAACATCGAAGGTAAAGACAAAACCCCATTCCATATCACATTAAACACAAAATCGCAAAATCCAAATTCCAAATCATAAAGAGAAAGCCACAAATCACAAAATCAAAATTCTTATTTCAAACCACAAATGAGAAAGTCATAAATAGAAAAATCCAAATTCTCACTTCAAACCACAAATGAGAAAGCCATAAACCGCAAAGAGAAAGTCATTCTATAAAAAAAATAGGTGATATCAAGGGAGGACGGAGAGCACGGTAAAGAAACAGAGAGCTGGAGATTGGACAGAAGAGGGAGAGGAGAGAGACAACTCATTGCCACCAAAGATTTGAGGGAAGAGGGAGAGGAGAAAGGCAAAACGTTGCCACCGAACACCAGAGAGAGGCGCGAGAGAGGAGCGATCGAGAGAGGTCTGACCTAGGGCAGAAGAAACATGAGAGAGAGGGTAGCGGTGAGAGGGGAGCACCGAGAGGGGCATATGATAATCGGTTTGAGAAAAAATGTGGGTCTCGGGGTAAAACCCGTGGTCAGCGTTTAACAACTATTACGTCGCGGTTTCCAAACACCTAATCCAGCATTTTCAGAATGCAACGCACCAAATAAGCTGCCCCAAACGGGTTGTAAGACTTAGTTTAAATTTTGATTTACTTTTTTTATTAAATTGTTCCAAAATTTGACATTCACAAAATTAAATAAAAAATAATATCAGTCATAATAATCTACGTCAAAGCCTCTTCATTTGTTAATTGGTCCATAATATCCATTAGAAACTATTTAACTTTGTTTTTTTTTTTTTTTTAATTTCAGAAAAAACGAATCGGCTTTAAAAATATTTTTACATTCCATAAAAATGGTGGGAAAATGATGTGAAAACGGTTTTTAAAATCATAATAAACCTTTCAATTACATCAAAGAGA
>JXCR01144671.1:137415-194857 GCA_002079205.1 Phalaenopsis hybrid cultivar | reverse complement strand
GCGAGAGAGGAGCGATCGAGAGAGGCCTGACCTAGGGCAGAAGAAACATGAGAGAGAGGGTAGCGGTGAGAGGGGAGCACCGAGAGGGGCATATGATAATAGGTTTCAGAAAAAAAACAGGTCTCGGGGTCAAACCTGTGGTCAGCGTTTAACAACTATTACGTCACGGTTTCCAAACACCTAATCCAGCATTTTCAGAATGCAGCGCACCGAATAAGCTGCCCCAAACAGTTTGTAAGACTTGGTTTAAATTTTGATTTACTATTTTTATTAAATTGTTCCAAAATTTGACATTCACAAAATTAAATAATAAATAATATCATTCATAATAATCTACGTCAAAGCTCGTCAACTGTTAATTGGTCCATAATATCCATTAGAAACTATTTTAACTTTGTTTTTTTTTTCATAAAAACAAATCGGCTTTAAAAATATTTTTACATTCCATAAAAATGGTGGGAAAATGATGTGAAGACGGTTTTTAAAATCATAATAAACCTTTCAATTACATCAAAGAGAAACACACACTTTTAAGGCAAGTTGTGATGGCTATCAGAAAACTGTAGTTTGATTTTTTCAAAATATAATTGGTATTTCTACCAGATTGAGTCAGACATGTTGCGGTGGCTGTCATAAAGTTATGGTTTGACTTTAAAAAAATTAATGAAAATTAACTTCAATCGGTTTTCCCGCTAGGTTGAGTCAAGCAGGTTGTGGTCGCTACCAAAAGCTGCGAATTGACTTTTTTTAAAAAAATTATAATAACTACTGCAGTTTTTTTTACAACAGTTTCTTCTTCAGTATCTTCACAACTGTTTCTTCAAACAACTGCAGTCACCCCAAACAGACCCTAAGAATTGTATTACACATTCCAAAATATAATCTTAAATTTGATAAGAAATGATTGAATAAAGTTTTGCCAATATTTATTGACATTTCTGGGAGGCAGTGAAAATGTTGCATATGAATGGATATGATAATCTGTTAAATTTGAATCATAAACTTCATTCTATAATTTGTTTTTTAGTTCCTTTGCAGAAGTATTTATATATATTATTGTAGGCAAAGTATGGTACATTAAATATTTTATCGTTATAAAATTATATTCAATATAAAAAAAATTATTCAACTAAAATTTAAATATTAATTTTTTTTTTTTTCATAATTTTGAGAAAGCAATCATGAGAAGAGAAACAAGGGCTTGTGGACAATGGAATTCTTATCCTTTTATTTGACTGCCCGCAGCGGCATCACCCCTATGACCCCTATGAATGCTGTGGATGAGATTCTTATAGGATCAAGCAAGCTAAATGTGCTAAAATGGCTCTAAACGCCAAATTAGTTGAAAATGAAGCTTTCTTAGGATGAATATAAGATGACAAAAAGACACCAATCGTCTTTAATAATATGTTCATCTAGGTTTGAGGAAACAAATTAATTGATCTTCTCATCAAAGAGAGACAAGCACCTTTACATAGGTTCAAGTCAACTAAATAGCCAAATCTTTCTAAAACATAGGGCATTATTATTATATGTAAGGATGTCTAATATCTATTCTTAATTCAACTCAAGACATTTTAATACTTTGTAATTGGCTATGCACTAGTCAAAATTTGAAAGTGTGCAAGTGCAAAAATATGGCAATTAAATTATACCCAATTTTTAAAAATTTTCAAAAATCATGAAACATTATTCCATTATGTATATTAGACTCTTCAAAACCATCATTCTCATACATAGAACTATTTGCTAATTCTCAAAGATGAAGAAGATAAAAAATTACTTTTTTGTTCTGATAAAAGTTTTCTAAAATTTTATTTTTATAATGATATGGGCTTCTCTTGTATAATAGTGGTAAACTTCATGGCATAAATTCTTCAATTAGGACAATATATATATATATATCAAGAAAGGGTAGGCTGAAAGAAAAATTAGGGAAGAAAGGGAGAAATTAGAAGGGGAAAAGAAGACAACAGGAAGGGACGAGAAATGGAGGAGAAGAGGATGTGGAGAAGAATACATGAGATAAAAATTTTCTCACATATTTGATGGATTATGATAAAGCAAATTTCAGTTAAGAAAAACTGACAAGGAGTTCGAAAAATAAAGTAAGCTAGAGTTTAAAGGCATAATGAGAGCATTAAAAAAAAAAAGAAAATCATTAGGAAGCAATACTAGAATATTGCCAGTATAGATATTTTCTTTAAAATATGAGGTTATCTGAAAATCTTTAGTAATTGTGACATATATTTTAGATGTATCAACTAGAGTATCTTTTTTCTTATGGTACTTTACACACTTTTATATAAGAACATTAAGCAATAAATTATATTTGAACCATGTTTATTTAACTCCCTATGTTGATGTTTTGTCGCATTATAGGGATTGTATGCTAACTATTACTTCATGTTCTATGGATATTGTGATACATGGTAAGAAATTGAGTTTTAAATTTATCATGCTGCATTTAATTGTATTTGTGATGATTTTGGGTACAATCTAGTTGATAATATTTTATGCCACATCTGAAAATTGGAAGAAAATAGTCATGTTTTATTTTATTAATGATAAGATGATTTATTTTTAGTCTAATAATAGAATAAAAGCATCATTGATCAATTAAAATAAGTTGAGAAAATGTATAACAACTAGGCTTTTATTATTTTTGGCAAAATTTAAAAAATTCAAACAAACACTTGGTAATAGAATTTTATTTTTTCGTAAATGTGTTTGTTTTCTTAAAGAATAGAATATAATTTAAAATTTTAATTATAAGAGCTAACCGAGAACAGTTTCAAAGACCAAGTATGTCCTTATGGAGCACACCTATGTCATGTTAATAGGAAAAATTTTTTGATGAGGCTCTGTATTGACAACAATGATTTAAGCAAAGTTACTATACTTTGTTTTAATCATTAGAAATAGCCTTAATAATTTCAATAAATGATTTAAGGTATGAATTTCATCAATTTAGAGTAAAACAAAGTGGCATTACTAGGATAACATTTCTCACCATGTATGAATATTATGCATATTTTGTTATGCCTTTCGGGTCAACAAATACTCCAATAAAATGTATGAATATGATAGATATTGTTTTAAAGACTAATCTTAAACAACTTGTGAAAGTTACTATTTATAATATATAGGCTAAAAATGATTATGACTATGTCGGATATTTAATGAGTATCTTTGTTTTTTTTTCTTTTTTCTTTTTTTGGAGCACATCGTATTTGTTATTTTCTACAAAATTAAATTTTGGTACCATTATTGGTGATGGTATATCAATGGAACCAAAAAAAGTGAGAACAGTGGTATATTGGCAAGGACCAAATAGTGTGCTCGAAGTCAAAAGTTTTCTTTGATAGCGGGTTATTATGGATTTGAAAACTTAATTTTATAGATTGCACTACCATTTACCAACGTTGACCAAAAAAGACATCAAATTTGATTGGATAAATCAATGTGAGCACGACTTCTTAGAACTCAAGAAATAATTGACATATACTCCAATGAAAGTAATTCCAATCAAAGAAGAAGGATTTAAGTAAATTGACAAAAAAAAAAAACTATTCAGAATTTAGGAGATTCATTCATATTAAGTTCTTATGTATTATAGAGGTAGCTAAAAGTAGTATATTTCATCAAAAGAGTTTGCTTATGGCAACAACCACAAATATAACATCAAAAAAGCACAATATGATGCATTGTATGATACTAAATATTGAACTCTACTCAATTGGGTTGAAACTAGAGAAAATAACTATTTTTTTCATTGTTAGTTGATTAAGCTACCAGAAAAGTTAAAATTATCATAGATATATTAGAAGTTTCCCAATTAATCAATTGAAGTATTATGATCTCAAGAATGAAATGATAGAATTTGTTGTGTGTGAGTTAGTATTTTCTTAACTTTAGTCCTATGAAAGGTATATCTGGGTTTAAACATTAAGAAAAACCAAATAATAAATATATTGGGCCATTTATATTTATTGAAAAAGTAAGTAGCATTGCTTAATTATATAGTAGCTTAGCCTAAAAATATGTCAGATATGCATAATATTTTTCATGTAAGCTCAAATTATGTTACAAATACACAACAAAAGAAATCACATAATGAAATTGAAGCATAAAATAACTCACTTATAAGGAATAGAAAAAAATAACAATAGAATATGATGTTAAGAAGCTAGGAAATAAACAATTTATTTTATATTGTAAAAGTGAATAAGAAGTATAGATCAATAGAAGAAGATACTTGACAAAAAAAGTAGATGTGAAGTTCAAATTTTCTCAATTTTTGAAAGGTTATGATAAAGCAAATTTTGAAGATGAAATTGTAATATGGAGAGAAAAAAATTATAATACCCAAATTTTGATTAGGCACAAGTGCAAATATACACCATTTAAATTATACATCAAATTTCAACTTTTAAATAATCATTAAAAATTGTTCCATTATATTATAATCTTCAAAATGATCATTTTAAAACATATAACTACATGTTATTTTTCAAAGGTAAGGAAGTTAAGGATTTAGTTTCTATTTTGATATGATTTTTCTAAATTATTTGCCAAAGGTTAGGAAGTATTTTTCTTGAAGGGAAAGGTGCTTGAAGACGTATTCAACATAAAATTTAGTGGCCATGAAAACTACCTATTAAGTTAAGAAGCAAGTTGGCTATGGAAATGGATGCTTTGTAGTTAGAAGTTAGAATATATAATGATCAGGCAAAAGTTTTTTTATAGATTAGAATTGCTTACATATATGTAAGTTGTGTGTAATATTTCTTTATCAATACTAAAAAAATAGGTTACCAATATAGATCGTATTATATAATAAAAGGAAATTGAAGTACAAAAAGAACTCATTTATATGGAAGAGCTAGAAAAAATATCATAAGTTTATGTTAAAAGCATATAAGAAGGCAAATGCTCTTTGAAAGTAAAATGTAAACTCTGCTTAGTTAAAAAAATGCTACATATGGAAAAGAAGAAAAAACAAGATACAACTTCCCTAACCCTTTTAATAGATTATGTTAAAGCAAATTTTGAGGACAAAATTTTAAGCAGGAAATAAATTGTAATGCCAATTTTTGATAACTTATAAGCGTGAAAGTGCCACTGAACAATTACATCGAAAATTTTAAGTTTTTTAAATCATAAAAAACCATTCAATTACATCCTACTCTTCAAGATGAACATTTTGAAATCTAAAATAAAATGTTAATTCTTAAGGATGAGGAGGTTATGAAGTTTATTTTCATTTTGTTAAAATTTTCTTATTGTTTTATTTTAATTATATTGTACACTGTAGCATAGTACAGGAATTGTGTTTAATTTTATATAACAACACACGTGTGCATGCACACACACATTTATACACACATTAAGCCTTATAACATTTTATACTAATATATGATAACATCATTTGGTCATCAACAACCATAGCGCAAGATGGTACCAAATTTGACCAAAATCAGAGAGCTGGGTGTTACAACATTGTAATTGGAGCACTACGGCACTAGAGTAGAAGCTTCATAGCACTATCATAGTAGTGTCATAGCATTATTGAAGAACAACTATGGCAAAAAAAAATTAGAGATTGGTCCTGAAATGTTGTTTCAATGAAATTCAATAATCATAGTACTTGTGAAGAAGTGTAAAAATGCTAGAACCCTGAAGAGTAAAAGCTCAAGCCAAAGTGTGTAGCACCAAAAGTCTATATTTTCAGCACCACAATGCTAGACTTTTGATGATTAAGGCCTCAAGAGAGAGAGATTAGCGTTGCAATATTAGCATATAAAACCATAGCACGATGGTCCACACATATCATTTTTTTAGCTATTTCGCGACAGACATGGGAATTGTTGAATGGTTTTTAGTGCAATTAAACATGTGGGGACATATATTAAAGTATGAGTATTAGAGTTATTGTACTAGTGGATAGACTTAGAGTGGTGGGAATAGAGTGTGAATGGGTGAGTGAGCATGAGTGTAAAAAGACTAAAAGGAAGAAGGGTGCATAAAGGAGGACTAGTGAAGGATTTAATCCATTATACTAAACATGGTTTGTTCATTCCTTATTTTTTTTAATGTGTAAATTCTCTTTCAATTTCATATTTGTCTTGTACTGTGTTCAGAATGTTTGTGAACTAAAGTTTTAACTTTGTATTTATGAAAAGCTTTGTGTTTATTTGTATAAGATTTTGATTTTGTGAAATAAAATTTTTGCTGCTTTTTTTAAACATAGTTTTTATTTAGTTGTGATTTGGTTGATAACTTCTTAAAATTTTATGTGATTAATAAGTATCAAAGCAGCCATAGTGGAATAAATAAGGTAAATCAAATGAATTTTTGGATATATGAGCATTTCATACTTGAATATTTGATATCTTTTTAGAAATAATAATAAAACAATCATTTGAATTAATTAGGATAGAAACATAACTAGTTAATACAAGTGATTAGGTTTTCTGTGTTAGTAGAAGATACTAGGAAATGAATTTTCTCTCAATATACTACAATAATTGAGCAGTAGGCCAAACATATTATTTTTTATTTTCACTATATGTTAACCATTGATCTATAGTATTATCACTCATTAGAAAAACAAGAAATACATATTGTGTATTGTAGGTCCTTACTTAATAACAGATTCTAACAAAATCATTGTTTAATGGTGGGAAAAAATTATGATCAAGAAAATAGTATTTAACATAACAAAAATTTTCAAATCATTCCTCATGAGAATGACACTATATCCATTACTATATTATTTAAACCAACACTTGCATTTGTGCATAACTCAAAGTTGTGCTAAACATGAAGCTACTTTAATCTTCTAGATTTAATAAAAATGATGTTGACTTAGTGTCTTTAGTCACTTGGTCAAGGAAGCTTGGCATATCCATCTATTAGAGCTAGTGTTGCTAATTGAATAACATATTTCCACCTCACTCTAAGAGAGCTTTAAGCAACAATCATTGCATCTAAACTTTCTTCTTAAGGGATTTTTTATTGTATAATATTGTATAACATTCTTTTTATTCTTATTATTAATTTACATTAGATACCACATTATTAGCCATATTTTATGCCTTTCTTATTGTTACATATGGTGAAACTTTTCTTTTCACCTTTTTGGTGGTTATGCTTGGAAGGGCAGGGCTATGAGAAAGCTATGTCATGGCCGACATTGATTTCTGTCAACTTTTTCTTGTATTTCAATTTTCAATTGCATTTTTCTTTTTTTTTAAATTTTTCCTTCTTTGTATCTTAGTGAGGGGAGCAATCTTTGAGGTGGATCTCATCTCAAGAAGATAAAAACTCAAATCCTATTTTTTTTACTAAACGATTGCTTATTTTTATTGTCTTACAAATGGGTAGTTTTTGGGACACTTAAAAGGATCAGACATTGACGAGAGAGATAACAACACCACAATGTTCTTTTAAAGAAAGAGAAATCAATCTCACAAGCCAAATTAAATTTTGAGATCATATTCTTATCATTAATAGTCTCATGGTCAAAAATATCGAAAATATGATTGCTTAGTTTCATCTTTAAATTCTCAATACTCATGCCAAACTTAATCATAAAGCCATGAACAATGTGTGACTCACTAGTTATGGCCAAGATTNATATTATGCATATTTTGTTATATATATATATATATATAGGCAACTGCATACAAGGCACCCTAAACATTGTTATCACAAATCAAACACCTTCTTTCAACTATTTTGCAAATTCACAATCAAACATCGAAGGTAAAGACAAAACCCCATTCCATGTCACATTCAGCACAAAATCGCAAAATCCAAATTCCAAATCATAAAGAGAAAGCCATAAATCACAAAATCCAAATTCTTATTTCAACCCGTAAATGAGAAAGTCATAAATACCCAAATCCAAATTCCCACTTCAAATCACAAATGAGAAAGCCATGAACCGCAAAGAGAAAGTCATCCTATCGAAAAAATAGGTGATATCAAGGGAGGACGAAGAGCACGGTAAACAAACAGAGAGCCGGAGATTGGATGGAAGAGGGACAGGAGAGAGACAACTCATTGCCGCCAAAGATTTGAGGGAAGAGGGAGAGGAGAAAGGTAAATCGTTGCCACCAGACACCAAAGAGAGGTGCGAGAGAGGAGCGATCGAGAGAGGCCTGACCTAGGGCAGAAGAAACATGAGAGAGAGGGTAGCGGTGAGAGGGGAGCACCGAGAGGGGCATATGATAATAGGTTTCAGAAAAAAAACAGGTCTCGGGGTCAAACCTGTGGTCAGCGTTTAACAACTATTACGTCACGGTTTCCAAACACCTAATCCAGCATTTTCAGAATGCAGCGCACCGAATAAGCTGCCCCAAACAGTTTGTAAGACTTGGTTTAAATTTTGATTTACTATTTTTATTAAATTGTTCCAAAATTTGACATTCACAAAATTAAATAATAAATAATATCATTCATAATAATCTACGTCAAAGCTCGTCAACTGTTAATTGGTCCATAATATCCATTAGAAACTATTTTAACTTTGTTTTTTTTTTAATTTCAGAAAAATGAATCGTCTTTAAAAATATTTTTACATTCCATAAAAATGGTGGGAAAATGATGTGAAAACGGTTTTTAAAATCATAATAAACCTTTCAATTACATCAAAGAGAGACACACACTTTTAAGGCAAGTTGTGGTGGCTGCCAGAAAACTGTTGTTTGATTTTTTTTTTTCAAAATGTAATTGGTATTTCCACCATATTGAGTCAGGCATGTTGCGGTGAATGCCAAAAAATTATGGTTTGACTTTAAAAAAAATTAATGAAAATTAACTTCAATCGGTTTTCCCACTAGGTTGAGTCAGGCAGGTTGTGGATGCTACCAAAAGCTGTGAACTGACTTTTAAAAAAAAAATTTGTAATAACTACTGTATTTTCTTTTACAATAGTTTCTTCTTCAGTATCTTTACAGTTGTTTCTTCAAACAACTGCAATCAACCCCAAACTGACCCTAAGAATTGTATTACACATTCCAAAATATAATCTTAAATTTGATAAGAAGTGATTGAATAAAATTTTGCCAATATTTATTGACANACGTCAAAGCTCGTCAACTGTTAATTGGTCCATAATATCCATTAGAAACTATTTTAACTTTGTTTTTTTTTTCATAAAAACAAATCGGCTTTAAAAATATTTTTACATTCCATAAAAATGGTGGGAAAATGATGTGAAGACGGTTTTTAAAATCATAATAAACCTTTCAATTACATCAAAGAGAAACACACACTTTTAAGGCAAGTTGTGATGGCTATCAGAAAACTGTAGTTTGATTTTTTCAAAATATAATTGGTATTTCTACCAGATTGAGTCAGACATGTTGCGGTGGCTGTCATAAAGTTATGGTTTGACTTTAAAAAAATTAATGAAAATTAACTTCAATCGGTTTTCCCGCTAGGTTGAGTCAAGCAGGTTGTGGTCGCTACCAAAAGCTGCGAATTGACTTTTTTTAAAAAAATTATAATAACTACTGCAGTTTTTTTTACAACAGTTTCTTCTTCAGTATCTTCACAACTGTTTCTTCAAACAACTGCAGTCACCCCAAACAGACCCTAAGAATTGTATTACACATTCCAAAATATAATCTTAAATTTGATAAGAAATGATTGAATAAAGTTTTGCCAATATTTATTGACATTTCTGGGAGGCAGTGAAAATGTTGCATATGAATGGATATGATAATCTGTTAAATTTGAATCATAAACTTCATTCTATAATTTGTTTTTTAGTTCCTTTGCAGAAGTATTTATATATATTATTGTAGGCAAAGTATGGTACATTAAATATTTTATCGTTATAAAATTATATTCAATAAAAAAAAATTATTTAACTAAAATTTAAATATTTTTTTTTTTCATAATTTTGAGAAAGCAATCATGAGAAGAGAAACAAGGGCTTGTGGACAATGAATTTTTATCCTTTTATTTGACTGGCATCACCCCTATGACCCCTATGAATGTTGTGGATGAGATTCTTATATGATCAAGCAAGCTAAATGTGCTAAAATGGCTCTAAAAGCCAAATTAGTTGAGAATGAAGCTTTCTTAGAATGAATATAAGATGACAAAAAGACACCAATCATCTTTAATAACATGTTCATCTATGTTTGAGGAAACAAATTAATTGATCTTCTCATCAAAGAGAGACAAGCACCTTTACATAGGTTCAAGTCAACTAAATAGCCAAATCTTTTTAAAACATAGGGCATTATTTTATGTAAGGATGTCTAATATCTATTCTTAATTCAACTCAAGACATTTTAATACTTTGTAAATGGCTATGCACAAGTCAAAATTTGAAAATGTACAAGTACAAAAATATGGCAATTAAATTATACCCAATTTTTAAAAATTTTCAAAAATCATGAAACATTATTCCATTATGTATATTAGACTCTTCAAAACCATCATTCTCATACATAGAACTATTTGCTAATTCTCAAAGATGAAGAAGATATCAAATTACTTTTTGTTCTGATAAAAGTTTTCTAAAATTTTATTTTTATAATGTTGTGGTAAACTTCATGGCATAAATTCTTCAATTAGAAGAATATATATATATATATCAAGAAAGGGTAGGCTGAAAGAAAAATTAGGGAAGAAAGGGAGAAATTAGAAGGGGAAAAGAAGACAACAGGAAGGGACGAGAAATGGAGGAGAAGAGGATGTGGAGAAGAATACATGAGATAAAAATTTTCTCACATATTTGATGGATTATGATAAAGCAAATTTCAGTTAAGAAAAACTGACAAGGAGTTCGAAAAATAAAGTAAGCTAGAGTTTAAAGGCATAATGAGAGCATTAAAAAAAAAAAGAAAATCATTAGGAAGCAATACTAGAATATTGCCAGTATAGATATTTTCTTTAAAATATGAGGTTATCTGAAAATCTTTAGTAATTGTGACATATATTTTAGATGTATCAACTAGAGTATCTTTTTTCTTATGGTACTTTACACACTTTTATATAAGAACATTAAGCAATAAATTATATTTGAACCATGTTTATTTAACTCCCTATGTTGATGTTTTGTCGCATTATAGGGATTGTATGCTAACTATTACTTCATGTTCTATGGATATTGTGATACATGGTAAGAAATTGAGTTTTAAATTTATCATGCTGCATTTAATTGTATTTGTGATGATTTTGGGTACAATCTAGTTGATAATATTTTATGCCACATCTGAAAATTGGAAGAAAATAGTCATGTTTTATTTTATTAATGATAAGATGATTTACTTTTAGTCTAATAATAGAATAAAAGCATCATTGATCAATTAAAATAAGTTGAGAAAATGTATAACAACTAGGCTTTATTATTTTTGGCAAAATTTAAAAAATTCAAATAAACACTTGGTAATAGAATTTTATTTTTTTGGTAAATGTGTTTGTTTTCTTAAAGAATAGAATAAAATTTAAAATTTTAATTATAAGAGCTAATCGAGAACAGTTTCAAAGACCAAGTATGTCCTTATGGAGCACACCTATGTCATGTTAATAGGAAAAAATTTTTCATGAGGCTCTGTATTGACAACAATGATTTAAGCAAAGTTACTATACTTTGTTTTAATCATTAGAAATAGCCTTAATAATTTCAATAAATGATTTAAGGTATGAATTTCATCAATTTAGAGTAAAACAAAGTGGCATCGCTAGGATAACATTTCTCACCAGGTATAAATATTATGAATTTTTTGTTATGCCTTTTGGGTCAACAAATGCTCTAATAAAATATATGGATATGATATATATTGTTTTAAAGACTTATCTTAAATAGCTTGTGAAAGTTACTATTTATAATATACAGGCATATTCTAAAAATGATTATGACTAAGTCGGATATTTAAGGAGTATCTTTGTTTTTTTCTTTTTTCTTTTTTTGGAGCACATCGTATTTGTTATTTTCTACAAAATTAAATTTTGGTACCATTATTGGTGATGGTATATCAATGGAACCAAAAAAAGTGGAACAGTGGTATATTGGTAAGGACCAAATAGTGTGCTTGAAGTCAAAAGTATTATTTGATAGC
Organism: Phalaenopsis hybrid cultivar; assembly: GCA_002079205.1. Lineage (NCBI taxonomy): Eukaryota > Viridiplantae > Streptophyta > Magnoliopsida > Asparagales > Orchidaceae > Phalaenopsis > Phalaenopsis hybrid cultivar. The sequence goes on along the minus strand of JXCR01144671.1, from coordinate 182,771 downwards.
GGGTTATTATGGATTTGAAAACGTAATTTTATAGATTGCACTACCATTTACCAACATTGACCAAAAATAACATTAAATTTGATTGGATAAATCAATGTGAGCTTGTCTTCTTAGAACTCAAGAAATAATTGACATATACTCGAATGAAAGTAATTCCAATCAAAGAAGAAGGATTTAAGTAAATTGACAAAAAAAACTATTCATAATTTAGGAGATTTACTCATATTAAGTTCTTATGCATTATAGAGGTAGCTAAAAGTAGTATATTTCATCAAAAGAGTTTGCTTATGGCAACAACCACAAATATGACATCAAAAAAGCACAATATCATGCATTGTATGATACTAAATATTGAACTCCACTCAATTGCGTTAAAACTAGAGAAAATAACTATTTTTTTCCATTGTTAGTTGATTAAGCTACCAGAAAAGTTAAAATTATCATAGATATATTAGAAGTTTCCCAATTAATCAATTGAAGTATTATGATCTCAAGAATGAAATGATAGAATTTGTTGTGTGTGAGTTAGTATTTTTTGAATTTTAGTCCTATGAAAGGTATATCTAGGCTTAAACATTAAGAAAAACCAAATAATAAATATATTGGGCCATTTATATTTATTGAAAAAGTAAGTAGCATTGCTTAATTATATAGTAGCTTAGCCTAAGAATATGCCAGATATGCACAATATTTTTCAAGTAAGCTCAAATTATGTTACAAATACACAATAAAAGAAATCACATAATGAAATTGAAGCATAAAATAACTCACTTATAAGGAATAGAAAAAAAATAACAATAGAATATGATGTTAAGAAGCTAGGAAATAAACAATTTATTTTTTACTGTAAAAGTGAATAAGAAGTATAGATCAATAGAAGAAGATACTTGACAAAAAAAGAAGATGTGAAGTTCAAATTTTCTCAATTTTTGACAGGTTATGATAAAGCAAATTGTGAAGATGAAATTGTAATATGGAGGGAAAAAAATTATAATACCCAAATTTTGATAAGACACAAGTGCAAATATACACCATTTAAATTATACATCAAATTTCAACTTCTAAATAATCATTAAAAATTGTTCCATTATATTATAATCTTCAAAATGATCATTTTAAAACATATAACTACATGTTATTTTCCAAAGGTAAGGAAGTTAAGGATTTAGTTTCTATTTTGATATGATTTTTCTAAATTATTTGCCAAAGGTTAGGAAGTATTTTTCTTGAAGGGAAAGGTGCTTGAAGACGTATTCAACATAAAATTTAGTGGCCATGAAAACTACCTATTAAGTTAAGAAGCAAGTTGGCTATGGAAATGGATGCTTTGTAGTTAGAAGTTAGAATATATAATGATCAGGCAAAAGTTTTTTTATAGATTAGAATTGCTTACATATATGTAAGTTGTGTGTAATATTTCTTTATCAATACTAAAAAAATAGGTTACCAATATAGATCGTATTATATAATAAAAGGAAATTGAAGTACAAAAAGAACTCATTTATATGGAAGAGCTAGAAAAAATATCATAAGTTTATGTTAAAAGCATATAAGAAGGCAAATGCTCTTTGAAAGTAAAATGTAAACTCTGCTTAGTTAAAAAAATGCTACATATGGAAAAGAAGAAAAAACAAGATACAACTTCCCTAACCCTTTTAATAGATTATGTTAAAGCAAATTTTGAGGACAAAATTTTAAGCAGGAAATAAATTGTAATGCCAATTTTTGATAACTTATAAGCGTGAAAGTGCCACTGAACAATTACATCGAAAATTTTAAGTTTTTTAAATCATAAAAAACCATTCAATTACATCCTACTCTTCAAGATGAACATTTTGAAATCTAAAATAAAATGTTAATTCTTAAGGATGAGGAGGTTATGAAGTTTATTTTCATTTTGTTAAAATTTTCTTATTGTTTTATTTTAATTATATTGTACACTGTAGCATAGTACAGGAATTGTGTTTAATTTTATATAACAACACACGTGTGCATGCACACACACATTTATACACACATTAAGCCTTATAACATTTTATACTAATATATGATAACATCATTTGGTCATCAACAACCATAGCGCAAGATGGTACCAAATTTGACCAAAATCAGAGAGCTGGGTGTTACAACATTGTAATTGGAGCACTACGGCACTAGAGTAGAAGCTTCATAGCACTATCATAGTAGTGTCATAGCATTATTGAAGAACAACTATGGCAAAAAAAAATTAGAGATTGGTCCTGAAATGTTGTTTCAATGAAATTCAATAATCATAGTACTTGTGAAGAAGTGTAAAAATGCTAGAACCCTGAAGAGTAAAAGCTCAAGCCAAAGTGTGTAGCACCAAAAGTCTATATTTTCAGCACCACAATGCTAGACTTTTGATGATTAAGGCCTCAAGAGAGAGAGATTAGCGTTGCAATATTAGCATATAAAACCATAGCACGATGGTCCACACATATCATTTTTTTAGCTATTTCGCGACAGACATGGGAATTGTTGAATGGTTTTTAGTGCAATTAAACATGTGGGGACATATATTAAAGTATGAGTATTAGAGTTATTGTACTAGTGGATAGACTTAGAGTGGTGGGAATAGAGTGTGAATGGGTGAGTGAGCATGAGTGTAAAAAGACTAAAAGGAAGAAGGGTGCATAAAGGAGGACTAGTGAAGGATTTAATCCATTATACTAAACATGGTTTGTTCATTCCTTATTTTTTTTANTTTCTTAATATTTTTAAGTATAAATTATATATTGTTCTATTTTAAGAGTAATTTATAGATTGTGGGACTACCAAAGCATAATTTCAAGTTAAAGTAGGACTTGTAAGCATAATTTATTGATTGTACATTTTAAGAGAAACAAGTTTATCTCATCAATATTATGAAACAATAATTTTTTTTTTCAAAGAAAAAGAATGAATGACAATCAGGATCATAAAGTTTAATGCATTGGGTTTACTCGAAGTCTGTCATTCTGCTTCAAAATAGATAAACAGTATTAGATACAGATGTACAACGTTGCCCCCATCTGTACAACAACACTATTGTATCAGGAGTTTGCATGCATGCGAACTCTTCACATAACATTCACCCTCAAAACAAACACCTAAAATTTAACATATTTATTAATCAATTAAAATTGGAAGAAATATATTCGAGTAAAAGACACGTGAATTATGAGACCAAATTTTAAACACATTAAATTCATATTTTGGCACAAAATGTTTAAGAAAAATAGAAAACATTGGATCTCAATTAGTTTTGAGATTAACACATTCTATATCCAAGTATATTTCTCATCTTAAATTTTCTTAAGGAAAAAAAAAATGTGGTGTGCACATTGTGCGACGTGCAGAAATGTGGACCAAGACACATGCCCACTAGATTGTGACACTGTCACCTAAAACATATGCCTTCCCTTTCCTGCTTTATGTTGCTGTGGATCCGCAACGACCGTAGTCATTGAAAGTTGCAATAAATGAATGAAAAAAAAAGGAACAATTAACCGAGAAATTCTTGTCAAAACTTACCCTACATCTGTAACGCTAAATGTCATGTAATTCGTGAAGGAAAAATTTTAGGGTGTTTATGGATGTTATTAATTGAATTAAGTCATGTTCACCCATTGTCATCCATTGCTCCATTAAATGCAACATTTAGTGCCCGTTTGGGGCAGCTTTTAGGGTGCGGGCCTTCCCGTTTGAATATTGTGATCATTGTAAAAGTTTTGTGCCGCGTCGTTTTATTATCGCGGTTTTTTTCATAGCTTCATATATCTCTCGCGTCCCGCGTATGAGTTTTGCGATTAGGGAAAGAATTTCTATGCTGCCACGCAGATCTCCCTCACCCTCCCTCGGAGAATCGCCGCCTCGCCTTGCAGATCCCTCGGCTCACCCTTTCCAGGAGATCTCCCTCGCTTCACTTCTCACATTCTGTTATTTTTAAGGCGTAAATCCGGAATTCATAAATCTGATTGTTAGACAGATTTATTTCGTCGTCCGTCGCTCGCGATTTCTTCCATCGTTGTAGGGATTGATAAGTTTTATTTAAAGTAAATCTAAGATGTGATCAAACATTATCTTATGCTTATGTCAAATAGTTGAAAACATTTCAAAAGGGATATTTTGTGCAATGCTATTAACATCAATATTATAGAATTTCATTTTGTCAATTTATAAAACATGTACAGCAAAAATAAAAATGCTATTCAATTTATTTTTTAAGTTAAAATATTTTGAAAGAAATGACTAAAACAAATGGAGATAAATTTGGGATTGCCGTTTGCTTGTGCTCACCATGTAATCATTTGGTAATCAATATAGGCTTGGGTTTACTTTGGCACATCTTATACACATACATGCGATCAACAATATTTCCAAAAGTAGCATTATATGGCTAAATAATGTGGACCTAGTAAGTTTAAACAAAAATATATGTTATAATGTGTTGGTTGTTGCAAGTATCAATTTCATCCAAGCTCCAACATACATTTTGATACAAAGTAAAGAACAAATTAGTAAAAGAAAATATAATCATTTATGATATTTTTTTTTTCTTAAATAGTGTCCTCATATTGAGTTTATAGATGTTTGGATGGCTTGAGTTGTGGAAAATAGCCCTACACTTGTGAAACCTTAATGAACTTATTCAATCCAATGAAACCAATGCCACCTTCTGATATGCTCTCTTATATAAATAGTTAGTGGGGTCAATGTTATTATCTGCAATAATGAGAGCTTATTCGATTGTCCCCTATTGCACACTATCAGTTGGTAGTACACAAGTAACCACTATTGCCAATGATTTATGCTTACTAATGAGAAATTCATGTTGAATTTCCCAAAATTACATTACTATCTTTAATCCAGTGTTTTAGGGAATATTCTTCGCTAAAAATATATCCATGTATGAATGTTTAGAAAAATACATTCATAAACTCATCTATTCACTAATTGATGTATACAAAATGCAACAAAATGTTTTGGAAGAAATGTCTCTAATTTATTTGATGAAATGTTAATACGTCATTGCAAATATGCTCATAACATTGTTGATGATAAGTAGCTGTTATTTTTATTGCACATAGATCCCAATCTTTGCAATTGTCACTAATTTGTTAAGTACACTAAGATTGAATTGAGTTCAATAAGCCAACTAAGGGTGAGGCCTATCAAAGAGATTTTAAATCAAGAAAAGAATTGAAACTTCACTAACTATTATAAATATACATGAAAGTAAAATGTGGTATGTTCAATTTCACACTCTCCAAATATATAAATAAGTTCATACTTAAGATAAACTGCTAGCAAATTATGTTTTAAGAGAATAATTTGAACTTTTACTGCTACACATATGTCAATGATGGTTGACATAGTGAGTTGTTACTTAACAAAATAAATTATATGAACCCACTTTTAACCAAAAGACCATTATTCTCAAATAAACTACCATTAAATAAGTAAGAAATGGCTAAAATTTTATACTTATGCTCTATAAAATTTAATGAAACTCTTTTGTCAACATTAGACTCCAAGAAGTAAATTTTGATCTCTGTCAATATAAAAAATTCAAGAATTTGCTAATCTCACATTTGACAAATCTAAATTATAATATCGATTATTCATTGGGTAAGAAAATAAAGAAGATGCTAAACCCTGAAATTTCATTGGATGAATAGTTAAGCATTAGAACTTGTGACTTTATTTTTTTTTTGTTGACCTTTAATATAATTTATACTATTCTATTGAATATTTTCTTCCCTTTCAAGTCTATGTAATTGATTTTATATCAACTTGTATGCCTAAAACTCGTCCATGTCATCATATTTTTTCTTTTCTAATACTTTTTCAGAAATGACGTTTAACAGACGTGAAAATTCATTCAATGACTTTCTTGCATTATCAAATAAATTCTAACAACTAATTGAAATTATTTCATGTCATTATAATACTTATATATTTTTCATATAAATTGATTATTTAATCATCAAACTAACAATTGGCAACATGTTCATAATGGCTTTTGTTTTGTTGAGTTTAAATTTCACACAGTTGTTATGGGAACTTATAAAACATATTTATTATTATATGAATTGTCGTATACATGTGTTATTTATTCATGTTATTTACATGGTTAATATTTCCCAAGTCCTGAAACTTCTTATAAAATTAACAAGGAGCAAGAAATTGAAATAAAAATTCACCCAAGTAGATCCTGAGAACAATTCCCAATTTTGTCAAAAGATTATACTAATAAAGATAATTATGTAATAAAATGTAAGCATTGATCTGAACCCAATCACTCCAGAGTATTTTGGGATATTAAGAAAAATTTGAGGGAGAGAGAGAGAGATGTGGAAGGAGAAGCTTTAAAAGGGATGATAGCCGGAATAGATTATCTTATAAAGCCAGTTCTATCAACACGAAGCCAATTAAGTTCAGTCAAACAACAATACCATTCAAGTCTAACAGACCGAACCAGTCATGTCTACCTGAAGCTAAATAAGCTCAGCTGACCGAGTCAAAGAGGAGCGTATTGATAGGCTCATTATGTAAAATATGAAAGATACCTAGTACAATCTCTGTTAAAATAAAGGAAAAATGTAGCATCACCACATTGTTCTCTATCCCTTATAAATATGGAGAACATTTTATGAGTGAAGGGGATCAACATGATAACACGAGGCACGACTTTTCTCTTCTCTCACTCTTTCTTTCTCGCTCTCCTAACTTTCGCTCCATTTCTTGGGATAAAATTCATGGAAAAATCAGAATTCAACATCCAAAAAAGTGTGATGAGTGTGGAGCATGTCACACACAAGAAGAGGAACAGTCCACTAAAAAGAAACCCTAAATAGAGACATCGACAACATGGATTTAAGGGTTTATGAACCAACTAATCTTAGAGTTAAAGGATCAAATATTGGATGACATTTGAGAAAAACTGACTTGGGGATGAGATAAGTGCCCTCGAGAATAAAGGTCAATGTCTAATGATTGAAGGGCCTCAAACCTCGAAATAGAAGACGACTACTAGTACTTCGATTATGTTTGTTGGTACCAAAAATCAACACTAGTTTGGGCATACTAAGCACCATGTCAACTCAAGAATACATTATTTTGATAAATCTATAAGACCAAACACCCAAAAATATTCAAAATCCTAGCACTTGAGTCATATAATAGTGGAAACGATCCAACTGACACTTAGCCTCGTTTATTCAACTTTGTGTTTGATGAGGATCACTGACATGTTAGAATGTCATCACTTATTTACCATAATGAGCGAGTTGGCCCTCAAGCGAATGTTTGTGATGTGGTTTTTTAATGCCTAAAAGCGTCAGAAAAACTCACATACCCTCTACAGAACCGACAAGGACAAAACAAGTGCCTTCACTCATTCATCACACGCTTTTGAAAGGGCATGTTAGAAGTGCTGACTTTTTGTTTGTCGTAGCTCATGTTGCCCTAGCTCAAGCATTGAAGGAAGGTCCCTTCTAATATGCATTAGGCTTGAAGTGATTGAAGACGTTGGATGAGTTGTTTGAGTTGGCCAATAACCACATATTGACCAAGGAGTATAACTCCACCTCTATTTCCTCCGTGGCAGAGTCATGGGTTCGTAAAGGCAAATAGTATAGACTGAAGCATGATGTGCATCATTCCACTCGGCTTCATTACAAAGACACTCAGCCGCCCCGAGATCACAGGGCAACCAATAGAACATAGTGATTCAGGCCTGATGTCCTGACTAGTGTTATGACTTTATATGTTACTGTCAACTTCATAAAAATTTTTAAGTAAAAATTATTAAAGAGTCTAGTCACACTTTAATTGTAAGGATCAAAAGTGCATAAATCAAGGGAGTTCAATTGTTGAATTATTGATTAAGAAGCAAGACAATCACTGAACTAAAATATGTACATCAAAAAGTGTAACCGCTGATCAAGAGGAAATCTAACTGCCTAGATAAAAAGAACATGACAAGAGAAGACCCACTGATATAAAAACATGAGGCCCAAATTTTTGACCAACCACGAATAACGGTTGAATGATCTAAGTCTAAAATGTTCAATCATGAACATGAGAAAGAGACATCCTAGTTAACCACCAAGTAGAAGTTGACTTGAGGGAAGACCCAATCACTCAGAATCTCGAATCATATTGGGATGTCTAGAAGCTCCCCATCTATTATCAAGGGTTAGACAGTCAGACTAAATCAACTGACAGAGCTAATCCTACAAAACCAAAAACAATCAAGTTCGGCCAACCAGTAATGTCGATCAAGCCTAGCCATTGGAACCAGTCCTGCAAACCTGAAGCTATTTAAGCTCAGTTGATGAGAGAAGTGGGCTAAAGACTCATATATGTACTATACTAAGAATACCCTGTACAACCCCCTTTAATGCAAGGGCAAAAATATAACATCACCACATTGTAAGTTATTTCATATAAATAGAGCATCAAAGAGAATCAATAGGATAGGCACATGGTATTAGCATTCACTCCTCTCTCCTCCTCTCTTCTCTCTCTCCTGACTTATGCTCTATTCATTGGGGTGTGATAAACAAACAAATCAGGATTCGATAGGGTGTTATTCATAGAAATAATGAAAGTTTCATATGATCAATATTCGTAAGAAAACTTCTTTGCTAGTGTTCTAGGTAAAATAAAAAGGAAAAAAGAATCCTTATGAAAGAAAATAAAAAAACAAAAGAATGTTTTGGGAGATAAAGTGCTAAAAGGTATAGCCAACATTATTGAAATTTTATCGGTAGTTTTCCTCTAACTAAACTCTAAAGACCTTGAAGTGATAGGCATCGTTCCTCCTTGCAAGAACTTGTTCCGGAAAGCAACGTAAGAGAATTTTATTTTCCTTTTACTCATCTATCCATTGCTAAATATTTATACTAAATCTCCACAAAATTTAATAATTTTCATGTATGGAATTTTGATCTATGGAATTTTGATCCTAAAAGAAATTAATTTAGTTCATTATGGAAGGAGGGATCTCAAGAATCACTAATCTTTTCCACAAACTTATATAAGATTATTAATAAATTATTGAGCGACCAAAAGTTAAAAAAAAACTAATTTCATATCAACTTATGAGAAATATTTGCGTACGTCCAACGTACGCAGAGCTGCATACGTCCAACGTATGCAGAGCTGCGCACGTCCAACGTACGCTGAGCTGCGTACATTGGTAGGTTACAGGGAGGGTATTGGGGAGTTATATCCTCGTTATACCCTCTGTAACCTCCCTGTAACTAGAAAGTTTTGCGCTTCTATTTTCATATATTTGTAAGTTACATGTCGATTACAGATGTGTTACAAAAAGGTTACAAGGGTATAACGCTGATATAACCCTTCAATACTCTCCTTGTAACCTACCGACGTACGCAGCTCTGATATTTCTCTCAACTTACACGCCCTAATTCATTCTTGTTGGTTTTATTTACACTATTCATGCATAAATAGCAAGAAAAGTCTTTAATCTATTTCATCAATCAAATAATTGAAATTGTTTCGTGGCCTTTTAGTGCTTTTCTCTCCTTTTAATTAATGTTTTTAGTCTTCGAATTAACCGTTCATATCTCATGCCCATAACTTCTTTTGCTGGTTTTAAGGCATTCACTGTTGTTAAGTGAGGTAAAAAATATATTTATTTTTATATTAGCTACATTATACATTCTTTTTTTCTATTTATGTAGTTTACATAATTAATATCTTCTTCCCTACAGTCATTTATAAGAGTTGTAGGGGTGTCGTGGCTAAGGAACTCAAGTCTTTCTCATTTAGATTCTCCGGCGCAACTGCTTAGAAAAATAACCTAAATCATATACATGTGATGCGGTTGTCACTCTCCTCTCTCATGATCCTTTCCCTTACCCGTCTTGCCCTAATGCCCCTCTCCTCTTTCGAGATCCTCACGGGGCTGCCTCACTCGCGATTCTTACAAATGATGTTCTCTCTCTCTCTCTCTCTCTCTCTCTCTCTCTCTCTCTCTCTCTCTCTCTCTCGCTTCTATGGATCAATTGTTGTTGTGAGTCTCCTCTCCCTTCTCTCCATCTGCTTTTCGGTTTTGTTCGGATCTTGTGATCTTTATGTGGTGATTCTTCTTTGTGTGGTACTTTGTGAATGAAATTCATCTGAGTCGTGGTTTCTCTGTGTGGTGGTTCCTCTTCGTTTTTGATAATCTCTACCTTAACTATGTTCTTTTTTTTATTTTGGAAATGTGTATGTGCCCAAGATTATTGTGATTTCCTCTTTGTGGTGGTTCCTCTATGTAGTGGTTCTTCTTCATGCGAGGTAATCTTTACCATAACTATGGTGTGGCTTTTGATTTTGCTAATGCCTTTGTACTCGAGAAACTATGGATTCCTCTATGTGGCGGTTCCTCTTCGTGTTGAGTAATTCTTGATCAATTTTCTCACATTTTAATTATCTTGAAGGATTTCCTAAATCATCAAATTTAATTCATAATCTATGATCTTCCTAAAAATATGTGTTCATATTCACACCAAAGTTTAGGATTTTTAGTAGTTTATCAATCTCACCTTTACAGTAATCTTCTGAAGAGTATAACGGGGATCAAATTCACGATAATAATGGGTTATTTTTTTGCTTGTTATTCGCCATAAATCTTGAAATATTTATATCTAGATGATCAGACAAGCATTCGAAGAACAATATACTGCCCTGATAGATAGAAATATTACCTTAAAATAGATCTAATCACTTAGATGAGAAGATTTCTTAAGATTTATGAGTTTACGTTAATCAGGGGCTTTTCTCGTACCTTACAAATGTAAGATAAGGTTTATTTTATTGTGGGGTCTAGAATTTCTATGAGAGAAAGCTCTCATAGTTAATTACATCCAAGAAATTATATCCCTTAAGAACACTCTCATTTAAAATATTGGCTTATATTAGGTATTATTATATAGTAATTTTCTTGATGGGTTTCAAAATATTTGAGCAGAATTGAGGGTTTCGGACTTATAGTCTAATGATAGTCTGTCGTGAAAACGCCCTAAAAAAGGCTTAGCCAACTATTTGAGGAATTCATGCCCTGAAGATTGGAACTATGAATTTGTTGATAGAATTGAATTTGGTTTAAAAAAGTTTGATTGAATTTTGTGCTTTTATCTAAGTAATTTACTTGTTCTAAGAACTTAAATTTATTTTATTTTATTTTTTTTAATGGTTGATTTGTGTTGATTTGGTTTAAATGATAGGGTATGGTTTAATTTATGGAGGTTTCTTATTGGAATTGGATTTGAGGTATTTTTTTAAAAGTTTGTTTGAAGATACTTGAAGTTTATTTGAATATGTTTGTAGGTTTCTTTGAACTTTTTTGAAAGGTATTTGAAGGGTATTTGAAAGTTATTTGAAATTATTTGAAAGTCACTATAGTTTATTGGGTATTTAAGGTTCTTTGAAGTTTGTGTGAAATTTTAAAGTTTATTTTACGGTTTTAAAAAGTTCTTTTTAAATTATTTAGTTTATTTTATGGTTTTTAGAAGTCAATTTTGAAGCTATTAAATTTTGTTAAAGTTTATTAAAAGTTTGTTAAAGTTCGTTAAATTTATTAGAGATTATTAAGGTATATTTGGAATGGTTTGAAATTTTGCGGAAATAGGAAGTTAGAAAAGTTTGAAGTTTAAAAGTTAGGCTTTTGAAGTTTGAAATAGTTTGGGGCTTCGAAAAGGTGGTTTTTAAGCTAAAAGAGGCTTGGTTTGGTGTTGACCTCATTTTTTATGAGTACGGTTTATTCTCTTTATAAGCCTAGGATCTAGCCATAGGGCTTCCCAATTGACTATCCTAGAGTACTAGTGATGGAACCCTCCCACATAGCAATTCTAAACACTTCTTGACTATTTTTGTAAAGTCCCAAATGGATGTTCATAAGCCCTCATTCCTCACTTGGGATGGTTAAGACCAACATGTGAAGACCCAAGAGTGAGTTTCAATTGAATCAGTGAGACATTAGGGCAACCCTTGGTGGCTTGGTCTTGGTCATAACCTCACACACACACTCAAACCCAAAAATCGCCTATACCTAACATATCTCCCATTTCTTTTTGAAGACTCATATGGGTGGCCCCAAGCCCTTAGCCTTTGGCTACGGTGGCTAGGATCAACGTGTGGAGGACTCAAAATAAGCTTTCCCATGGGTCTAATGATTTTAGGGGAGGATTTTACACAATTTGCATGGCCTTCAATCCCAATTTCATTGAGACATCCTACTTTGGCCTCCTACCACACTTTTCCCCAAATTTACCAAAATACCTCTGGAATCCTAAAACCACAAAAATTGCCCAAACTCTAAATTCCTCACCAAAATTCATGTTGAACCACTTCAAACCAATTGCCCAAATACCGCCAAAATCTCTAAAATTACCAAAATACCCCTACACCGCCCAAGAATTACCAAAATTCCCCCGATATCCAAAAAATTCCAAAAATTTCCAAAATCATTTTAAACTTCACCAAAACCAATTCTAACCATACAATGTTTCCAATTGCACCAAAAATCCCCAAATCCACCAAAATTGGCCAAAGTTCCCAAAATACCCTTAAATCCATAAAGTCTCCAAATCACTCCCAATTTCCACCAATTTCATTCCAAAATGACCCAATTTCAAATCCAAACAAAATTTCAGCTTAGCTAAGTCCAATTTGAATCAAATACAAGCCCAATTCCATCCAATTCAAACTCAAATCTAAGCCTAAGTCAAATACCCCAAAATTGACTTCAACTTCAAATTCCATCAAATTAAGCCATGAAATTATCTTAATTCCACAAANAATTGCACCAAAAATCCCCAAATCCACCAAAATTGGCCAAAGTTCCCAAAATACCCTTAAATCCATAAAGTCCCGAAACCACTCCCAATTTCCACCAATTTCATTCTAAAACGACCCAATTTCAAATCCAAACCAAATTTCAGCTTAGCCAAGTCCAATTTTAATCAAATGCAAGCCCAATTCCATCCAATTTCAAGCCTAAATCTAATCCTAAGTCAAATACCCCAAAATTGACCTCAACTTCAAATTCCATCAAATTAAGCCATGAAATTATCTTAATTCCACAATATTTAATTCCCAAATTTCTCATGACACTCCTCTAGGCCAAGTGAGACCATCAATTATTCTAGATCCAAGCTCAAACAAAGCCCAAAATCCATGTCCAAGCCCAAAACTCATTTTAATCCCAAAACCAAACTTTTCCCTAACCCTTTGATTTAATTAAACCTTAATCACCTCAGCCCCATCTTAAGCATGTGAGCTGGCCACATCAATATAGCTAAGCTCATTTTTGTGCCATGGACCAAAGGTCCCTCAATTTATGGAAACTCTTCCCCTAAAATTGGTTAACTCTCTAACCCATGTAACCAGCCTTCCCAGCTAGCCACCTCCCTTGGCTTGATCAGCCACCCTAGTGGCCAAAAAACCCAAATATGAGAGGGCTCCTCTATANAATTCCCAAATTTCTCATGACACTCCTCTAGGCCAAGTGAGACCATCAATTATTCTAGATCCAAGCTCAAACCAAGCCCAAAATCCATGTCCAAGCCCAAAACTCATTTTAATCCCAAAACCAAACTTTTCACTAACCCTTTGATTTGATTAAACCTTAATCACCTCAGCCCCATCTTAAGCATGTGAGCTGGCCACATCAATCCTAGCTAAGCCCATTTTTGTGCCATGGACCAAAGGTCCCTCAATTTATGGAAACTCTCCCCCCAAAATTGGTTAAGTCTCTAACCCATGTAACCAGCCTTACCAGCTAGCCACCTCCCTTGGCTTGATTAGCCACCCTAGTGGCCAAAAAACCCAAATACAAGAGGGCTCCCTTATGATTTAAACCCAAATTCTACCCATCCCTTGTGGGAATCTCCAATTGGTCAATTGCACCGCTCAGCCCTCCACCTAAGCTTATTGGTACCGGCCAATGACAGCCTGAGGCCTCCCCTTTGACCTCAAATAAAAATGGCCCCCTCCACAGTCAAAACTGAGGATCATCCAAAACATAGGGAAAAATCTGTCAATTTGCTTCCAGAGCCTCTCTCAGCCTCCATAAGTGCAATCCAACCATCTTCGGTACCCATTCCCACTCCCGAGCTCAATTTCATCATCCAAATCTAGGGGTTTTTCGGCAGCTTCACCAAACTCCTCAAAGCTCCAAATTGATCATTCCACAATCTTCACCAGACCTCAAGAGCACTCCTCAATCAAGAGCCTCCTCTCATGAATACTTTAACATATTCCTAGACCAAGCCTGATTCACCTTCTGATCAAAATCATACATATGTCGCACCTCAGCTCAAACTAGCACTTTGAGGAGCTTCGTGAACTCAAGGCGATCATCTCCAACCAACCAATCGAGGTCTCACCTCTTGGGCAAACCTATAACCAAAAATCTCTAAATTTTGCCTCGGTTTCATCGTTTATGAAGTGAACTTATAATTCATATGAATTTAACCATATCAAATGGTTCGTCTCACTTAGATGAAGGTGTAAGAATAAACTCCGCGTGATTTGGTTAAGAATCAAGCGAGATTATACGTCTAGAACATGGGCGGTTCTTGATTTAGGATGATCGGGGATGATGAACGGATGTCGTCCTTTTTTGCGTGTATTGAACTGACGGACCAAATTGCATTGGACAAAGCAATGAAATGTGAACTGCAGACATGTGCGGCAGCTGATGTGTAAAGCGCAACCAATCAAACAGTGACGTGTGGCCTTCGAAGACGTCGAGGTTTGACATGGCGACTGACTCGCATAAGTAGATAAATAGGGTATTTTGGAATTAAATAAATACATAAACTTTAAAAATTCATACCTTAGTATAGAAAAATCAAAAAAATAAAATAAAAATACTTCTTTGCTCAGTAAACAGAGGAGAAAAATATTTTCCTTATATTTATTTTTAAATTAATTAAATACTAGAGAGGGAAATTAAATCATTAGTAATTAAATAATTATCTAAATTAAATAAAATTTTGAGGGTTTGTTTTGCATGAGTTTAGAATTCTTCTATGATTTTTACAGGGTCAGAGAACATTTCTTTGATCAAAAGCCCTAATTTTTTAAATATTTGGTGTTATTTTAAATCAAAAACTTATAAAAAATAAACTAAATGTTAGAAAAATGTAAAATCATGTTTGATAGGTTTATTGTGGTCCAAGGATCTTAGGAAAAATAAAAGTCAAATTTAAAAATTTTCAAGTCATTTTCCTTATTTAAAATTAATAAAATTCATTAAAAATTAGAAAAAAATGTAAAATAATTCAAATAATCACCAAGGATAAAAACTCATTTTTTAAGTCAATAATAATTTTGGTTTAAAATAATTATAATAAATAAAAGAAAAAACATAAATTTACAAATATTATTTTGGAGTGTTTCTTGTGACCAAAGAAACTTAAGAAAAGTAAATTTGAAGTTAAAATAAAAAAATTATTTTACGCTATTTTAAATAATTATAAAATTATTTTTGATTTTAATAATTAAAAATATCAAAAATTATAAAAAAAAAATGAAAATACTCCAAATTGCCTTAAAAATTACTCTAACCATAGAGAATAGCCTAAGGATGCTTTTGTAAATTTCTAAGGATATAAAAAATAAAGAGAGAATTAACTGGAAAGAGGAAGAGGGAGAATGGTAGGATTAATTCTCTCAATTTCTCTTTTCAGATAATTCAAATGATCATATAACGCGCTTGGTTGGATCAATTTCTCAATTTCTCTTATCGAAAAGGTAAGGGATATGAAATTGAAAGGTTAATAATAAACTTCGAATATATGCATAACAAATCATTAAAAATATATATGTATAATAAACTACATAATTGCTTCTCTTAATATCTCATTTTAAATAATTTAAATGAATAAAGAAAAAAGGATAGGATATTAGGGTGGTAGGTTACAAATAAGCTTCAAATAAATGCAAATCAAATGATTAAGAAAATGTACATACAATAAAATGAATTACTACTTAAATAACTTTATGTTGTGTTGTGAGTTAATACTTGATCAATGTGGGCTATGTTAGGCACTTTCTTATTTATTTAGCAATAGTTTGTCCATCCATTTGAGTGTTAGAATGCATGTCCTCTCATCAGATTGGTCAGATACTCTTGTGTAGCAGTAGGGTATTCAAATGCCGTAAGCGTAGATATAAATAATAGGGAAGATAAATCAAGGTGTCCTACAGATGAAGAAATAATCGGTCGAAACTTAAAATCTAGTGAGCTATTTGAAATGTTTACATAAGCTACTTCTTTCATTGTCATTTCCATCCCCTGCAATTATTTTGCAAAGCAAATATTATTAACTAAAAAATTCATTCTCGAAACATTTTTTCAATCATTCATATTATTTTTGTGGCAACTTTCTATGAGATATATCCCTACTTATAGCCTTTTGTTAAATTCATTCATTTGAAGAGATTCGCTTCTAAAAATTAGTATTATGTGAATCTCCTCTACAAATGAAATTTTTTATCTTGTGTTTCATAGCCGAATGCACTTTTTATATTTATTGGACTAAAATATGTACATAAGATAAATTAGGATTTAAAATTGAAGGAAATTTATTGTTTTGGCGACGTAAATAATCATATTTTAATAGAATATGACATTGTATCTAGCCATGTGTTTTATTGTTTATAGGTTTAAGAAGCTTAAGAACACCAAGAAAATTAAATTATTCAAATGCCAAGATAACTGAACCTATAATAATTTTAAGCCTTGCCATCCACTCATGCCACAAATTTATCATAAAACAAATAGGGGATCTAGTAAAAGGATGAACATTATGGGAGGCAAGAATTTTAAGTTGTTGGAAATGGTTTCTACACACAAGACAACTGTCAATAAACTTATCTATTTTATTATGAAATTATTTTACTCGCTTGTGAAAGTTTGTATTCTATAAAGATAAAAATAGAAATAAAGAATTTAAGCAATGTTCGAAGTGAGAGGGCAAACTGAATGGTTGATTTGTATTTATTTTTCTATTTAATTTTTTACAACACTACAGTGTGGATTTTTTTTTCCTATGAATTATTTAGTTATATGCCCCTCTCAATGAATGTCTGCTTAGAATAGTCGTTCTATTTTACTAGAAATGATATGTGAATAAGATAAAAATACAATAAAAAATAATGTGGAAGCCTTCCCAAATTCTCAAGATATATTTTGCTAACTTATAATGTTAGGAGTATGAAGTCTAAGATAAAAATGTAATATTTGTCGTAAAACCTAACAATTAACATTATTAAGCATGCAAAAAAAAGTATATTATATAAGATAATTGATCTCTAAAATTACTTTAATAATCCCTTCATCTCTTATATGTTACATTTTTTTTTCCTTTTTTCCATCATCATCCTTCTCAATGATTCATAAGCTAATCATAAATAAGCAAATCACCTTTATGCTTCAATGCCAGTGTCCTACATGATATCTATGATTTATCAAAATGAAATTATTTTGATCTAAATCAACCTTCTTAAGCTTTCATTTCATGGGAAAGGATGAATATGTTTATTTCATGAGAAAGAGTTTTGATTATTCATAAACAAATTAACACTAATGATACACAAATAAAATATGCTTTCACTCCTTTATTTTTAGAAAATATGCATTTAAACTCTATTTACCTTCTATAAGATATATCAAATGTACAAGTTTTGAAGGATATGATGACATNCCATGTCCTGAAACTTCTTATAAAATCAACAAGGAGTAAGAAATTGAATTAAAAATTCACCCAAGTAGAGCCTGCGAATAATTCCCAATTTTGTAAACATGAACTTAAATTACATAACAAATGGCTCTATTACATCATGTAATCTTAATTATCTCTATGAATATCAAAATATTATACTAATAAAGATAATTATGTAATAAAATGTAAGAATTGATCTGAACCCAATCACTCCAGAGTATTTTGAAATATTAAGAAAAATTTGAGGGAGGCAGAGAGGGAGGGAGGGAGGAGAGAGAGAGATGTGGAAGGAGAAGCTTTAAAAGGGTTGATAGCCAGAATAGATTAGCTTATAAAGCTAGTTCTACCAACTCGAAGTCAATTAAGTTCAGTCAAACAATAACACCATTTAAGTCTAATTGACTGAACCAGTCATGTCTACCTGAAACTAAATGAGCTCCGTTGACCGAGTCAAAAGAATAGCCTAGCGATAGGCTCATTATGTAAAATATGAAGAAAACCTAGTACAATATCCTTTAAAATAAAGGAAAAATGTAGCATCACCACATTGTTCTCTATCCCTTATAAGTATGGGTAACGGGGATCAACATGATAGCATGAGGCACGTCTTTTCTCTTCTCTCGCTCTTTCTTTCTTGTTCCCCTAACTTTCGCTACATTTCTTGGGATGCAATTTATGGAAAAATCAGAATTCAACATCTAAAAAGGTGTGATGAGTGTGGATCATGTCACACACAAGAAGAGGAGCAGTCTACGGAAAAGAAACCCTAAATAGAGACATCGGGAACATGGAGTTGAGGGAGCCAACTAATCTTAGAGTTGAAGGATCAAATATTGGATGAAATTTGAGAAACACTGACTTAGAGATGAGATAAGTACCCTCAAGAATAAAGGTCAATGCTTAATGATTAAAGGGTCCTCAAACCTTGAAAATAGAAGGTGACTACTAGTACTTCGATTATGTTTGTTGGTACCAAAAAAATCAACACTAGTTTGGGCAAATTGAGGCACCATGTCAACTCAAGAATGCATTGTTTCGATAAATCTATAAGACAAAATGCCCAAAAAGAGTCAAAATCCTAGCACTTGAGTCATACAGTAGTGGAAACGATCCAACTGATCACTTAGCCTCATTTTATTCAACTGTGTGTCAAATGAGGATCACCGACATTTTAGAATGCTATCACTTACTTAACACAATGAGCGAGTTGACCCTCAAGTGAATGTTTATGTTGTTTTTCCAATGTTTAAAAGCATCATAAAAACTCACATACCCTCTACAGATTCGACAAGGACAAAACAAGTGACTTCGCTCATTCATCGCACGCTTTTGACAGAGCAAGTTAGAAGTGTTGCTTTATTTCTTGCCGTAGGTCATGTTGCCCTAGCTCAAGTATTGAATTAAGGTCCATTCTAGTGTGCATTAGGCTTGAAGTGATTGAAGACGTTGGGCGAGTTGTTAGAGCTGGTCAATAACAACATATTGACCAAGGAGTATAAATCCACCTCCATTTCCTCCGTGGCAGGCAAAGGGTATAAACTGAAGCATGATGTGAATCATTCCACCAATCTTCATTGTAAGGACATTCAGCCACCCCAAGATCACAGAGCAACCAATTGAACATAGCAATTCAAGCCTGATATCCTGACTAGTGTTCAATTCGGTAAGACGAGAACTCGTTGTCTAACCACAAGCGCCCAAACAAACCCTGGTTAGTCATTATGACTTAATATGTTGTTGTCAACTTCATAAAATTTTTTAAGTAAAAATTATTATAAAAATACATACTTTCCCAGGTCTGGCTGATAGTTAGAGAACTTAGAAAGTTCAAGTAATAGATCGTCAAAATTTGTTTGATATTGATACTCGGGGAACTTAAACTAACTCAAAAAATGAAACTGATAGTATTGAAAAATATTTGATTAGTAAAATTTATAAAAAAAATTAAGTGACAAAGGTGAAAAATGCTTCATTTGTAAAATTATAAAAAAATTTCTAATAGTGATGAATAATATGCGCAAAAGCTGACCCACAACATCCAAGCATCAATAAAATTCATGTCTCTTAGCTCGAAATGGGTCAAGCTCTATCAATGATTTCTTATCCATTAATGATAATATCCATAGTGGGTAACGTATGACTCACCTCAACAATAAGTCTGGATGGTTACTCTCGCAAAAGTTGCGTAAGATGAGTTTCATATGCCTGGCATAAGGTCTATCCCTTTCTAGTGACAACCTAACTAAGCAAACGAGAAGTGCAAAGTGTAAAACTTGAGCCTGTTAGTAAATCAGCAAACCGATCAAAAAGGCTCTTAAAGATTGTTGAACCATCAATCATTACAACGAGCATTTATCATAAAAATAAATTGTGTAGAAAAAGTAAAATGAAAAGAACAAAGGTGAATTTAACAAAAAAAATTGTGTTTATTCATGATAGAAAAATTTATAAATTTCCTAACTTTTCTTGGCTATTGTTCAAAATAAAAAAGAGAAATATTTCTAAATTACAGATGAACCCGAATGTAAGTTACACATTCGACCGATTCAAATGAAGGGATGTAGAGCTAAAATGGAAGACAGAGTATCATCACACTTTATTTGTAAGGATCAAAGGTGCAAAAATCAAGGGATTTCAATTGTTGAATTATTGATTAAGAAGCAAGACAATCACTGAATTAAAATATGTACATCAAAAAGTGTAACCACTAATCAAGAGGAAATTTAACTACCTAGATAAGAAGAACATGATGAGAGAAGACCCACTGATATAATATCATGAGGCCCAATTTTTTGACCAACCACAAATAACGGTTGAATGATCTAAGTCTAAATCATTCAATCATGAATGTGAGAAAGAGACATCCTAGTTAACCACGAAGTAGAAGCTAACTCGAGGGAAGACCCAATCTCTCAGAATCTCGAATCATATTGGGATGTCTAGAAGCTCCCCATCGACTAGCAATTGTTAGACAGCCAGACTAAATCAGCTGACAGAGCTAATCCTACAAAACCAAAAACAATCAAGTTCGACCAACCAGCAAGGTCAATCAAGCCTAGCCGTTGGAACCAGTCATGCAAACCTAAAGCTAATTAATCTCAGTTGATGAGAGAAACCAAGCTGCAGACTCATATATGCAATATAATAAGAATACCTTGTACAAACCCTATTAAAGCAAGGGCAAAAATATAACATCGCGATATTATAAGCTCTTCCATATAAATAGAGCATCAAAGAGAATCAATAGGATAAACACATGGTATTACTATTCACTCCTCTCTCCTTCTCTCTCCTTCTCTCTCCTGACTTATGCTCTATTCATTGGGTTGTGATATACGGACAAATCAGGATTCGACATGGTGCTATTCATACAAATAATGATAGTTTCATATGATCAATATCCGTTAGAGAACTTCTTTGCTAGTGTTCTATGTAAAATAAAAAGGGAAAAAGAATCCTTATGAAAGAAAATAAAAAAGAAAAGAATGTTTTGGGAGATAAAGTGCTAAAAGGTATAGCCAACATTATTGAAATTTTGTCGGTAGTTTTCCTCTAACTAAACTCTAAAGACCTTGAAGTGATAGGCATCATTCCTCCTTGCAAGAACTTGTTCCGGAAAGCAACGTAAAAGAACTTTATTTTCCTTTTACTCATCTATCCATTGCTAAATATTTATGCTAAATCTCCACAAAATTTAATAATTTTCATGTATGGAATTTTGATCCTAAAAGAAATCAATTTAGTTCATTATGGAAGGAGGGATCTCAAGAATCGCTAATCTTTTCCACAAACTTATATAAGATTATTAATAAATTATTGAGCGACCAAAAGTAAAAAAAAAAACTAATTTCATATCAACTTATGAGAAATATTTTTGTATGTCTAACGTACGCAGAGCTGCGTATGTCCAACGTACGCAGAGCTGCATACGTTGATAGGTTACAGGGAGGGATTGGAGAGTTATATCCTCGTTATATCTTCTGCAACCTCTCTGTAACTAGAAAGTTTCACGCTTCTATTTTCATATATTTGTAAGTTACATGTAGGTTACAGATAGGTTACAAAAAAGTTACAGGGTTATAACGTTGATATAACCCTCCAATACTCTCTTTGTAACCTACCGAAGTACGCAGCTCTGCATACGTTAAACGTACGCAAATACTTCTCTCAACTTACACACCCTAATTCATTTCTGTTGGTTTTATTTATCATTACTCATGCATAAATAGCAAGAAAAATCTTTAATCTATTTCATCAATCAAATAATTGAAATTGTTCGTGGCTTTTTAGTGCTTCTCTCTTTTTAATTGATGTTTTTAGTCTTCGAATCAACCGTTCATATCTCACGCCCACAACTTCTTTTCCTGGTTTTAAGCCATTCACTGCTCTTAAGTGAGGTAAAAAATATATTTATTTTTATATTAGCTACATTATACATTTGTTTTCTATTTATGTAGTTTACCTAATTAATATCTTCTTCCCTACAGTCATTTGTAAGAGTTGTAGGGGTGTCATGGCTAAGGAATGCAAATCTTTCTCATTTAGATTCTACGACGCAGCTGCTTAGAAAAATAACCTAAATCATATACATGTGATGTGGTTGTCGTCTCCTCTCTCACGATCCTTTCTCTTACCCATCTTGCCCTAACGCCCCTCTCCTCTTTCGAGATCCTCAAGGGGCTGGCTCACTCGCGATTCTTACAAATGATGTTCTCCCTCTCTCTCTCTCTGTCTCTCTCTCTCTCTCTCTCGCTTCTTTGGATCAATTATTGTAGTGAGTCTCCTCTCCCTTTCCTCTATCTGCTTTTCGGTTTTGTTTGGATCTTGTGATCTTTGTGTGATGATTCTTCTTTATGTCGTACTTTGTGATTGAAATTAATCTGAGTCGTGGTTTCTCGGTGTGGTGGTTCCACTTTATTTTTGGTAATCTCTACCTTAACTATGTTCTTATTTTTTTTTATTTTGGAAATGTGTATGTGCCCAAGATTATTGTGATTTCCTCATTGTGGTGGTTCCTCTTCGTGCGGGGTAATCTTTACCATAACTATGGTGTGGCTTTTGATTTTGTAATGCCTTTGTACTTAAGAAACTATGGGTTCCTCTATGTGGCGGTTCCTCTTCGTGTTTAGTAATTCTTGATCAATCTTCTCACATTTTAATTATCTTGGAGGATTTCATAAATCATCAAATTTCATTCATAATCTATGATATTCCTAAAAATATGTGTTCTTATTCACACCAAAGTTTAGGATTTTTAGTAGTTTATTAATCTCACCTTTGCAGTAATCTTCTGAAGAGTATATCGGGGATCAAATTCGCGATAATAATGGATTATTTTTCTGTTGGTTATCCGCCATAAATCTTGAAATATTTATATCTAGATGATCAAACACGCATTCGAGGAACAATATAGTGCCCTGATAGATAGAAATATTACCTTAAAATAGATCTAATCACTTAGATGAGAAAATTTATTAAGATTTATGAGTTTATGTAACCAAGGGCTTTTCCCATACCTTACAAATGTAAGATAAGGTTTATTTTATTGTGAGGTCTAGAATTCCTATGAGAGAAAACCCTCATAGTTAATTACATCCAAGAAATTATGTCCCTTAAGAACACTCTCATTTAAAATATCGGCTTAGATTAGACTTGATTATATGGTAAGTGTCTTGAAAATTAATATTTCAAGATCTCTGATCATTGGATGGGTTTCAAAATATTTGAGTTTTATTGAGGGTTTGGGACTTATAGTTTAATGATAATCTATCGTGAAAACTCCCTCAAAAAGGTTTAGCCAACCATCTGAGGAATTCATGCCTTAAAGATTGGAATTATGAATTTGTTGATAGAATTGAATTTGGTTTAAAAGAGTATGATTAGATTTTGTGCTTTTATCTAAGTGATTTACTTGATCTGAAAACTTGAATTTTTTGGATTTTATTTTTTTGAAGGGTTGATTTGTGTTGATTTGGTTTAATTGATAGGGTATGGTTTAATTTATGGAGGTAGCTTATTGGAATTGGATTTGAGGTATTTTTTTAAAAGTTTGTTTGAAGATACTTGAAGTTTATTTGAATATGTTTGTAGGTATCTTTGAACTTTTTTTGAAAGGTATTCGAAGGGTATTTGAAAGTTATTTGAAATTATTTGAAAGTTGCGATAGTTTATTTGGGTATTTAAGGTTGTTTAAAGTTTGTGTGAAATTTTATAGTTTATTTTACGGTTGTAAAATGTTTTTTTTAAAAATTATTTAGTTTATTTTAAGGTTTTTAGAAGTCAATTTTGAAGTTATTAAATTTTGTAAAAGTTTATTAAAAGTTTTTTAAGGTTTGTTAAATTTATTAGAGATTATTAAGGTGTATTTGGAATGGTTTGAAATTTTGGGGAAATAGGAAGTTAGAAAAGTTTGAAGTTTAAAAGTTAGGCTTTTGAAGTTTGAAATGGTTTGGGGCTTCGGAAAGGTGGTTTTTGAGCTAAAAGATGCTTGGTTTGGTGTTGACCTCATTTTTTTATGAGTACGGTTTCTTCTCTTTATAAGCTTAGGATCTACCATAGGACTTCTCAATTGACTATCTTAGAGTA
The DNA here is from genome assembly GCA_002079205.1 of Phalaenopsis hybrid cultivar. Lineage (NCBI taxonomy): Eukaryota > Viridiplantae > Streptophyta > Magnoliopsida > Asparagales > Orchidaceae > Phalaenopsis > Phalaenopsis hybrid cultivar. The sequence goes on along the minus strand of JXCR01144671.1, from coordinate 158,436 downwards.
CTAGATGGAACCCTCCCACATAGCAATTCTAAACACTTCTTGACTATTTTTGTAAAGTCCCACATGGGTGTTCATAAGCCCTCATTCCTCACTTGGGATAGTTAAGACCAACAAGTGAAGACCCAAGAGTGAGTTCCAATAGAATCAGTGAGACATTAGGGCAAACCTAACATATCTCCCAATTCTTTTTGGAGACTCATATTGATGGCCCCAAACCCTTAGCCTTTTGTTGCGATGGCTAGGACCAACGTGTGGAGGACCCAAAATAAGCTTTCCCATGGGTCTAATGATTTTAGGGGAGGAGTTTACACAATTTGCATGGCCTTCAATCCCAATTTCATTGAGACATCCTACTTTGGCCTCCTACCACATTTTCCCCAAATTTACCAAAATGCCCATAGAATCCTAAAACCACAAACATTGCCCAAACTCTCAATTCCTCGCCAAAATTCATGTTGAACCACTTCAAACCAATTTCCTAATTACCGCCAAAATCTCCAAAATTACCAAAATACCCCTACACCTCCCAAAATTACCAAAATGCCCCTGATATCCAAAAAATTCCCAAAATCTCCAAAATCATTTTAAACTTCACCAAAACCAATTCTAACCACACAATGTTTCCAATTGCACCAAAAATCCCCAAATCCACCAAAATTGGCCAAAGTTCCCAAAATACCCTTAAATCCATAAAGTCCCGAAACCACTCCCAATTTCCACCAATTTCATTCTAAAACGACCCAATTTCAAATCCAAACCAAATTTCAGCTTAGCCAAGTCCAATTTTAATCAAATGCAAGCCCAATTCCATCCAATTTCAAGCCTAAATCTAATCCTAAGTCAAATACCCCAAAATTGACCTCAACTTCAAATTCCATCAAATTAAGCCATGAAATTATCTTAATTCCACAATATTTAATTCCCNTTTTATATATATATATATATATATATATATATATATATATATATATATATATATATATATATATATATATATATATGAATTTAATGTTATATCATTGCTTTATGCTAATAATAGTCATGATAATGCTATATCCTAATGATTGTCATGAAACTCGGGTGCTTCTTCCAAGCATTCTATGGCAAGTTGAAAATAGCAATCATAGTTACAACGTTAGTCATGTCCAAACGGTACCCATCATTAGTCCGCACGTATAGACAACCACATGGCTTATGAAATCGTACCTCGTCGTCTTGACTCCTTTTCAGTGCATCATGTCCGTTGAGTTCTCTCCACATATCAATTAGGGAAGTTATCATCTTTGCATTATTACGAAACTGACTGCCAAAAAAGTGAAGCAATTGGGCTGTCAATAATTAAAAAGGCAACGGCAATAATTGTTTATTGGACGGCGATATAATCCTTCTGTACGGCTCGTTTATATTTCAAGCTTAAAAAGTGTGTTCTCACCAGCTGTTCACGAACAAAGAGTCATTTTGACAACCCTAATTACGTAGTTATAAGATGTTATGGGTTGGGGCGNAAAATAGCAATCATAGTTACAACGTTAGTCATGTCCAAACGGTACCCATCATTAGTCCGCACGTATAGACAATCACATGGCTTAAGAAATCGTACCTCGTCGTCTTGACTCCTTTCAGTGCATCATGTCCGTTGATTTCTCTCCACAGACCAATTAGGGGAGTTATCATCTTTGCATTATTACGAAACTGACTGCCAAAAAAGAAAAGCAATTGGGCGGTCAATAATTTAAAAAGGCAACGGCAATAATTGTTTGTTGGACGGCGATATAATCCGGAAACCATCCATGGCGGCTAAAATGTGCTGCTTCTTCTGTACGGTTCGTTTACATTTCGAGCTTAAAAAGTGTGTTCTTATTCAGCTCGTTTGTTTAGCGAGTTAAACACCAGTTGTTCACGGACAAAGAGTCATTTTGACAACTCTTATCACTAGTCATAAGATATTAAGCGTTNCTTAACCTCAAATAAAAATGGCCCCCTCCACAGTCAAAACTGAGGATCATCCAAAACATAGGGAAAAATCTGCCAATTTTCTTCCAGAGCCTCTCCCGGCCTCCATAAGTGCAATCCAACCATCTTCGCTCACACATTCTCACTCCCGAGCTCAATTTCATCACCCAAATCTAAGGCTTTTTCGGCAGCTTCACCAAACTCCTCAAAGCTCCAAATTAATCATTCCACAATCTTCACCAGACCTCAAACACTTCCTCAATCAAAAGCCTTCTCTCACAAGCACTTGAACATATTCCTAGACCAAGCCTGACTCGCCTTCTAATAAAAATCATACATAGGCCGCACCTCAGCTCAAACTAGCACTTTGAGGAGCTTCGTGAACTCAAGGCGATCATCTCCAACTAACCAATCGATGTCTCACCTCTTGGGCAAACGTATAACCAAAAATCTCTAAATTTTGCCTCGATTTCATCGTTTATGATGTGAACTTGTAATTCATATGAATTTAACCATATAGATAGGTTCGTCTCACTTAGATGAAGGTGTAAGAATAAGCTCTGCGTAATTTGGTCAAGAATCAAGCGAGATTATAGGTCTAGAACATGGGCAGTTCTCGATTTAGGATGATCAGGGATGATGAACGGATGTCGTCCATTTTTGTGTATATTGAAATCGGACCAAATCGCTCTGGACGAAGCAATGAAATGTGAACTGCAGGGATGTGTGGTAGCTGCTGTGTAAAGTGCAACCAATCAAATAGTGATGTGTGTCCTTCAAAGACGTCGAGGTTTGACATGGCGACTGACTCGCATAAGTAGACAAATAGGGTATTTTGGAAATAAATAAATACATAAATTTTAAAAATTCATATCTTAGTGTAGAAAAATCAAAAAAATAAAATAAAAATACTTCTTTGCTCAGTAAACAGAGGAGAAAAATATTTTCCTTATATTTATTTTTAACTTAATTAAATATTAGACAGGGAAATTAAATCATTAGAAATTAAATAAAATTTTGAGGGTTTGTTTTGCATGAGTTTAGAATTCTTCAATGATTTTTACAGGGTCAGAAAACATTTCTATGATCAAAAGCCCTAATTTTTTAATTATTTGGTGTTATTTTAAATCAAAAACTTATTAAAAATAAACTAAATGTCAGAAAAATGTAAAATCATGTTTGATAGGATTATTGTGGTCCGAGGATCTTAGAAAAAATAAAAGTCAAATTTAAAAGTTTTCAAGTCATTTTCCTTATTTAAAATTAATAAAATTCATTAAAAATTAGAAAAAATGTAAAATAATTCAAATAATCACCAAAAAGGGTGAGGATAAAAACTCATTTTTAAGTCAATAATAATTTTGCTTTAAAATAATTATAATAAATAAAATAAAAAATATAAATTTTCAAATATTATTTTGTAGTGTTTCTTATGACCAGAGAAACTTAAGAAAAATAAATTTGAAGTTAAAATAAAAAATTATTTTATGCTATTTTTTTTCTGATTTTAATAATTAAAAATATCAAAAATTATAAATAAAAAAAAAGAAAATACTCCAAATTGCCTTAAAAATTGCCCTAATCATAGAGAATAACCTAAAGATGAACATTATGGGAGGCAAGAATTTTAAGTTGCTAGAAATGGTTTCTACATACAAGACAACTGTCAATAAACTTAATTATTTTTATGAAGTTAGTTTACTCGCTCGTGAAAGTTTGCATTCAATAAAGATAAAAATAGAAATAAAGACTTTAAACAATGTTCGAAGTGAGAGGGCAAACTGAATGGTTAATTTGTATTTATTTTTCTATCTAATTTCTACAATATTACTGTGTAGGTTTTTTTTTTCCTTTGAATTTTTTAGTTATACACCCTTCTCAATGAATGCCTACTTAGAATAGTCGTTCTATTTTACTAGAAATGATATGTGAATTAGATAAAAATACGATAAAAAATGATGTGGAAGCCTTCCCAAATTCTCAAGACATATTTTGCTAACTTATAATGAAAATGTTAGGAGTATGAAGTCTAAGATAAAAATGTAATATTTATCATAAAACCTAACAATTAACATAATTAAGCATGCAAAAAAAAATTATATTATATAAGATAACTGATCTCTAAAATTACTTTAATAATCTCTTCATCTATTATATGTTACATTTTTTTTCCTTTATCCATCATCATCCTTCTCAATGATTCATAAGCTAATCATAATTAAGCAAATCACCTTTATGCCTCAGTGTCCTGCATGATATTTATGATCTATCAAAATGAAATTATTTTGATCTAAATCAACCTTCTTAAGCTTTCATTTCATGGGAAAGGATGAATATGTTTATTTCATTAGAAAGAGTTTTGCTTATTCATAAACAAATTAACACTAATGATACACTAATTAAATATGATTTAGCTCCTTTATTTTTAGAAAATATGTATTTTAAACTCTATNGCAAGTTGAAAATAGCAATCATAGTTACAACGTTAGTCATGTCCAAACGGTACCCATCATTAGTCCGCACGTATAGACAACCACATGGCTTATGAAATCGTACCTCGTCGTCTTGACTCCTTTTCAGTGCATCATGTCCGTTGAGTTCTCTCCACATATCAATTAGGGAAGTTATCATCTTTGCATTATTACGAAACTGACTGCCAAAAAAGTGAAGCAATTGGGCTGTCAATAATTAAAAAGGCAACGGCAATAATTGTTTATTGGACGGCGATATAATCCTTCTGTACGGCTCGTTTATATTTCAAGCTTAAAAAGTGTGTTCTCACCAGCTGTTCACGAACAAAGAGTCATTTTGACAACCCTAATTACGTAGTTATAAGATGTTATGGGTTGGGGCGAGATTTAAAAATTATTGTTTATATTAAAATATCATTTGAATCTAATTTAATAATTTTTATTCTATTTTTTAAATTAATATTTTTAATTGATTATAAATCTTTGTAGTCTTGTAGTCAATTATTTTTTTAAAAAATACTACTCATATATATATATATATGGATATAGATATAATTGATGAGTAGTATTTCGAGCCAAAACTAGCCGAACATGAATGATCGTTAACTTAGTGAACGAGCCTAGCACGAGCTTTTTAACGAGCCGAGCACAAGTTGTTTGCGAACGAGTTATTTTGACAGCCCTAATTGTAAAGTTTAATTAAATTTTACCTCTTACACATAACCACCATAACATTCTACGATATGTATTTTTTTTAAGTCATATTAATAGGTCGGACCCTGATCCACGGGGGCCCCCCTCCTGCAAATTTGCGAGAATCAAACATACTTCTAAGTATGTAGGCATATACTACTTAAAGATTTGTAATCTAGTAAGAATTATATTTCTTACAATCACTTAAATTAGTTAATATAGGTATATAACAAGTTAATAAAGGTGATTAGGTTTCTTAATTTAATGAAGGGTAAGAAACAATTCTGCTATTGATTGATAATATATCTAAAGAAATAAATGTCAAGTAAAACAATTCATAGATTCAGCTTAGACAGACGTTAGACTAGAGTCATTTCTTTCCATTTTAAATCAGAAATTATTGTGTAGCATAGATTCTAATTATGTAAGTTTTCTTATAATAAATTTGAACTTGTTAGTACAAACTATAAGTCATTTTAAAATTAGCATTTAATTTATCAAAGTTTCATTTTTTATCTTCATGTAATGATACAATATTCATTTTTATATTACTTAAATAACACATGCACTTTCATACAATATGAGACACAATAAATGTGAATTGGAGCAAAATAAATTCTAGGCACCAACCTAGCAGCTAAACACTGAAGCCAAGCACCCATGCTAGAGAAACTAGTGCCTAGGTACTTAGTTTAAGCACCTAGATAACGAACTCTGCCTAGACAAATAGGTGCCCATACACCAGATTTGAGTGACTAAGTGCCAAATAGTGACAATTATATGAGAGCTCAGTACCTAGGCACCCAATCTTGATGACTAGAAGCTAGAATAAAGTAGAATTTTGCATAGGATAAATATATTTATGCCTAGGCACTAGACCATTACATGGTAAGATTACATGAAGAAAAGACTACACATGGATGAAATTACATGAGAAAATACTTTCATTTCAAATACATTAAGATATGCATGCTTTGAAGTTAAACTAAATGCATGGAAATTACTTAACTTTCATATGCAACTGACATAAAGGAAAAAATATGTAGATTACTTAAGCTCCACATACTTTGAATCTAAAACAAACATATAGAGGTCACTTCTCTTGAAAGTAAGAATCACATGGGAAAAATGAAGAAAAAATCATGGGGAAACACATAAAGAAACAAATGGATAAAACACACATTGCATATATATATAGAAAATTACATATAAGGGTAAAGCACATAAGAAAAAGAAAATTACATAGAATTTAAGTTAACTTCACGAAGAAAAACTAAATGAATGTGAATATTACACGAGCATACATGAACGTGACTACATAAGGAAAAGAAGGAAAATGTAGTGATGAGAAAAGGAGAAAAAGAGGAAGAAGAAGAAAGTAGAGGAAGATAGAAGAGGAGTGTTAATAAGTAGAAGAAAAAAAAAAAAGAAGAAGTGTGGAGGAAAAAGTAGAAGGAGAAGAAAAGGATTGAAAAGGAAGAAGTTCAGGAAAATAAAATGGAAGAAGAATAAGAAGATTAATGAAGAAAAAGTTTAGGAGAAAGTAGAAAAGGTCGAAAAAAATTGAAGAAAATGATGTTCAGTAAAATAAATAGAAGGAAGAAAAAGAAGATTGAAGAAGAAAATTTTTAGAAGAAGACGTGGAGAAGTGAGAAGAAAATTAAAGAAGAAGAAGTTTTGGAGAAGAAGTAGAAAATGAAGTATAAAATGAAGAAGAAAAAGAAGAAGTTGTAGAAGAGGTAGAGGAGAAAGAGGAAGAAGAAGTAGTAGCAGACGAAGGAAAAGAATAGAGAGGAAGAAGTAGGAGAAGAGGAAGAAGTAGAGAACTCATAATGGAAGTAGGAGGCCGGAGAACACCAGGGAATTGAAGGGGAAAATTAAACGGGATAACTGAAATGAAGAACCAACAAAGGGAGGGAGGAGAGGCTGAGTTTCTACTATCTAGAGGTGAGGGGGAGACTAATATAAGGAGCAAAGGTGATGGTGGTCGAAAGCAAGAGCAGTTGGAGCTTCTAATTTTAGCAGGAGAGGTTGGGATCAGTGGTAGGATGGTCATGCCACAACTGTAGTGTAATTATGCTACACTCTTGGGTTGGGTTGGGTTTAGTGGTGCGGTTTTTGGTCACTCTGCAAAAGGTGGCTTGTCATTGCCTCATTATTACTAATATAGTTACGACAAGGGTTAACACAGTCATGCCAAAGGGTGGCGTGGTTATGCCAGCCAAGGCTAAGGTTTGAAGGCTTTCTTGGCTTGTTTCAAGCATGGTAACCTCATCATCTTAGAATGTTTTCTAATAGGAGGAGAAGGCGGTGATGTTTTGGTCATGAAATGATTAACCAAAAATGAGGTTAAAATGGGTAGGATATATTCTTAAAAGAGATAAAATGTCCCAGAATTTCATCTTGGAATTTGAGATCTTTCATGTTTAAGGAATTGACTTTATGAGACCTTTTGTACCTTCCCTAAAAACTTGATACATTTTGGTGGTAGTAGATTATTAGAATAAATATCGTTTCATTCAATTTGGAACACAAATAAAGATTATTAGAATAATCACTTTTACAATAAAAATAGGGAGACATTTGTAGTCATATATGGGATTAAACATAAGGTTTCTATTGCTTACCATCTTCTAACCAGTGGACTAGCCTAGGTGTAAAATATGGAAACTAAAAGGATTTTAGAAAAGACCGTCAACCCAGTAGACAGTATTGGTCACTTAGAGTAGATATGGCTTTGTGGTCCTATAGGACTGCTTTTAGGCCGCCCATAGGAATGTCCCCATATAGATTTAATTTTTTTTAAAAATTTACCATTTGTTTGTATAATTGGAGAATAAAGCCTATTGAAACATTAAAGAGTTCAATTATAATATGAAAGATTCGGCAGACAAACAACTACAATAGTTAAACAAATTTGAAGAAATTAAACAGGATTCTTATGTGAATGTCATGAAAGATAAGGAAAATACAAAAAAGTGGGATGGTAAAATATTGATTAGGAAGGATTTTTAACCTGGAGTAGAGTTATTGTCGTATAATTTTTTATTGAAATTATTTCCTAGAAAACTAAAATTCAGATCGTCAGGGTCGTTCCCTGAAGTTAAAGTACATCAATTTTGTATAGTAGATATTCATGATAAGAAGAATATTAAGATCTTGGAAGTTAACGACCAGCAGTTAAAGTTGTATTTAGAAGGAGAAAGAATATGTCATAATGTGCTCTTAACGTTGGAATTATCATAAATAGTAAATTTGACACAGTCTGGTTGAGGACGTTAAACTAAGATCTACCTTTTGAGGCAGCCCAAGTGTTATTGTTTGATTTTTTGTTTGCTTCAAATTTGCTTTGAATTTGCTTTGCAATTGCTTTTGTTTGTGTAAGAAAAGATGAGTCATAAATTATTTAGTTTAAATAAGTGAGCCTACTGCCAAGTGGTCGCTTATCTTTCGAGATGGTGTATCACCTGTTTGGTCTCACATTTTAGAATTAAAATACTATTTTCAAATTCAAAATTATATACATACTTATTAAACTAAAAATATAATTTCAAATTCTTAAAAAGTTGACCGACAGTCGCCAGTGGGCATAATTATGTCGTCGTTTTTAAAATTTTGAACATGGTCTAATTCATGACAATTCTCTTTCATTTGTCTTAAGCATAGCCACACCTCCCCCATACATTGCAGAGGCAGTCATGGGAGGAGGAGAAACAACTAGAGAAGCCCATATTTGAAGTGCCCTAGTGCTTTATGGTGAGATTTGACCCGTTGATCTTTGTTTTCTCACATTTTCACCAAAGATTTCTTGAGTTTTCTCTAACTTTCCTCATCATCCTTTGCTTTCCAATACTTGATTCCATGGAACCGAAATTGAGAGGAAGGATAGAAAGCACCTACATAATAAGAAATTTCTGAGCTTGGAGGCATATAATTAATATCATAACCTTGTTTTGATGAAGAAGCTTATTATTGAGAGGTTTTTTGTTCTCACATCAAGAGGATGGGTAGAGTGGGAGATAGTAAAAAGGGATTGTAAATAGTTTTGTTAACTATTGCCCTTACAGTTGTACCTATCGTCCATGAGTTCTTCACCAACATTAAAGAATCCATTGACAATAAGGTATTTGTGCGAGTAAGCATGTTACATTTCACTCTGCCATTATCAATTCCCTTTTCGATCTCCTTGATATCGCCAATAGTGATCACTCTAATTTCCTTACCCCTATCTATCAAGCAATCATTAACTTCTTCACTGATTTTGTGGGCTTGTAGAAAACTAAGCCGAGTGGATGGGGAGATATGATAATGAACTTCCATTGGGCTACCATGAACCAAACATCCAAGGTTTGTCATTACTTTATTGCGACTTGACACATGCCCATGAAGATCCTACATATGTCACTAAGTATAGAGTGACCTTAAATTATTACATTGAAATAGGCAAGTCATTAAATGTCGGGGAAATAATTCATGCCCCAATCTTACTCATGGTAGGAGGTGGGACCACTATAGACTTAGGACACCCTAGTGTGATCACCACCCTTTGTGCCAAGGCAGAGTGAAAGGAGCAAAAGATGAGGAAGTATTAAATCCACAAAAGCTAATAACCAAATTTTTATTACCAAATGTAAATTATTATACTTATTTCCCATTAAAATAATATTATGATTTTTAATATATGCAATATGATGAGTAAAAATATAATGCTTAATCCATGATCATTTAATTGGTTAATCAAAATTATATTCTATTTTAAACAAACAAATAAGAGGACCTTATTAATGATTGACTTATTTTCTTTCCAACTAATATGATTTTAATATTATTTTCTCTTTTAGTATCATCATATGTGACACGCTACAAGAATTTAGCCAATTTTTAACGATCAAATGCCCTCAGAGAATATTATAAAATCATTATTAGTTAATTAATTTTCAATGGCTTTATAAGTGTTTTAGGGTTGCATCTAATTTGCTTATCAGAAATTTCTTACCCTGTGGACTTTCCGACAAATCTAAAGTACCAATGGCTTATTGATGGGTGAAACAATCGGTGGATGCTGAATGAATAAGCCGTCGCTTTCCGTCAATAATATAAACTACAGTTATAAACTCTCAAATCTTATAAAAAAAATAGCTCTTAAGTATCTGTTAGTGGGCTGTCGGTAATCCACCTACGATCATCACCATAAGAAAAGTGTAGAGTGAAAATAATTGGTTGGTTGCTCTGAGCTTGTTCTTAGATATATTGGTTGTCAAAAATGCTTATTTTATCAATAGCCGATCAGAAGGTCATAGGTTATGATCGGGTATTGGTCGATATATTAACCAATGGTATATAACCATCAGATCATATGATAAAAGAGCGAAAAAAAATATTGGAAAACCATGGGAAATCAGTCAAAAAATTATAACACGAAAAAAGAAAATGATGGACATCATTTTATTATGATTTTCAGACCGACAATAGTGACACATAAATCCAATTATATATCGCAAACTAAAATTTACCAATCCAAAAAGTTATTAGACTAAAAGTATATCAATGCATATAGAAATTAAGCACAAACATGCAATGCATTGAAAGAAACAGTTCAAACATTTGTACAAAAATAAGGGAAAATTACATACATAGCACCCAATTCTTATGGATTTACCTATCTCACACCTAAACTTTCATTTTTGCACACATAGCACTTTACCTTTGGATGAAAAGATGAATTTGATTATTAAAAGGTGACTATGAGTGCAACTATTTATATGAGATTTGTAATTACGAAAGTTTATGTGTGAAATAGGTAAATATAAAAGTTTTAGATGCTATGTATGTAAAAGCCCCAAATAAAAAATTTTCGTTCGCAACAGAGAGTAATAATCAGGGGCTTCAATGCACCGTATTCGAGGTCAGTGTCAAATTTGTGATGATGTGCCCTTCGTAGGTTGTTTCATATGGTGTTTCATCTTGAGGAATGGGTGGAACTCGATGGTGATCAACGACGGTCGGTGAGTGGTGATCAACGGTGGCTAGCGGCTACGGGAACAGTGGTGAGGGGAGGCGCCAGAGACGAAGGTGAACAAAGTTGACCAGAGGAGACAACTACTTAAGTTGGTCGAAGGAAATGGCGGCTCGAGTTAGCAGGACACGGCGGCGGCCAGAGTTGGTCGAAGGGCGGCAGTGGCGAACGGACTTGGCCTGAGGGCAGCAACGACCAGAATTAGCCAAAGGGTGGTTGATCGTTGGTGTAGAAACGATATGATACTTCAACTCCTTCTCTAAGCTTCAATCTTCTTCAATTTTTAGATTCCAAGTCCTCTCTCAAGAGTAGGTTGGGGCTTATAGGGTTCTGGTTGTAATTATTGAAGGAATTCAAACAATTCTGATCGGAGAGCCCGAAGAAATTCTCTTGATATGATGACATTAGATGGACATTTAAATATCTTAACACTCGGAATTAAAAAAATCTTGAGCTTGGATTTATTTTGTTGAGACTTTTGATTCGACTATAAGCTCACCAGATTTGGCATTCTTTTGACCTTCCAAATATGTCTGAAAAACTTCTAAAAATGATTTAAAAGTTTGATCGTGGTTCGATTTCATTCTCATCGAGCCAACTTTCATAGCATTCTCATCGAACCGAACAGTTTAATTGTATGTTTGCTGAAATCCGAGCATTGGATGAATTTTAATTAAAATTTGAATATTTTTTATTCAAAAGATCGTCCTGAGATCTATGTCATACCATGAGATTCGTGCCCAATGATGTGTTTGTTGTCGGGCATATGTTTAATTAACCCTTTAAAAGTCAAATGCGCCTAAACTTAANTATATATATATATATATATATATATATATATATATATATATATATATATATATATATATATATATAAACGAGTCAAACAGGAACGAACAAATCTTCATTCGTGTTCGGTTCGTTAACTTAGCGAACGAGCCGAACACGAGCTTTTTGGATAGCGTGATTCACTCAAAATTTTGAATTCAATATCCTTGATGGTGTAATGAACCTGAATCATATTATAAATTAGAAAGGATGAATTTTGTAAATAGACCAAAATAATTGATAAGATTTAATAAACATGATGAATAATTAGAAACTTTTCACTTTAAGATAAGGATTTTGAAGAAAGTATGACATGGATGATTCCCGGAACATTAGATTGACTTTCAAGGGTTATCCCTACATTAAAAGTATCAAAGGAATCCTCTAGCTCTATTATGAGGAGAAATAGAGTTGGTTTGCAATACCAAAATGCATATGAGAGGGCAATTGGTTGAAGATAAAGAGTTTGGCACCTTAGTGCTATAGTTCGGAGTGCCTCAACACTATAAGGACCTAAATTTTGGAGAAAAATATAAAGATCTCGATTCCATAAAGCAATAGCTAAGCGATGTAGCACCATCCATAGTATTGCAACACCATCTAATCAATACCATAGTGTGATTTTCGTAACAAATTAGTTTCAAAATAGTTTTAGAGTTTACATGGGGAGTTATTTTGGTGGTTTTCGAGTTATTAAGTGGGCATACTAGTATTGATGATAGTATGTGAAGTGGAAACACAGTGCTAATAAAAGGAAGTGATATAGTGTGGAATGTAATTGTGAGAGTGTGTAAAAGAGAGTGATGAGAGACCAAGTAGGGAAAAGAGAAAAAAGTGTCCAAAGGAAGACATTGCACAAGAAAACAAGGGGCAAGCAGGATTAGATCTAGAAAATCAAAAACCTGATTTTTTTTCTTTCTCTAATTTATTTTTTCTAGTGTATTTCTAAATGTTTAGAGTTGTTTAAGTGTATTATCTCTCTTTTATTTTTTATATATATAAACAAATTACAATATTTTGGATGTGTGATGAACTCAAAATATTTTTGTGTAATTAGTGTGTTAAAGTTACAAATTAAATATTGTAGTTCGTTTTGTTTCACTTTGTTCTTAATTTAGTTGTGTATTGATCATACGCTTCTTTATACTTAATGTAATCTACTGGTATCAAAAGAATCATAGTGAAATTAACGAGAATCAAGCACACTTCTAAGTATATAGGCATATACAACTTAAATATTTGAAATCTAGTCAGAATTATAATTCTTACAATCACTTAAATTAGTTAGTATAGGTATATAACAAGTTAATAAAGGTGATTAGGTTTCCTAATTTTTTATGAAAAGTAAGAGATAATTCTACTATTGATTGATAATATACCTAAAGAAAAAAATTCTTAAGTACAATAACAGTAGTGTAATTATGCTACACTCTTGGGTTGGGTGGTGTGGTTACACCATCTTGAGGTGTGGTCACTTTGCAAAAGGAGGCTTGGCATTGCCTCACTATTACTAATATGGTTAAGACATGGGTAGCGTGGTTATGCCAACCAAGGCTAAGGTTTTAGGCTTGTTTCAAGCATGGTAACCTCATCATCTTAGAATGTTTTCTAATAGGAGGGGAAGGGGATGATGTTTTGTTCATGAAATGATTAACCAAAATTGAGGTTAAAATGGGTAGGTGATATTCTTAAAAGAGATGTAATGCCCCAGAATTTCACCTTAAAAGTTAAGATCATTAATGTTTAAGGAATTGACTTTATGAGGCCTTTTGTACCTTCCTTAAAAAGCTGATACATTTTGGTGGAGGTAGATTAGGCCTCCAAGTGGATTTAAGTAGTATTTAAAAAATTAGTGTTTAAATTTTTTTGAAGAAATATAGTTTCATTCAATTTTGGAACACCAATAAAGATTATTAGTGACAAAATTAATCACTTTTACAATAAAAATAGGGAGACATTTGTCGTCAAATATGGGATTAAACTTAAGGTATTTATTGCTTACCATCTTCTAACTAGTGAACTAGCTTAGGTGTCAAATATGGAAATTAAAAGGATTCTATAAAAGACCGTCAACCCCAGTAGACAGTATTGGTCACTTAGAGTAGATATGGATTTGTGGCCTTATAAGACAATTTTTAAGCCGCTCTTAGGAATGTCCCCACATAGATTTAATTTTTGAAAAAAACCTACCATCTGCCTGTAGAATTATAGAATAAAGCATATTGGGACATTAAAGAGTTCAACTATAATCTGAAAGATTCGGCAAACAAACAACTACAATAGTTTAACGAATTTGATGAAATTAAATAGGAGGCTTATGAGAATGTCAAGATATATAAGGAAAATGCAAAAAGTGGGATGATAAAATATTGATTAGGAAGGATTTTTAACCTGGAGTAGAGTTACTATGTCGTATAATTTCTGATTGAAATTATTTCCTAGAAAACTAAAATTTAGATGGTCAGGGTCGTTCGTTGAAGTTAAAGTACATCAAGTTTGTGTAGTAGATATTCATGATAAGAAGAATATTATGATCTTGAAAGTTAACGACCAGCAGTTAAAGTCGTATTTAGAAGGAGATAGAATATGTCCTAATGTGCTCTTAATTTTGGGATTATCATAAATAGTATATTTGACACAGTCTGATTGAGGACTTTAAACTAAGATCTACCTTTTTGGGGCAACCCAAGCATTATTGGTTGATTTTTTTTTTGCTTCAAATTTGCTTTGAATTTTCTTTACAATTGCTTTTGTTTGTGTAAGAAAAGATGTTTTTCCAATTGAGGTTTAGTTAGGTGTTTATCTGGGGTCAAGAAGGCTTGAAAGGAAATAAGGAAGCAAATTGAACTGAAATTGTGAATTTTAGTCCGACATATGTACACTTGTTTCAGTGTAGCTACACCACCCCTTGTGTAGCCACACTTAATTCAGCATAATCATGCCACCCAACCTAAGAGAGCAACATAATTATGTCGTTGTTAACCACATTTTGGTGAGGTCTAGTTTCCCTCCTATAACTTAGAATCTAACCATAGGACCTTCCTTTGGTTTCCAAAATAACAATTCTTATTTGAGTCTTTCCCACTTAAATTTCTCATGTCCAATCATGAAAACTAAACTTTGAATTCTTAAAGACGAAACCTCCGATCTTAATCAAGATTTTTCTTAAAGGACTTTGGTTGCCTGAGTTGTAATTAACTATAGAGTTTTGCCTCTATAGGGAATTAGGAACCCAGATAATATAAACGCTGTCTAGTCTTTATACTAGATAGGGGAATTCTTGGTCACAAATTTCACAGACCAAATATGAGTCATAAATTTCTTAGTTTAAATGTTTGAGCCTACTACCAAGTGGTCGATTATCTTTCGAGATGGTGTATCACTTGTTTGTTCTCATCTTTTAAAATTAAAATACTATTTTCAAAATCAAAATTATATACATACTTATTAAACTAAAAACATAATTTCAAATTCTTAAAAAGTTGACCGACAGTCGCCATTGGGCATAATTATGTCGTCGTCTTTAAAATTTTGAACATGGTTTGATTCATGACAATTATCTTTCCTTTGTCTTAAACATAGCCACGCCTCCCGCATACATTGCAAAGGCAATCATGGGAGGAGGAGAAACAACTAGAGAAGCCCATATTTGAAGTGCTCTAGTGCTTTATGGTGAGATTTGACCCTTTGATCTTTCTTTTCTAACATTTTCACCTAAAATTTCTTGAGTTCTCTTTAACTTTCCTCATCATCATTTTCTTTCCTATTCTTGATTCCATGGAACCGAAATTGAGAGGGAGGATAGAAAGCACCTACATAATAAAAAATTTCAGAGCTTGGAGGCATATAATTAATACATAACCTTGTTTTGATGATGAAGCTTATTCTTGAGAGGTTTTTTTCTCACATCTAGAGGATTGGCAGAGTGGGAGATGGTAAAAAGGGATTGTAAATAGTTCTGTTAAACTATTGCCCTTACAATTGCACCTATCGCCCATGAGTTCTTCACCAATATTAAGGAATCCATTGACAATAAGGTATTTGTGCTAGTGAGCATGTTACATTTCACTCTGCCATAATCAATTCCCTTTTCGATCTCCTTGATATCCCCAATAGTGATCACTCTAATGTCCTTACCCCTATCTATCAAGAAATCATTAACTTCTTCACTGGTTTTGTGGGCTTGTAGAAAACTAAGCCCAGTGGATGGGGAGATAGGATAATGAACTTCTATTGGGCCACCATGAACCAAATATCCAAGGTTTGTCATTACTTTATTGCGGCTTGATACATGCCCATGAAGATCCTACATATGTCACTAAGTATAGGGTGACCTTAGATTATTACATTGAAGTAGGCAAGTCCTTAAATTTTGGGGAAATAATTCATGTCCCAACCTTACTCATGGTGGGAGGTGGGACCACTATAGAGTTAGGACACCCTAGTGTGATCACCACCCTTTGTGCCAAGGACAGAGTGAAAGGAGGAAAAGATGAGGAAGTATTAAATCCACAAAAGCTAATAACCAAATTTTTATTACCAATGTAAATTGTTATACTTATTTCCCATTAAAAATTATATTCTATTTTAAACAAACAAATAATAGGACCTTATTAATGACTGAGTTTTGTTCTTTCCAATAAATCTGATTTTAATATTATTTTCTCTTTTAGTGTCATCATATGCAACACACTACAAGAATTTAGGCAAATATTATAAAATCATTAGTTAATTAATTTTCAATGGCTTTATAATGTTCTAGGGTTGCAGCTAATTTGCTTATCAGAAATTTCTTACCCTATGGACTTTCCAACAAATCTAAATTACCAATGGCTTACTGGTGGGTAAACCAATTGGTGGATGCTGAAATAAAAAATTGTGGATAATTCGTTGCTTTCTGTCAATAATAATAACTACTGTTGTAAACTCTCATATCTTATAAAAAAAATAGCTATCAAGTATCTGTCGGTGGACTGTCGGTAATCCACTGACGATCATCACCATAAGAAAAGTGTACAGTGAAAATAATTGGTCGGTTGCTCTTAGCTTGCTCTTAGATATATTGGTTGTCAAAAAGGCTTATTTTATCCATAGCTGATCAGAAGGCCATTGCTTATTGGTCGATATATTAACCAATGGTATATAAACATCTGATCATATGATAAAAGAGCGAAAAAAATATTGAAAAACGTGGGAAATCAGTCGAACAATTATAACATGAAAAAAGAAAATAATGGATATCATTTTATTATGATTTTCACACCGACAATAGTGACACATAAATCCAATTATATATTGCAAACTAAAATTTACCAATCCAAGATGTTATTAGACTAAAATTTTATCAATGAACATAGAAATTAAGCACATACATGCAATGCATTGAAATAAACAGTTAAAACATTTGTACAAAAATAAGGGAAAATTACATAAATAGCACCCAATTCTTATGGATTTACCTATCTCTTTCATTTTTGTACACATAGCTCTTTACCTATGGATGAAAAGATGAATTTGATTATTAAAAGGTGACAATGAGTGCAACTATTTATATGAGATTTGTAATTATGAAAGTTTAGATGTGAAATAGGTAAATATAAAAGTTTTGGGTGCTATGTACGTAAAAGCCCCAAATAAAAACTTTTCGTTCAAAATGTCTTAGGAAAGCATATATAAATAAAAAGGTGTCTTGATCCTTTTGGATGCCCTCATCATCCTCTTCCTCAACATCGTCTTCTGCAGGCTGCT
This sequence comes from Phalaenopsis hybrid cultivar, assembly GCA_002079205.1. Lineage (NCBI taxonomy): Eukaryota > Viridiplantae > Streptophyta > Magnoliopsida > Asparagales > Orchidaceae > Phalaenopsis > Phalaenopsis hybrid cultivar. The sequence continues at coordinate 140,727 of JXCR01144671.1, read as the reverse complement.
TTCTAGCCTAACGTTGGAACTCTTCTAATTTTGATTTTACTTTGGTTTTTATTTCAGACGTCTTATTGGTGAACTGGGTAGTGAATTGGGTCTCAATATCTACAATGAATGCAACAACTTGCCTATGAAACTCATCTTCTTGAGCGGTAGAAGTTAATGTTCTAAATGCACTAGAGGAGGGATGAGTATCGTTGGCCTATGCCTAAGTATGCAATCCATAGACCCGTCCCTTGTTCTTGCTTCCGGCAACCTCCCTCCACAGCTCATAGTCAGAGGGATCACGAGCTGGGATCACAACTCCTCTTGTGCGTTGAATCTGATTCTTCTTTAACTTTTAGAATGTCTCCTACAAAAAAAAAAAAAGATAAAAGAAAGTTAGGGCAAAATGAACTTAAATAATTATTTGAGTTGTATAACAATTACTCTTGTGACTTACATGAATCGCCTGAAATTTGTTGTCTACCCAAGTCTAGTCCAACTATTGCTTATGGGTGCGTGCATGTAACTTAACATCTGTGAGCCCTCTTCCCAAATCTAATGTACATGTCCGACTTCTTTCGGCTTCCATGAAACAAACAACGTTCCATCTCTACTTTGCGCCTTAAACGGGCACCATTTAAGTTCCATATTTTTATTTTTGAATGAGGTCACTCCTAAGTATCACCATCCTTCTCTTTAGCCATAATACTTATACTCACCTCATCATTAGAATGTGTGAATGAATAACTACTAGCATTTTCTTAATTGCTTGTTAAAAATCCTTCAAATTAATCTCAAATGACTTGCCATATTTTAATAAAAATATATAATATTTTAAAAATATTAAAAACTCATTTTTAATAAAAAGTATGCCACATAATTTAGTGATTTGTATTTAAGAAAATCTAGCAATCAAATTGAAAAAAATATGAAGTAAGAATTCAGAGAATATAATATATATTTTTCTTAAAATACTATTAATAATATAATTAAATTAATTTTTAAATCTATTAAATAACCCTTAAAAAATTAAAAAAATTTATGTAAAGGCATGTACATGCTAGTAAATTATAATAGCAATTTCAAGTTATATGTCAAGCTTTAAGTATTAAAATTAAATTCCAATTATATAAAATTATTAGTTTTAATTAAAATCGTTAAGTGTTGTCGTATTATTTTTTAACAAATTTTAATGCAAAAGTTTTAAATTCATGATTGAAAAAAAAAAGTATGTAGAAATTATTTTTAATATTTTTTATTTTTTGGGGCATTTACATGTATACCACAATTATTTTCTTATTTACATGTAGACACCTAAAGTTTAATATTTACTTTATATTTCTTATCACACCAAAAATATCAGTTTTAATGCGTGCGAGAGAATTCATGGTGATAGAGTTTTTAATTAATGTCTTAGCGTTGCACAAGAACCTAACACACTCATATAATAAAAATGATGGGCAAAAACATCAGAAGATTTCTATCTGGAAAACTCGAAAAGGGAAAAACCATTAGGCCTGGGCCAGTTGAAAAAATTCATTGTACGTTCATGATTCCAAAGATAGCCCCTTGTCCCATAAGCAGAAAATGGTTACACAATCTCCTAAACTACAACGTCGATGCTTAGATGAACTTGTCGCCCCGTGGCAGGGCAGATCACAACAAAGAGTAATAATCAGAGGCATCAATGCACCGTATTCGAGGTCAGTGTCAAATCTGTGATGATGCGCCCTTTATAGGTTGTTTCATATGGTGTTTCATCGTTAAGAATGGGTGTTGGTCGATGGTGATCAACAACGATCGGTAAGTGGTGGTCGGCCGTGGCTAGCGGCTGCGAGAACAGTGATGACAGGAGATGCTAGAGACGAAGGTGAACAAAGTTCACCGGAGGATACAACTGCTTAAGTTGGTAGGAGGTAATGGCGGCTCGAGTTAGCCGGAGACGACGACAGCCAGAGTTGGTAGGAGGGCGGCAGTGGCGGTCGAACTTGGCCAGAGGGCGGCAGTGGCGGTCGAACTTGGCCGAACTTGGCCAGAGGGCAGCAGCGGCCAGAGTTACCCGAAGGGCGGCTAATCGTTGGTGTAGAAATAATGCGGTACTTCAACTTCTTCTCTAAGCTTCAATCTTCTTCAATTTTCAAGATCCAAGTCCCCACTCAATAGTATGTTGGGGCTTATAGAGTCCTGGTTGCAACTATTGAAGGAATTCAAATCACTTTGATCAGAGAGCCCAAAGATATTCTCTTGATAGGATGACATTAGATGGACATTTAAATATCTTAACAATCGGAATTAAAAAATCTTAAGCTTGGATTTGTTTTGTTAAGCCGCTCAATTCGACTATAAGCTCACAATATTTGACATCATTTTGACCTTCCAAATATGTATGAAAACCTTCTAAAAGTGATTTAAAAGTTTGATTGTGGTTTGATTTCATTCTCATCGAGCCAATTTTCGTAGCATTCCCATCGAGCCGATCAGTTTAACTATATGTTTGCTGAAATCCGGGCATTTGATGAATTTTAATTAAAATTTGAATAATTTTCATTCAAAAGATCGTCCTGAGGTCCGTGTCATACCATGAGATTCTTGCCCAATAATGAATTTATTGTCGGCGTATATGTTTAATTAACCTTTTAAAAGACAAATCCACCTAAACTTAATTTTTTTCTGCATTTTTAAAAAAGCAAAATGTTTTAGATGCAAATATCAAAATTCAGGTGTTAGCTATGTAAATCCATAAGAACTATGGGGGTAGAGATGCAATTTTTTTTCTCTCTTCTATGGACACCACCACAGCCCCTGGTGCCTCATGCTGCGCCACTTGTTGCCTCATTACTGCCTGTAAACATCATTCATTGTAATGGCATCATCAGAAAGATGATAAGGAAAAATCAGGAGACGCATGGATAAATTATTTTAATGGCCTAAAAATATTTATAAAAAATTTAAAAAAAATTAAAATATTTTAATATTTTAATTTCGGCTATGTGCAAATTAAATTTATTAAATTATATAAAGTAAAAAAATTTCATTTTATTTAGGCTATTTTCATGTAATTTAATAATTAAAATAATAATTTAACTTAATTTTTTTGAATAAAATAAAATTCATGACATAATTATTATATTTGTTTTGAGAAAAGTGTAATTAAAAAAAAATTAATGATTTTTAAGCTTATCCTCATAAAAATTTTATGAGGATAATCTATTTTTTTTTTTTTCAAATCTAACAAATATATAATTAATAAGCCATTAATCTGAAAATAAATTATGAATTTTAAGATTTATCTTAATTATTTTTATATTATTTTATTCTTATAGTATTTTTTTC
>JXCR01144671.1:102039-126686 GCA_002079205.1 Phalaenopsis hybrid cultivar | reverse complement strand
CAACTGCAACCTAACCAAACTGTCCCTATGATGTCAAATAGATTCGGCTAATGTTTCCTTATCATCAAACCAGGACTTAAATGTCACTTTTTTACAATCATTATTTAAATATGTTACTAAAACAAACAAAGTAAAATCGTTTTTTGACAGAACATTATATATCATTTGTCAATGAACTTGGCAGCGTCTAATTGATATTTTAAGTCCTACTTAGATGACATAAATGCTATCAAATTTGTTTGGCATCTTGAATCAAATTGCCTTTTAACTAAAGTAACTGAAAAAAAAAATGAAGCTTTAAGATCACAGTTGATCATCCTAAAAAAACATTACATTATTTAACTTGAATAAAAATATTCAGCCAAATGTACTTAGCTAATAGATAGCACTCATTTGATTAACATTTTCATCTAGATAATACTATTATCTAAAACAAACAGCCCCAAGATGCAATCTTTATTTTTTTTTTCTTCTTTTTTTTTTTTGGTTGTAACTGTTTGATTTATAATTTAGCTTTTAATAACAGCTGAAAGTAACCCACAAGAACCAGATGCAGGAGACAGCCTTCCTGCCAATGGAATCCTGAAATGGATCGTGGATGCAAAGGTGAAAGTGATGGAAGTGCTCGACAAAATTGCAAAGCAATTAAGCCAGATATTTAACTCAGGTGGAACCAAGAGTGAGGATGATATTTTCGACAATGTTCTGCAATCCTCCTTTATGCTTTCTGTTCTCGTTTTTATTGTCGTCGTTATGAATCGTGTTCTAAAATCCTAATAGCAGCTTCAATTAGCCGACATGACGTCCTTGTAATATACATTTGAAATTCTAACAGCTTCAATCAGCCGACATGATGACATCCTTGTAAATATACTTTTGAAACACATCAACAAGACTTGTTTTTTATCAGTTAGGAGTGTGCTATTCTGATTATTATATGCTTTAGACGTTTATTTGATAACTTCACCTTTGGTCATTGGAGACTGTTAGCCTAGGGGCAAGTTTATCTTTTGCACACCTAAGGGCAATTTACTCTTTTTTTTGTTATTGTTGTTGGGTATAAATAGACTTTTTTTTTTTTTGGGTTAGGTTTAGGCATGAGATTGGATTGTGAGTTTTAGGTTTAGAGTTTGGGAGAGATTTCTTACCTCTCAAATTATAGGCCTACCTCTCAAATTTTAGGTGCTTATCTTTTGTATTCTTGTTGAGTTTTTTGGATTATTGAAGAAAATATATGTATTTGCCCTAATTTTTATGAAAAAGAGCGCTAATTTTGATGTCGAATCATATCAGAGACTTGTGATTGCCAGACAAGGGGGACTTATTGGGAGAGTTGGAGTGGGATATAGTTTATAGCTGACGGGAGCTTTCGATTCTCAATGTTGGCAGAGGGTTAATGGGAGTTTTGTACGATCAAATAAATAAATAAATACAATAAAATAGAGATTGTGCTGTTGAAGTCTGTGTAGGGTTGTGAATTTAGCTTGAAGATCGTTAATCATTCAAAAGTTGTGTTTCTAGCACACAATTCTTATGTATTTACACACAACACTTTGGCGCTTAAACTTATGCATAAAGAAGTGCATTTGACTTTTAAAATGTGATAATAGTACTATTTTTCAAGTGATTAAATATTTGAGTGCAACGTGGGTAAATATGAAAGTTTAGCTATGAGCATGTAAATACATAAGAATTAAATGCCCCTTTTTTTTAAAATATTGCTTTAGTTTGTGATGAATATGTTATTATAATTTTATTTTGTGCTGAGAAACAAATTCATAATTTTATGATATCTGATTAGTAAAGATAATTTTATGATAATATTTTTCTTAATTTTAATCTACCAATACTTTATCTTAATTAAATTTAGCAAATATGAGTTCTATGTAAATGATTTAATAATTCCTTATTATTAGTGTATGATATCTAATCTGCTTTAAAATTTTATTTAGAGGCTTACAACTGATAACAAGATAAGATTTATCTCTTTTTTTCTTTAATCGCATTCATAATATATAATATGGTATAGCTCCATGGAGAGTCGGTTAGTAATTTCTTATATAGACTATCTTTTACTTCTTTAAATTGGTTTAAGTAGATGTTTAATTGTTTGGTAAAGTTTACCCTTTGTAGTAATATTTTTTTCTTTTTAAATCCTTCTTCATTTGAATGAGAGGTTCAATCAGTTCCATGACTCCAATACATGATAGATCAACGCCATAGATATTCTCTTAGAAATTGTTTAATGTAAATTGGTATTTACATACATGGCCGAAAATTCTGAGGTATTGACATATCTCTGACCTAGACTTTCATATTTACACACCTATAGCTCAAATCTTTAATATTACATCAAAAATAGCACTGTTACGCCTTTCTATGCACAGTCTTAAAGCACCAAAGTGGTATGTATGTAAATATGAAAGTTTAGCTGTGAGATATGTAAATACATAAGAATTGTGTGCCACGTATGTAAGTCTTTCTAATGTTAATTGTTCTTGAATTTTAGAAGAGCTTATTTTCACTTGAATACTATGAATATTAAGTTCCTATATATGAAAGTTAATAGAAGGCTTGATATAGAAATTTTTTACGGAGATATAACAATGAAGACTTGATATAGAAAATTAAGGAAAGGGAGAAAGTGCAATAATGGAGGTCATAAAATTATGGTGATGTGGCAATGGAGGCTGCAAATGAAAAATATTTGCGACAATGCAGCAATAATGGCTACAATTAGTTAAAAAATGTTACGAGTAAGAGAGTGCATCAATGAACGCTGAAAAATTTTGGTAATGCAGTAATGAATGATACAATACTATGGTAATGCAACAATGAAGGCTGATTAAATTTTCATTCAATTATCTGTGTGGTGTTTTAAGCTTAGCCATGAATTGGCTCTCTCTCTTGAATTTAACAACGTTTGGTTTGAGTATGATGTACGAGTCTCCATAAGGCTCATTGTATCCTTAAAGAGGTAAAAACCTATAATTACAATATATTCTATTTAGTATGTGATATCCATAACTTTCACAAAAGGTTAACTATAAAATGTCTCATATATACAATGAAAGGAATTTTTGTGCTAATTGGTTTGGCAAAGCCAGCGCCAATATGAATTCTCATAACATGTATTATTCTGATTAGCTGCATGAAGACCATAAAGGCTTCATTAAAATGGATACAATTGACTTGTCATATTTATTTGTGTTGAGCAGTAAGAATTGTTTGATACAATTTGAATACCCCTAAGTTTATGCTATTTTCTTGTCCAAGAACTCACTCTTAGAAAGCGTAATATCATTAGATGAAAGCAGTGTTTTGAATGTCCTACGATTTGAGATGTATTGATTTTGAAAGTTGTGGCAATAAACCACTGAGTTGTTGGATACTTCAAAATGTTATAGCATTTGCTTCACAATTATTTTTAAGGATACCTAAATTGTGTTTTTCTTTTTAATGTTATAACAATTTTTTCTATTATGCTTAATTATTTGAAGTTTGCTTATATGTTTTTCTAGGGGATGTGGTGTTATGAAAAAAATTATTTTATGATAATCTGTTTATGTGGTAGTACGCAATGAGTAAAATTAAAGAGGTTAGATCATTGACCATGTGGGATAGGGAGGTCACTATTATATTTTATGATCTCTGTCTGAGGAATGTCAAGTTGGGAAACAGACCCACCGTCTATTTTAATAAAGAATGGTGGCAAAATCTTATTGTTCAATTCAAAGAATTGACTGGAAGGGATTACGATAAGATGAAACTCAAAAATAAGTGGGATCAATTAAAGAATGATTGAAAAATATGGAAAGAACTCAAAAATGGATCAACAGGATTAGGGTGGGATCCAGTGAAGCGGATTATGGATGCATCATAGGATTGGTAGGTTGAGAAATTAGAGGTAAATACATGCCTAAGGTTACTTCTTCTTGCATCAATTCTCACATTAAAATGGTTTCACTAATAAAATTTGTAATCTATTATAGGTAGTGTCGGCAACCAAGAAATTTAAATTTAATGACATTGATCCAGTTTTAGAAGAGAAACTAGATGACATGTTCAGTGGGGTTGTTGCAACGGTACGTCGTTCTTTCACCCCAAGTGAGCAGGGGTTCACCGGCTTACCACAGGACATGGAAACCAATCAGATAGGTGAGTCAGACTAAGGTCCCAGTCCAATCCACACTGATGTTCAATCCACAAGCGAGTCAAATCATCCCAGGGTGGACAAAAAGAAAAAGGAGCCACATTCATTAGAGGCGCCATAGACACACAGCTTAAATCTTGCAAAGTTAAGTATGCTCCCTCAAAGGAAAACTCAATTGAGGAGTGTCTTCGGTTCCTAAATACATGTCCTGGTGTTAAGGCGGAAATATAGATATATTTAAACTATGTGATGTTGCTAGGAGACCCAACCAACATACAGTTTTTTTATGAAGTTGGACCCAGAATTCTGACTCGATTACTTACGCTCTTTCATGGATGATTAACTGTTTCAGACATTACATATTTTATTTACTATCAATCTTTGTAATATTTTTGTCATAGACTCTTTACTTTTTTTTTTATGGAGGCACAATCATGTCTTTTATTCTATTATGCAGTGATTTATATATCCACCATCCTACCTTCTATATATCACTTCAATTGGCTTAAGTTCTTATTTATCAAGTTTAAAAAAGTATACTTTTTTCTTATTTTGTAGCATGAATGAAGAACAAGTTAACTACAACTGCAATGTCACTCTAATCATTATCTTGCTATACATTACTATCTTACATACGTCGACCGAACCCCTTGTATGATGTCAACTCATATTGTGGATAGATGAGTCGGTGAGTTATTACGGGGCCACCTTACACGGATTGCCAACTTGTTATGTATGACGAAAGAGATATTTCTTGACCTGTTTAATGAACTCCAGTACCTTCATGGGTTGCACGGCTCAACAAGAACGACGATAAGAGAGGTGTTGGCAATAACCATGTACATCTTATCCCAAAATAAATCCATTAGAGGAGCTATGGAGAGATTTCAACATTCATCAGAAACTATCAATAGATATTTCTAGGTTGGCTTGAATGCTCTTGTGATTTTGGCGTGCAAAATAATTAAGCCCGAGGATCCAACATTCCAGTTTGTTCCCACACATATTGCAAATGACCAACAATGCATGTCGTTCGTCAATGTATTGCTTTAACATAACATTCATACATGAAAATGATACGCATGTGAAATGCTAAAAGAGTATATCTTGAACGTCGGAATTGTATTGGAGTTATTGACGGAACACATATTGATGCGTGGCTATCTGGTACAGAGAAGGTCGCCTACATCGGACGATGTGGCTCCTCCACACAAAATGTGATGGTCGTGTATGATTTCAGCATATGCTTTACATTTGTCATGGTTGGATGGGAAGGGAGCGCAAACGATAGCTGTATTTTCAAGTTTGCTACTAGAAACCAAAGACATGATTTCTCATACCCACCTCTGGGTACGTATCTATAGCAATTACGTTTGGTATCTTCTTTCCATTGCTAATTAGTGTAATTGAACAGATAAGTACTACTTGATCGACGTTGGATATCCCTTACAAAAGGGGTATCTCAAGTCTTATCGATATATGAAGTATCACATCTTTGATTTTGAAAGATCAAGCGCGGTAGCACGAGGCAAGAAGAAATTATTTTAAAAAATTCACTCCTCCTTGCGCAATGTGATCGAAAGAGCCTTTAAAGTCTGGAAGAAGAAGCGGGTTATGTTACATGATATGCCAACTTACCTATTTCCAAAGCAAGTGCATATAGTAGTGGACACTATGACATTACACAATTTCATTCGACGACACCACTCCGGATGCAAAATTCGCAGTCACTAAAGATGATATGCTTAAGATCCAACCTAAAGCATTCAAATTCGATGTGGGACGTACCATACCACAGCTAGAAATGGATTTGTAGGATACACACACTCAAGAGGGTGAAGGTGCATCGAAGATGACAGCTTTGAAAGAGCAAATAGTGGATGACATTGGTCAATCATGAATGAACCCGTCATGTTGCTTTTAGAAACTTTTTGTTTACTTTATTTATATTGTAGTAATAAGAGTTCAATATTATGCGTAAAGGTACTGCCAATTGCTTTTTAAGGGTGTTACCAATTGCTCTATCTCCAAATACATATATCAATTAGTGATTCTCCTTTTCTTTTTCTTTTTTTTTGTTTCTTTTTTCATATTTTTCTTATTTTTTTGTGGTTAAGGTTCTTGTATTTGTGATAAAGATCATGGCATGGGTCTTTCTCTAGTGCATGAGGCAGCCTAATAGCCAAGAAAATTTCTCTTATTTTCGTGTGCTTTGTTATTTTTGAGTGCACATAAGTGATTGTGTGAAAAGATTGTGTAAGAGAAAGAATATTTTAGTTGCAAAGAGTTAGTGTTATTTTTGGCATAAATGAACATTTTAGTTCTTTTAACTTCTTAAATGGATGTTTCATCATGAACCTGAATCAGCTAAATATTATTTATTTCTTTTATTTCAAATAAAGAAGTAGGAATTATTATTTATTTCTTGTTTTTCAAATAATATTTTTAAGTTCTTAAACATTTTAGTTCTTGGGGTTATGGATGCTTCATTTTCCAGTTTTTCTAATGTATTGTTTTAGTGATTGTACAGAAGAGAAGACTTCTTTCCAAAAATGCAATCTTATCATTTCCTTATCTTATCTTTTTATTTTCTATTATAATTATACTTATCTTCGCTTAACTATTGCTTGAGAAGAAATGACATAGTAAAGGTTTATGATGTGCTCAGAAAGCTAATCTGGTGTTGGTTTCTGAGTGCTTATGGTTGAACTCAGAAAATTAATCTGGTATTGTTGGGGATGTTCGACCCTGTGCTTAAAACTTATTGAACCTCATTTGCATCTTCTTATTAGCAACAATCGGCCAGCTTTTGTGAATGGGAGATTCATATATGCAAATGATGAAAATGTCGTCCTATGTCATTAAAAATTTCGAAAATCATTTTAGCAAATTTCTTTGGGCTAACAATGATCATATCATTCATTGGAGAAGTTGTTCCAAACCTTGTAAACCAATTTCTACTCGTGGTTTGGGTTTCAAAAGCATATCAGATTCAATTGTAGGAAAGCTTGTCCCTCTTGGAGGGCAATTATGTTATGATGATTCACATATTTGCCCTCTTCACATGCCATGGCGATTAAGCTGCTTGGATGGCCCATGTCTTTAATGACAACTGCTGCTTTAATGAGCTAGAGGTTGGGAAATAGTTGGATATGCAACTAGTTGGGGGTATGGCTTTATGTATTAGCTGAAGTAGTAGTCCATCTTCATTTCTTTTTGTTTTAGAAGTATATGCAAATTATACTTGAGTTAAAATAAAAGGGGATTCACAGTCCACAGAAGCATTCATGTAACTGTTTCTGTGAAGGATTAATCAATTCGTTGTGTCGTTGAAATGGATGTTTTTTATCACCTGCCTTTATACTTTCTATGAAATGTTATCTTCCATTTCCATTAGTTTATGATTACTGGGATGCTTCCTTCATTCGACCACAACAGTGGGTGAATTGGGTGGTATGTATGTAATTGCCCATTTAATTGTTTATCTGTTATGAGTATAATGATGGTTCTGGTGGCTTTGATGAGAGCAAATCTTGGTTTTATGAATTCCTTTGTTTGGAGGAAATTTTAAAGTTAGATGCTCTCCTGGCTTTTGGGATCCATTGCTTGTGGGGTTTTCTTTAAAAGGATTTATAAATTTTTTCTTGAGTTAAAATGAAGGGGATTCACAATCTTTAAAAGCTCATGAGTAGCAAGATCATTTTGGCATATAGTTTTTTCATGTCCATTTATGTTGAAGCTAGGTCCAGTTGCCAGCTCTATTAATTTTTCATCAAGGGTAGCGTGACATATAATATCTGCTGAAACAAAAAAATCAACAACTCCCTCAGGTTTTATCTTATTAAACTCCATTTTAAGACTGCATTCTGCATGTTCAAGATTAGATGGAGACGCCAATTTCTCATCATGCAGCTCACAGTCGAGCATTTCATGATCATATGAAAGTTTTGGGTCTACCTTTTTATTGTTTCTCATTTAATCATGCTCTTTGTTCAGCTCCATTAGCGAGCCACACATTTTAACTAGACTCCTCTTTAATATCAGAATGTGCTTTAACAACCCAAGTAGCATTTTTTGTCATGGCATCAGGTTCTGCTGTCTATTTTGATGATTTGAGAGGAACTCCTTTCTATGTTGTGTTCATCGTGTTTCTAATGATTTTACTTGTAACTACGTCAATGTTCTCTGTGTCTGAATTCACAACCTTAGTGGGAGAAATCGCATTTAGTTCCTCAACTATAACATCACTATTTCTAGGAAATGTTTCTTCAAAATCATGAAATGCGATATCTGATTCTTTGGGGTTTGAGTCATAAAGAGGTTCCTCGCCTGCAGTTGAAAGTTCCATAACCCCTTCAGATTTAGAATCACTTTCAATCATGAGAATCTTAGAGCAATCAAACTCAACAGACATTTTTTTCCTCTTTAAACATTTTAGAACTTCTGTGTTGGACAGGTTATGTCTCTCTTCTTATGATTGAGATGCTTTTTTGCCTTTTGAGTAATTGTAAAATTAACAAGTTTTAATTCAGAAGCACATATTTCTGTCATTGGTTTTGATATGTGCTTCACCTCCATGAAACTTTGTTGGTAGAACTATTTATAATTATTTCTTTATACATTACTATTTCTTATTTTTTATTTTCTACGATTTTTTTATTTTATCTAATTTTTAGAAGAATATATTCTCTCTTGAATAATTGTAGTAAGAAAATATTCATGTATTCATGGAAGTCCAGGCGAGTGCTATGCCGCTGCGGACTGTCATCCTTGTTACTCACGTCACATCGGCAACATATCTACGGGCGGCAGTTCTACAGTGCTCGCGGTGGGTAGGCGGACCAGACTACTGTAAGTTCTTCAGGTGGGAAGACAGCCCATATGATTCTACTTTATCTCAATTGAACAATATTGCTCAGAGTTCGACGGTATCCCAATTGAAGAAAGTCACTCAAGGTTCGACGGTATCCCAACTCTACGGTGTCTCAACTAGAAAACGTTCCTTGTGGCATGCTTCTACATTTTATATTGAATACTGTCATTCTTTTGCATGTAATTTTAACATGTTATTTTTTTTTTTCTTAGGTTTCTTGATACTCACTATTAAATGAGGTACATATCATTTTTTATACCATTATGAAGGGGTTTTATTGGTTCTGAGATATCTAATGTGTAGTCATTGCAGTTTTGCAAACAGTACAACTGTTGCATGCCATAATTATCATTTATCCAAAAAAAGCTACAAATCAGTTGTTTTCCAAATGCACAAACCAAACCTTATCCAGAACAGAAGCAAAATAGTCATTTATCCAGAATCAACTGTTTTCCAAGTGCACAAACCAAACCACCATCCAACTTATCAGGATAAGCTGCTGATCAACAGATTATTAGGATAAACTGCTTATCTGGATAAGTTGCAGCTGGCCTAAATAGACCCCAAGTTGGTTTATTTTAGATTTATTTTTTTTGTAGATTTAATATTTTAGCTATGATATTGGTTAGTTATCCTTATTTATTGGCCAACATGAGAATTTATGTATTCTAAAATTTGACCTTTTAGAATTAGTTTTCTAGTTTAAGTTTGATGTTCATCTATTTGGTTTACTATCATATGTTGAAGTTCATATGTAATACTTAAAAGATAAAAGGTTTCACATTTAGATTATCTGTTTGTTATAATTCTACATTTAACACTTAAGTTTTATTCACATAATTAAATATTTTAAAATTTGTTCTCTCATACGNTTGTGGTTCTACGGGGTCTCAATTGGAAAACGTTCCTTATGGCATGCTTCTACATTTTAAATTGAATATTGTTATTCTTTTGCTTGTAATTTTAACATGTTATTTCTTTTTTTCTTAGGTTTCTTGATACTCACTATTAAATGAGGTACATATCATTTTTTATACTATTATGAAGGGGTTTTATTGGTTTTGAGATATCCAATGTGTAGTCATTGCAGTTTTATTGCAAACAGTACAACTGTTGCATGCCATAATTGTCATTTATCCAAAAAAGCTGCAAATCAGTTGTTTTCTAAATGCATAAACCAAACAGCTTATCCAGAACAGAAGCAAAATAGTCATTTATCCAGAATCAACTGTTTTTCAAGTGCACAAACCAAACAACCATCCAACTTATCAGGATAAGCTGCTGATCAACAGATTATTAGGATAAATTGCTTATCTGGATAAGTTTCACCTGGCATAAATAGACCCCAAGTTGGTTTATTTTAGATTTATTTTTCTTGTAGATTTAATATTTTAGTTATGATATTGGTCAGTTATCCTTATTTATTGGCTAACATGAGAATTTTGGTATTCTAAAAATCAACCTTTTAGAATTAGTTTTCTAGTTTAAGTTTAATGTTCATCTATTTGGTTTACTATCATATGTTTGAAGTTCATATGTAATACTTAAAAGATAAAAGGTTTCATATTTATATTATCTGTTAATTATAATTCCACATTTAACACTTAAGTTTTATTCACATAATTAAATATTTGGAAATTTGTTCTCTCATACTAAAAGAAAGCCGAACACATGAGAATATTTATACCAATTATGCAAAATTACTTTAATTATTAAGTGAAAATACATTAATTATTTAAATAATAATCATATGTGGATTAAAAATTAAATACATATATATTCATTAGAATTTGCATGTTTATTTGCTAAACATACCACTTGCAAATTATAGGTGTAACTTGCAAATTCATTTGCATAACATTTAAAATATCTAAGATTTGCACACCTTGTCTTGAGGTTATACATTTTAGCATGAGAGTTTACACAAATAAAGCTTAAAGTGGTGTTTTGAAAATACTTTATATAGTTATGGCTGTTATTTGAGAGTTGGTTGGTAAAAGAAAAAGATAGAGTTTTAATTATCCTTAAAAAATTTTTTAAAGGTTTTGAAGAAATCAAAAGGGTTTAGATAATATTAAAGTTTAAAAAATATTAACGACTTTCAAGTATTTATTTTTTAAGTACGTGTTTATATTTTTAGAATTTTGAGTTATTTAGAAATTTTTTTTATTAAATGTTAGAAAATTAAAGGCAATTTCAAATGTAAGTCTATATCATGAATTCTGAAAGTGTTATGAGTTTTTCACGATCTTTGCTTTTTTTATCTTTTGGTTTAAGTGTTTGTTTGAATTAAAAAAAAAAAAGTTTTGATATTAGTTTTACTTAAGTCTAATGTTGAGACTTAAAGAAGTAATTGAGATTTACTTAATTTTATGGATAAAATATTTTTTTTTTAATTTTAAACTTGACTCTTTTATGTTTAAATTAAACTTAAACATATAAAATGATGATTTTGGAGATAAATAAAAATATATAGGTATTTATTTGAAAATCATCTTTGAACCATTTGGTTTGAATTGTTATAAAAATAATTTTAAGACTTTGGAACAATTTAGATTTAATTCATTATTTATATATAAAATTTTCTTAGAAAATTTCAAATATTTTTCTTTAGAGCACATTTTAATTTAAATTATTTTTTAATAAAAAGTTTTCTTTCTATCTTAGATATTTTGTAATATTCTTCTTTAGAGCACATTTAAGTTTGAATGATTTCTAAGAAATTCTTTCTTTCTTAGAAAATTTCAAATATTTCCTTTAGAGCCCATATTAATTTTGATTATTTTTATAGAAAACTTGCTTTCTTTTTTTTTAAAAAAATCAAGTATTTTCTTCCTAATTTAAATTTAAATGGTCTTATCTTTGGCTCATAAACTTGTAAACACTTATTTAATTTTATAGAAAACACACCTTTTTTTGGTTCTTCAACATAGCTTTTCCATAAAATAACATAAACACAAGAATTTGCATGATATTTGGATAAGTAATATAAGTACACAAGTTGTATGATTTTTTGATAAACACATAAAACTACAACTCACATAATTTATGGATAAACACATTAAGCTACCACTTGCAAAAATTTTTTATGAACACATTAAATCACAACTTGCATAATTTTAAATAAACATTAAAACATAACTTGCATGATTTTTGGATATGAAAAATAAACACACAACTTGCGCGATTTTTGGATAAGCACATTACACCATAACTTATATGATTTTTGGATAAACATATTAAATAAACAATAGCTTGCATGTTTTTTTTTTTTTTTTTGATAAGCACATTAAACCATAACTTGCATAATTTTTTTGATAAGCACATTAAACTATAACTTGCATCATTTTTTAGATAATCAACATATGCACACAACTTGCATAAAATTTTAAATAAGCAATATGAGCACACAACTTACATGGAATTTTGCATAACTACTTTAGCACACAACTTGCATGAAATTTTGTACAAGGAATTAAGACATACCTTTCATGAAATTTTACACAATGACTTGAGAACATTACTTGCATGGAATTTTGTAAATGGACTTAAACATATTCACATAAACATCACACAAGTTTAAATACCTTAAACATGAGTTCAAATCATGGGATACACTATACACATGCTCATGTACTTGTGTTTTGGCAAACCAATCCATGAAACTTAGTTAATATACATATGAAACCTTTTATATTGATAAAATAAACCAAATTGAAGCAATCATAGGTTAGAAGTTATACATTACTTAAAGAATTCTCACATTAAATAATGTTTGTGAATTTCAACCCAGGTAAAAGATGAGGAAGTGGTGAGCGTGTGGTGGAGGTTTGGTGGTAGAAAAGAAAAGGACGAGGAGAGATGGTATGTGGTGGTTCTTGGCTAAGGGAAGAAAAGAAGGAAGAGAGGTGAATTATGGAGCTATTTGACCAAGGGAAGAAGAGAAAGAAGATAACTGGGTGTACAATGGTTTTCGACCAATTAAGAAAAGAGAGGTGTATGTAAGTATGTGTGGTTTGACCATGAGAAGAATGGAAGATGAGTGTGCGTGCGTGTGTGCATTTTGGCTTAAGGAAGAAGGAGTGAGAGTGTGTGTATATTTGTGTTTCGACCATGGGTAGAGGTTGTGAGTGCGTGTGTATTCTTAGCCTAAGAAAGAAGGGAAGAGGAGAGTGTGTGTATTTTAGCCTAAGGTAGATAGGAACATGAAAGTGTTTGTAAGTTAAGGCTTTTGACCAAAAGAAAAGGAAGAAGAGGAAGGGGATAAAGTAAGGGTTTTCTGTCATGAAAAAAAGAGTAAGAGCAGGGAAGAAAATTAAGATTTTTTTGTGATGAGAGAAACAAAAGGAGGAGGGGAGAAAATTAAGGGTTTTAAACAATTCGGAAAGAAAAAAAAAAGCAGAGGAGGGGAGAAATTTAGGGTTTTGGCCATGAGAAAAATTAGAGGAAGAGAGAAGAAAATTAGGGGTTTTCGTCCATGGGAAAAGAAAAGGAAGAGAGGAGAAAATTAGGATTTTCAACCATGGAAATAAGAGAAAGAGGAGATGAGAAAGTTAGGATTTTTGTTCATGGAAAAAGAGAAAGATGGCAGGAGAAAGGGTTTTCAACCATGGATTGGAGAGAGGAGGATGAAGTTTTGGTTTTTTCTCGTCAAAGTAAAAAAAATTAGGAAAATATGATGTTCAAGTCCGTTGTAGTCAAGATGGTCTATATCTTAAAAATATTGAAGTCAAAGTATGAGCCCCACCCTATGAAAGAGAACTTTGGTGATTTTTTTATGAAATTTTTTTATAAATTGTAATTATTTTAATCTCTTATTTTTAGCTCATTTTTATCTCAATTTTGGTTTGATGTTGATTTAGGTCTAATTTGAGGTGTTTTCATGATTATTATTATGATTATGCTTATTATCATTCAAATTATCATAACCTTGATTAACCTTAAACGAAATTCAATTTGAGTATGGAAGGACTCATTTGAAAGTTTTCAATGATTTGGATGTACTCGCTCAGTTTATTTTGAAAAAAAATAACACTTGAAGAAAAATTTTTAGATTAATGTCATTTTTATGCATGAACACTCGAAATAAAATGTTTTACATAAACATTATATCGTCAAACTCCCTTGCATGTTTTTCATGTATGATAATGAACATCAAGTAAATTTTATAATGAAATTTCAAGATGTGCGATGATCTGTGGATAAAATGATAATTTCTAGGTGTGTTTGGATTAAAGTGATTCTTAGTTCAATTTTAAAGTTTAGTTAAGATTGGTTATATTTGATTCGATTTGAATTTGTTAAATTTCAAATTTTATTCGTTAGATTCTAATTTTAGATTTAAATTAGGGTTCTCATATTTTAGTTTAAGTGGAGTTTATGTTCTGTCTTATTCGAGTTTATTTCAAGCATCTAGTGACACTAGGAAAATGATTCTAGGTCTAGATGAGATTGAATATAAACCGAGGCAAAGTGTTGAGTAAAAAGTAAGGTCAACAAATAATGATAATACTAGGTTAAATTTATCATGAGCACAACCTTACCAACCATATTACATAAATATGGATAAAAATTCTTTCCAAGGTTCTTCTTCAAAACCCTATAAAACTATCATGTTTTATTGAAGGAAGCTTGATGATAGATGCACGAAGAACTATCATGAACCTAGTATTAAAGGAAAACAGAATATGGGTTCAATTTTATTTTTTATTTTTACTTTATTTTATATTTTGACTTGAAACAAAACATGTTTGACATATTTAATTAAGATATGATTATTTTTAAAAACACATGAAATATATTTTGACTGTTTTCAAAAATATATTACTTTATTTTTAGAAATAAAAAAATATGTAAAAAATATACTAAACAAACATATTTTTTTAAAAAAATGAACTCCAATAAGCTATCACAACTCTAAAAAATGACAAAATATAAAAACTCATCTTTTTATAAATTGTGGGATGATATAAAAGATTATGGAATATTGAAAATCTACTTTGTACAATGCTGTAATACCAATTTTGCTAAGTAATAATAATTTGATTTTTTAGATTTGACTTTAGACTCTAAAAGAATAACTAAATGATATAATTCTCTTACATTGACTCGTGTTAATGATAAACAGTTATAACCGATCGTGAACCCAAAAAAATATTTAATAGATATAAATAAAGTAATTTTTTTATTAAAAAATAAATTAAATTTCTTTTATTTAAAATATTAAACAACATTTCTATTTAGAAAAAAGAATTTATATAATCAACCTCACTTAGTACTACTAAATATATATAATATATTATTATATAAATAATATAAATTTAGACATAAATATATATAATATATTATTATATAAATTNATTGAATCAATCTTAGGTTAGAAGTTATACATTACTCAAAGAATTCTCACATAAAATAATGTTTGTGAATTTAAACCCAGGTAAAAGATCAGGAAGTGGTGAGCGTGTGGTAGAGGTTTGGTGGTAGAAAAGAAAAGGACAAGGAGAGATGGTATGTGGTGGTTCTTGGCTAAGGGAAGAAAACAAGGAAGAGAGGTGAATTGTGGAGCTATTCGACCAAGGGAAGAAGAGAAGGAAGATAATTGGGTGTACAATGGTTTTCGACCAATTAAGAAAGGAGAGAATGTTTGTAAGTATGTGTGGTTCAACGATGAGAAGAATGGAAGATGAGTGTGTGTGTGTGTGTATGTGTGCATTTTGGCTTAAGGAAGGTGTGAAAGTGTGTGTATATTTGTGTTTCGACCATGGGTACAGGTTGTGAGTGCGTGTGTATTCTTAGCCTAAGAAAGAAGGGAAGAGGAGAGTGTGTCTATTTGTGTATTCTAGCATAAGGTAGATAGCAACATGAAATTGTTTGTAAGTTAAGGCTTTTGGCCAAAAGAAAATGAAGAAGAGTAAGGGAAGAAAGTAAGGGTTTTCTACCATGAGAAAAAGAGTAAGAGCAGGGAAGAAAATTAGGGTTTTTTTGTGATGAGAGAAACAAAAGGAGGAGGGGAGAAAATTAAGGGTTTTCAACCATCCGGAAAGAAAAAAGAAGAGGAGGGGAGAAATTTAGGGTTTTGGCCATGAGAAAAATTAGAGGAGGAGAGAAGAAAATTAGGGGTTTTCGTCCATGGGAAAAGAAAAGGAAGAGGAGGGGAGAAAATTAGGATTTTCAACCATGGAAATAAGAGAAAGAGGAGAGGAGAAAGTTAGGATCTTTGTTCATGGAAAAAGAAAAAGATGGAAGGAGAAAGGGTTTTCAACCATGGATTGGAGAGAGGAGGATCAAGTTTTAAAATTTTCTCGTCTAGGTCAAAAAAATTAGGAAAATATGATGTTCAAGTCCATTGTAGTCAAGATGGTCTCTATCTTAAAAAAATTGAAGTCAAAGTATGAGCCCCGCCCTATGAAAGAGAATTTTGGTGATTTTTTTATGAAAATTTTTTATAAATTTTAATTAGTTTAATCTCTTATTTTTAGCTCATTTTTATCTCAATTTTGGTTTGATGTTGATTTAGGTCTAATTTGAGGTGTTTTCATGATTATTATTATGATTATCCTTATTATCATTCAAATTATCATAACCTTGATTAACTTTAAACAAAATTCAATTTGAGTATGGAATGACTCATTTGAAAGTTTTCAATGATTTGGATGTACTCGCTCAGTTTATTTTGAAAAAAACAACACGTGATGAAAAAAATTTAGATTAATGTCATTTTCATGCATGAACACTCGAAATAAAAAGTTTTACATAAAAATTATATCGTCAAACTCCTTTGCATGTTTTTCATGTATGATAATGAACATCAAGTAAATTTTATAATGAAATTCCAAGATGTGCGATGATCTGTGGATAAAATGATAATTTCGAGGTGTATTTGGATTAAAATGATTCTTATTTCAATTTTAGGGTTTAGTTAAGATTGGTTACATTAGATTCCATTTAAATCAGTTAAATTTCAAATTTTATTCGTTAGATTCTAATTTTAGATTAAAATTAGGCTTCTCATATTTTAGTTTAAGTGGAGTTTATGTTCTGTCTTATTCGAGTTTATTTCAAGCATCTAGCGACACTACGAAAATGATTCTAAGTCTAGATGAGATTGAATATAAACCAGGACAAAGTGTTGAGTAAAAAGTAAGGTCAACAAATAATGATAATACTAGGTTANTGCTGTCCCCCTGCACGGATGATAAGAAGGTACTGTTTCGCTGTTTTTCGTTCTGTTATTGGTTAATTGGGCGTGTTAGGTTTAATTTGTTGTTCGGTTAGAGTAACGTTTTCATCCTTGTGAATGGATGGGATTTCATTATTAGAAGGTGTTATATTGAAGTGATCTTGTAACCCTGGTGTGATTTATCTAATCTTTTTTTTTTTTCTTTTTGATTTCGTCGAACCCGATGTGTACTTCTTTTCCTAGTTGTAAGAGAAGTTGGTCTGGGGTAACGATGCTTCCTAATTCTTATTAATATTGCAACTCTCCCCAATTGGTAGGGTAAATAGATTTGGCATGCACCTAACTTAATGTCTGGCCTGGTAATATTTGGCATTGAAATGGAAGCAAATGTTTTTGCTTTTTAAGTGGTTTGCATTAGCTCGATGCATGATAGCTTTAGGTGAGTATATTAAGTTCTTTAATATATTGGCGTGCATTGGATCGCTCTGAGAAAACAGTGTGTGGGAAATTCATAGCAGCATTAGTCCTGGCAAGACATGCGCATGCATGCTGGTGATTATTTGGTCACTAGTGCCATCACATTCTTTTTGAAGATATTTATGGTCATTCCATCTACTTCAATTGTTTCTTTAAAGGAAAATGATATGTTACTGAATTTCCAGTCATGCATAGCAGATAAAAGCAAAGTGTGGTTGAAGGTTACAAAATTATCTCCTGAAATCTATTTTTCTTTAGTGGTTTGGACAATTTTTCATGTTTCAAAGCACAAGAAGATGTTTGTTTCTTTTCTTGAGTATTGAAATCATTTCTTGCTACCAATCTAGTTATTTCATAAATGTTCCACAGATTTTGAGTTTGACTGTCCTATTTATTTGGGAATCTATTTTTTATCATTAATAGGAAATTCAACTATATTGCTAAGAGTGTTAATTTATTTCAGGTTTTGAGAGCTCTAAGTCACACGATGCTGAAGACTTAACTTTGAAATTCTTTTTGCTATGTTGATTCTTTTATTTGTGAATGTGCTATTCTTAGTTGTTTTAATCCTGCTTTTTTGCATGTGGTCAACTTTGCAATTGCACGTGCTCACATGCTTCTTAATTTGTATTATCATTTTTTTTGTTGCTTGTATGATTGTAATAATTGATCAATTTGAACTTTAAAAGTATAAAGACAATGTAAATTTTGTTTGCTAGAATAAGTTAGGGGCATTTTTGTCTTTAACTGAGCCTATTTGTAAAAACAATTAGTTTCGTCTTTATTTGGAATTTTGAGCTATATATGAACTGCTTGAACATATTAAAAATGCTTTTCTTTATTTCTTCTTGTCATCTTGAACCATTTGTCATCATAGTATAAGCTTGAAAATTACATTTGTTAACGATGGTTGATTTTTCTTTCCCCCATTTAATAGTTAGAGTAATCTATTGTGTGTTTAATAGTAAAAAAGTAAAAAAGTTAAGATTTTAAGTTTCTATATCTAATATTACTCTAATGGTCGTAAGTTTAATGAAATGCCCAAGTTCCAAAAAAGGGAAATATGTTATGGTATCAAAATTTTACAATTTGTATTGTCTTGGAGGTGTCATGCTTAATGAAATGACTAAGGGGTGATATGGAATGAGAGAATAATCGGGGGACTTTGTCATCATTACTAATTTTATCTCAACTATTTGGGGTTGACTTTATAAATTTTCATTTTCTTATTTGTTCTTGTTGAATGTTACTTTGGGTGTTAAGCCTATTCATCGTAAATCATTTTGAACAATTTTTATTCATGTTATCTTAGGTCTACTTCTCCGAAATCCTCTAATATCAATTTTATCTAATTGTCTAATTTATAGTCTAATTTTATCATTCATTTTGCAAGTCCAAATTGCTTGACTTTATTTTCAATACCCTACATTTAATACAATTATTCATTAATTTATTCTTCTTGGCTTTGCGATGCAATCATTGTAACCTTCCCATTTATATTATGCTCAGCTTAGTATCAATTTCTTTTTTATTACTAATTCTTAGATCCATAAAATATTATCAGATTAAGTGTAATTTTTTAAACTTTATATCTTAATTTGTGTGAGATATTTTTTTTTATTACTTTTGATGCACACCAGAAAATCTTATCATCTATATTTTAGATCCTTAAAATTTAAACCTTGCACCTGTCGGTATTACTTCAATGGTGTAGGTATATTGATTGATAATTGGTAACATTGCATCCTCTAAATTTCATTTCATTATTAAGTTTCTTTACTAATTCTAAGCTCTCTTTTCTCTAAATATTTGTTCTATTTTCTTAATTTTCTCTGATTTTAGTGAATGTCTTACTAAGTAGAAATATGCTCTCTGTAAAAACAATATACCAAGGCACCCAATTTAAGTATTTAAGCATTTCTAGAACCAATACAAAAAATTAACTCCTTGCTGACCCTTGATGTAATTTTACTATGATAAATCTTTGGTGCCTCCATTACTACTAATATTACTCAATACTTCATTATATGCATTGTTAAAACATCTACATGACACACCTTTTTGCCTTAATACATGCCAAAGCAGCGCTTGTAGTGCTCAATTATACTATGAAGATCTTTTCCATGCCATCTAAAGTTTTTTATTTTTTTGTCTTAATGTAAAAATCACTTTCGTAACTCATTTTATTTATATGAAACCAAATTAATTTTTTGTAATTGATATAAATTTTTAATCCTATGTTCCATTAATTTGTTTTTTGAAAGTATTATAGTACAGATTGAAGGTTGCGGAATAAGGCTGAGATTTTTATTTTTTGTATCTGGTGGTCTGCGTTTTTTTTTTCTTTTTGAGTTACAGTATGAGTTTGCTGCAGAAGCTAATTCTGCATGGTCGATGTTTAGTAAATTTTTTTGTATATTTTAACACGATACTTTTCTTTTTCTATGTTGGCTGTGATATTGCATTATAAAAACTAGCTCGTATTGGGATGTTTCTTGACCATCATTTTGAATAATCTTGTTGCTATCTGTACTAAGACCTTGTTTTCAGTTCCCAAACAACTACAATACATGTTAAATGGTTGTACTATTCCCTTAAATAAGCCCTTAAATATTTTGTGGCAGTTTCTTGCGGCATTAAATGATATTTGTTATACTGTTTTTTTATTTTATAAGAACCTGTCTCTGGCGATGCTAATCAGAGTAATCTGATTCCCAGGCATATGCTAATACATTAACTTTTCTGTTTACTATTCTTGTAGCTTGATGTTGCTGTTCTTCAATTTCAAAATCAGAAGCTTTTTCAGCAGCTGGAAGCTCAAAAAGTTGAGTACTTTGTTCTTGATGACAAGTACAATATGCTGAAAAAGCAGCATCAGATTTATGAAGATTCAATAGTAGTAGTTAATAAATCTTGGGAACAGGTAAATGACCACCTTTATTTATTCATCGCTGTTCTACTTCATATTCTTATGTCTGAGTTAAAGATGTCTCATGTTTCAACAGCTGGTTAATGATTTGGAATTGCACTCCATTTGCACAAGTGAATCTGCAAGTTCTAAACATTATTTGCAAGATTCCTGCATGTTGGAAGGTATGGTTTGTGAATTTAACTGGTATGCATGCTTGAAAAGGTTGCCTTATGATGAACTTAAATTTGCTTTTTGTCATTGTTTTGCATTAGAAATCTATTTGCTAGATTTTTTACTCCGCATAGCTGCCATCTCCTAACCAGGCTTGTAATTTATGAACTTGCTTGACTATCTGTTCCTTTTTTTCTGCAAATTGTTTGATATATATATATTCTTGCATGAGTGTCATATGTACACCTTCACTTGTTTGGGGAGCTGATTTGCCGCTAAACTAATATTTCTTACCCTTGTCATTTGATATTTCCCATCCATCTCAATTTATTCTATTTCTGGGCTAGAAATAATTTTACGCTTATAGCATATTTTAATTTCTCATTCAGATGGAGCATCCTTCCCCATACAGGATGATTTCTTGAGCAGACTATTGGAAGCTGATCCAACAGAAAGTTGCTCATATAATGTGTTTGAGGATCCACAGGATTGTGCACAAATGGCAAGTGAAATGACAAAATCTATATTGCAGAATATAATATCTTCTATTAATTGGATGTGGCATCTAATTGATGATGTTGCTTCTGCACTTCAAGCTACTGTTTTGGAAAATGGTATGGCTTTTGCTATTATCTTTTCTGATTGATTATAAATTTGTACTTCAGCTTACTGTATGTGGTGCATAACATTTTAACCTTATTTTATTTTATGTATTCTAGATCCAGGATTGCAATTGCCGAAATCTGTGGATGCATTAAGGATTGAAACTAAGAACCTGATAATGGCAGTAAATGACTTGCATTGGAAGCATAGACACTTAGCAAGTCAGATCCAAAACAATAGAAACGTGGATGCCAAATTTAAAGCAGAAAAGAAACGTTTAGAAGGTATCTATTTGAATGATACGAATGTATCATCTTAAGCCCTTGAGCTCCACCAAGTTAGTATAAATGTATTTGCTGAATTTCAAACAGTTACACTTGCAAAAATGTGTAGGTGCATTAGCCAGTACTGTCATAGAATTGAAAGACAGTAACTCAAAATTGGCCAATCTTAAGGCACAAGGAGATGGATCAAAAGGTGCACCAATTATTTTTCCAATTTTAGGAAATAAAGTAGCTAGTGGAGACGCGGCCAGAGATACAAACAAAGAAATGCATGACATGGAGTCTTTACATAAGGAATTACAAGTATGCTTTATGATGTATATTATGTTATGGAGCTTTGCTCATTTTCATGATGTGATTTGAGCTCTTTTACAGGATTTAGTTTCAAGTAAGATGGCCGAAATCAGAAATCTATATGAGTCAAGAATAGAAATGTTAAGGAAGCTGGTGAATTTGCAGGTTTGTTTTGTTAAAATCAATATTAAGGAAGCTCATTTACTTGTTCAATATTCATCTACATTTACTAGATGCATATCTGTTCAATATTTTCATATGTACTTTAGTTTAAATATCTGATGATTCATTTGTAAAGTGGACCATCAGAACGCTTTGTTGGATTTCAAGAGTATCTCTTCTTCCAAATTTTTTGTGATGCTTAAAGAACAACTGGATAAATCAACAGCAGAAATGGATAACGCTCGAATTTCTTTGGAGAAATTGCAGGTGGTAACTGGTCGGTAGATACATGTAGCCTGCATGTATGTCTCATTTGTGTGGTTATCTCTTGTTATGCTAAGTTTTGCTTCCAATCTTTTATGATAGGTAGAAAGGGAAAATTTCATTTGGCATGAAAGGGAAGTTACAATGAAAAGTGATTTAGCTGATGTAACTGGAAAGATTTCTGAATTGTCAGAATTGCGAATAGCTGAATTAGAACAAGAGTCACAGAATAATATTCAAGCTCAGAATCTATTGGAAGCAAAGCTTGAAGAGGCTTTGAGAGAACCTGGTGCATATTCATATACATTTTGCATTCTATTTGTTATAGCCTTCCAGTTTTTTTTTTTTATCATGTTATTATTAGTGGCTGTATTCTGCTTCTTTGGTTCAGGCAGGAAAAATATCATTGCAGAGTTCAAAGAACTTGTATCCTCCTTTTCCAAAGAGATGGGAACTATGCAAAATGAACTTAGCAACTCAAAGGTGTCTACTTCTGAAA
The DNA here is from genome assembly GCA_002079205.1 of Phalaenopsis hybrid cultivar. Taxonomy (NCBI): domain Eukaryota; kingdom Viridiplantae; phylum Streptophyta; class Magnoliopsida; order Asparagales; family Orchidaceae; genus Phalaenopsis; species Phalaenopsis hybrid cultivar. Next base: position 103,813 of record JXCR01144671.1, on the reverse strand, counting down.
TCCATCGTCTAAGGGCTCAAAAGCAGTCTTTGTCTGGCATATTAGGACGGGAGGTAATGTTTCCTGATAAAATACATCAGTTTCCTGTAAATTTAACAATTTGTTGGCCAAATCTAATTTCTTGCACAGGTTAGGGAGTTGCAGTCCTTGACTGATAAATCTGTTGGCCAGCTTTCTGAGATTGAAAGATTGCATTTGGTGGTATGATCTCTTCTATGATATATTGTTTTCATTAATGCCGACTAGATATTGTCTGCTGTTTTACTTTTTCTTTCACTTATTTTATAGAGGAACGTGCTCAACAAGTGCTACTTTACGAACTTTTGATTAATTAGCTGGTGATTCTTGTAATTGGTAGCAAGAACCTTGTAGCCGTCAGTTCTGGATGAAATTTTCTAAATAATTTGGCTTCCTGCAAGTTAACTGGAGAACTTATCAACGAAATTTTTTNAGTTCAAAGAACTTGTATCCTCCTTTTCCAAAGAGATGGGAACTATGCAAAATGAACTTAGCAACTCAAAGGGGTCTACTTCTGAAATCCATCGTCTAAGAGCTCAAAAGCAGTCTTTATCTGGCATATTAGGACGGGAGGTAATGTTTCCTGATAAAATACATCAGTTTCATGTAAATTTAACAATTTGTTGGCCAAATCTAATTTCTTGCACAGATTAGAGAGTTGCAGTCCTTGACTGATAAATCTGCTGGCCAGCTTTCTGAGATTGAAAGATTGCATTTGGTGGTATGATCTCTTCTATGATATATTTTTTCATTAATGCCGACTAGATATTTTCTGCTGTTTTACTTTTTCTTTCACTTATTTTATAGAGAAACGTGCTCAACAAGTGCTACTTTACGAACTTTTGACTAATTTTCTGGTGATTCTTGTAATCGGAAGCAAGCACTTTGTAGCCATGAGTTGTGGATGAAATTTTCTAAATAATTTGGCTTCCTGCAAGTTGACTGGAGAAGTTATCAACAAAAGTTTTTCAACTTGCAGGAGAGTTGCTTTTTTGTTCAGCAGCCATGCTCCTTAGATATATATATATATATATATATTCATTTCTTATTGTTTGGTTATCCTCATCCTCATCCTCATCATCACCAGCTTAATATAAATTTTTTGTGGTTTCCTTTTACCATTTTTTCTCTCTTCATTCTTGTTTAGAGCCACATCTGGTGACATTCTTTTTTTTTTGTCCACTTCTATTTTACGCACACATAAGATTTTTAGTTACTCGTGAATTCTAATTTCTTGAGTTGGTCATCTTTTCATTGAAAAATAAAACACAGAATTGATTCTATAATTATTANCCACATCTGGTGATATTCTTTTTTTTTTGTCCACTTCTATTTTACGCACACATAAGATTTTTAGTTACTCGTTAATTCTAAGTTCTTGAGCTGGTCATCTTTTCATTGAAAAATAAAACATAGAATCAATTCTAGAATTATTGNTTTCTTATTGTTTGGTTATCCTCATCCTCATCCTCATCATCACCAGCTTAATATAAATTTTTTGTGGTTTCCATTTACCATTTTTTTTCACTTCATTCTTGTTTAGAGCCACATTTGGTGATATTCTTTTTTTTTTGTCCACTTCTATTTTACGCACACATAAGATTTTTAGTTACTCGTGAATTCTAATTTCTTGAGTTGGTCATCTTTTCATTGAAAAATAAAACACAGAATTGATTCTATAATTATTATTTTTATTATATATATGGAGCTTTAAAGTTGAATTTTGCTGTGTTTACTTTTCTAGACGGATCTTTAT
>JXCR01144671.1:47674-101656 GCA_002079205.1 Phalaenopsis hybrid cultivar | reverse complement strand
GTCTCTAATATCAAAATATTTTAGGAAATAATGGAACTTTAGAAATAAAAGAGATGATAAAAACATTGATTGAAGGCTTTTAGTTCTCGCATATAATAGGATTTTTTCCCCAATCCTTGCATACATGGTTTTATCCTAATAATGAAAGTGGTTCCAAGTGCATGGTATGAAAGGGTTGCGAAATATGACATTTGACATCATTAGAAGAAGTTTTCAAAATATTCATTAGCTTTAAAATATTTGTACTAACTCCTTTATATATGAGCCTTTTATTAAATTATTATTTAAACTCACCGACCCATATGTGCTACTCCATGAACTCATGATTTTTTGATTGGAGACATATCACCCAACCTGTCGGTCATGTGGGTTGCATAGCTTTATAAAGNATTAAATTATTATTTAAACTCACCGACCCATATGTGCTACTCCATGAACTCATGATTTTTTGATTGGAGACAGATCACCCAACCTGTCGGTCATGTGGGTTGCATAGCTTTATAAATGGGCCTTGGTACAATTACATAAAATAATCTTGAACACCGTACAACCCATGAAACTCTGCGATACATTAGAATGTAAATAAACTGAAGTTCTTTTAGCTACTTTATATCCCTACAAAATAANGAAAAGGATATAAATCTCCAAGAAAAAAGGAGGATTTGATTCATACTCCGGTCAAGATAATCTTATCTTTACTCTTTATTCCACCAGTGACTTTGATTGTGATGCTAATACAAACGCTCAAGTGGAGCTATGGGTATCAAAGGTTATTTTGGCTGCCCATTCTTGGGTGTCTTGTTTTCCCTGGCACAATAAATCACTAAGAAAAGCTTTACAACTACTGTATGTTGATGAATTTTTTATTTTTTTTCTTTTTGTGTTTTTTTTTTCATGTTGAAGTGCTTAAGAAATCCCATACTACAACAACAATAACAACAAGAACAAGCCTTTATCCCACTAAGTGGGGCAGTGTGGGGCTGGCTGCTTGAATCCTTTTTCTCCATTGCATTCCAAATTACATGTTAAGTCTGCTTAGCAGAAACAGCTGCAATAATAAAAATGGAAGTCCCTTGATTTTTTTAATTGAGTACATGTTTTGGCATTCTGATTGTGTGCTGAGATTTGACTATTTCCATATAATAAATTGTACCTTATGTATTTATTTTTTTGACTTTACCCATATTGGTTCTTTAGCTTGAGTAAAGGTTTTTTATATCCCTCATACTCAGCAGCAAGAAGGAAAATATTGTAAAACTTTAATAAAAACAAGTTTAGTAAACCTCTTAGTTGGAAGCTGAAGTTGGATCCCTCTTTCTGCACCTTGTCAAGCTGCAGGAAGCAAAACTACCAATAAGGTGCGTGAAAGCACACTGGGAATCTACTAGTTGGTTTCAGCCTTTATTTTCAACATTATCTTGAGGTCTTGTGTACATTTTATATTTATCTGAGATATTAAGTGGCATTGACCCTTCACCATAAACTAATAAATCAATTATCTTTGAGTTTTTAATTAAGTAGGCCCTGTTTGATACTGTTCTCTCCCACCTTAGTTAAGTTGCTTCTAGAAGACTTTCAGGAATTACACGTTATAGCTGCCTGCATGATGACAGCTTCTCTGTGAGTTTACGTGCAAAGATCAGGACTTTTTTTGGTTCGATATTTGTCTTATTTTGTGGAACGAAAGCATGTCACAAAGAAAGTGGTCTTCCATTTTGGTGGGGAGAACAGATTCGTTTTTCCCTTTCCCTGAGTGTTATTTTTTGGCTGCAGAAATTTCTTGCTAGCATAAGCAGTTTTTCATATTTGCCTCTCTTTCAGCTTGGCGAAAAGTCAACTGTAAAAAAAATAAGAAAAAAAAGGATACTGTAGTACTAATTATTGAATAATAAATTTTAATTAATGTTAAATATGAACAACACTAATATATTTTTCTTCCTTTTCATCTTGATAGCTGTAAAAAAATATATATATATCAAATATATCCTAGAGTTCCATGAAATTTTTTTTAACATGATTTGTCTTCCCAAGAAGAAAATAATAAGATAATGCTTCCTACTAATTTTCTTCCACCAAGTTTCTTTAGATTTGCAAATAGTCTTACAATTGATTAGCTTCAAGCTTCTATCGTTACCTTTTCCTTCTGAAAGAAATTCTTCCTTGGTATTACCCAACTGGCAAGCCAAGGCTTGAAATATAATATAATGATTGAGAAGAAAATGCAGGTTTGATGAGAGTAAACCATTCACTTCTTCAAGTTTGAAAGATTGAAATGAATTTATCATCAATATTGATCCGCATGCCTTTGATTTCAAAGGGGCACATCAAGCTATTGACAAGAAGTTTGTCATAGAACAAACCATTTGGCCAATTTTACCGCGTTATCTTAAGCCAGTATCTTAGTAAATTAGGCTGGAATTAGATATATTAATTCGTGTTGACGGGACCTTACCTGAATATTTATATGGCTCAGAATATTTCACTCAAATTCGACTCGAGCAAAACCCAACCATACAAAGTAATTTTATCTAACTCATTTATCTTATTGATTATTCAGCTATTTTTGATGTATTAAATTGTTTAACCCAATTAACCCACCCAATCCTGTCTAACCTAAACTCAAATAGTGATCGTGTCAATTTTTGGTTTATTTAGGTGAACTCTAATTTGACTCGATTAATAAATATGTCTATTATCTAAATCTAAATCCAACTTGAATAATAATTAGTCAAACCGAACTTGAGTTTTTCAAGTCAGGTTTGATTTGGGCCATTTATTGACTCCTTATATGAATCTCCAAGTTATAGACACTTTTGAACAAGAGGACAATATCATAGAATGTAAGAAATCGAGAGGTGTTATCTCCGCAAAAAAACAAAAAAAATCAGCAGTATATTTGTTCTTTCAAATTTGGAGGCTTCTCTTACAAGCATCCTTTATTTATAAAGAGGATTTTATATTTAAGAANCTTTCAAAATTGGAGGCTTCTCTTACAAGCATCCTTTATTTATAAAGAGGATTTTATATTTAAGAAAAAAAAGGAAGAAAAGATATGTAAATCAACAAAGATTAATTTGGATATTTTACAATGACAAATTTTTTATGAAAAAATCTTTTGAGTAACACGTGATTAGACATTTATTACATATCAACTATGAAAGAATCTCTTATGTAACACTTGATTAGACATTTATTACATAATAAATACAAAGAAAATGGGTGTTGATGAGTTCAAATAAAATAGGTAATGACATGCCCATGTTGGATCAGTGATAAGGCATGGAAGTCAAGAAAAGAATGGGGCAATGAAAATGAAAGAGATAACAAAAAAGATTGATGAAGGGAATTCAAATCTAACACACATAGAGTTTTCCTCCTAATCCTTTGCACATAAAAAATATTTTTTCTTGAACAAAATATGGATGCTATGTAAAAAGCTTTCAAAACGTTCATCAGCTTCAAAATTTTTAAATTAATTTTTATACAGGAGTTTTGGTGCAATTGTGCCACCCTTAACACTTTAAACCACATATATAAGCCCCTTAAACATAAAACCACAAGTAAACTAAAGTAGTTCTGCATATTTTTCTTCAGGATAAAGACTTATTCATTAACATAAAGTATGAGAAAAAGAAAATATTCTTTAAACTTAACTAAAAACATTAAACCTAATGTTTAAAGAAAATTTAGTACTGCATTAACCCTCATCTTCAGTAGAGCTTAATTTATTAGGCTTTGGAGGCGGGCGTAATGCTCTAATTACAAAATCTTCAGAAATTTGGCATCAAGTAGCAACATTCAATAGAACGAAGGGATTGCCAACTTGTTTCATCAACAGAACCATGACTAAAAAGTTTGAAGACAGTGGAGCGTTGAACAAAGGTAGCACAAAACTATGATCTTAAGTGCTATAGGATGTAGATCTTCAACTATTGCAATCTTTTGTTCAACTTAGAAATTTGTGGTTGAAGTTGCAGAATTATAACTTTAACCTGTGGAACTTGCATTATTGCTTTTGTAACATATTAGGTTCTGATTCAACCATTGAAAAGTTGATCGGTGGAAATTATGTAACTTTAGTCTTGATCTATTTTCAGCTTAGAAGGGATAACATCACGTGTATCTGAAGGTGATTCATCATTATATTATTCTTCATATATTTATTTGTCTTTCGCTTTGAGGGAAACTAATACAAGAAGTGGCCTCCAAGGATTAACTAATATAATAAGTAAGTTCTTGTTTTACAAGAAATTTGCAAAGTTTTTATTGCCAAAAGGAGAAGAATGTAGGGTATCCATACAATCTTTGGTGTACTTTTTGGTTGAACTTATGTAGAGAAATGTTGTCAGAGATTAGTTTATGAGCATAGCTAAAACTTGGTTTCAAGAGCTAGGAGTATGATGGGGAGTAGGGTAAGAATGGTGAAGATTAGGGGTGTAAACAAGTCAAGTCAAGCTCGAGTCACCCTCGACTTGAGCTTGAGCTTGATTAATTTAATCGTGTTCGAGCTCGAGCTCGAGCTTAATTCTTTAAGAGATAACTAATAAGTAATCACTTGATAGAAAATGTAAAATATCAATTTTTTAACATTTTTAATAGTTTAAAGAAGTTAATTTGAATTTTAATATATTTTAAGTATATTTTTAATTGATTTTTTTTAAACGAGTCAGCTCGCGAGCTAAAGAGTCGAGTCGGGGCTGGCTTGAGCTTTAGCTTGTTAGCACTTCTAGTTTAGTTCAAGAGCCACTTATCTAGTCGAGCCCGAGCCGGCTCACGAGTCTGCTTGACTCACTCCCCTAGTGAAGATGATAAAGAATATTGAGGATGAAAAGGTTGTTAATAATCGGAATGGTAATAATCGGAGTGGTAGTGATGATAGTTCTAGAATCTTTAAGGTTTGTTGGATAAGTTAGGCTAAGCTATTTTCTAAAAATATTAAATTAATTTTATTTATTTTTGGCTTTTTTATGATATTATTTCTTTGTAGTTCACCAAAAATTTTTATTGCAATTGGAGCTTATTTGATATTTTTGGAAAACAATCACAAAAAAATGCTTGATGGAACAATTTTGAAGTGAATCAAGTTTGTTCCATGGAACATAATTGTCTCTAATATCAAAATATTTTAGGAAATAATGGAACTTTAGAAATAAAAGAGATGATAAAAACATTGATTGAAGGCTTTTAGTTCTCGCATATAATAGGATTGNGCTTTTTTATGATATTATTTCTTTGTAGTTCACCAAAAATTTTTATTGCAATTGGAGCTTATTTGATATTTTCACAAACAGTCACAAAAAAATGCTTGATGGAACAAGTTTGAAGTGAATCAAGTTTGTTCCATGGAACAAAATGGTCTCTAATATCAAAATATTTTAGGAAATAATGGAACTTTAGAAATAAAAGAGATGATAAAAACATTGATTGAAGGCTTTTAGTTCTCGCATATAATAGGATTTTTTCCCCAATCCTTGCATACAACATGGTTTTATCCTAATACTGATGAAAGTGGTTCCAAGTGCATGGTATGAAAGAGTTGCGAAATATGACATTTGACATCATTAGAAGAAGTTTTCAAGATATTCATTAGCTTTAAAATATTTGAACTAACTCCTTTATATATGAGCCTTTTATTAAATTATTATTTAAACTCACCCACCCATATGTGCTACTCCATGAACTCATGATTTTTTTATTGGATACAGATCACCCAACCTGTCGGTCAAGTGGGTTGCATAGCTTTATAAAGGAGCCTTGGTACAATTACATAAAATAATCTTGAACACCGTAAAAGCCATGAAACTCTGCGATACGTTAGAATTTAAATAAACTGAAGTTCTTTTAGCTACTTTATGTCCCTACAAAATACAGATTTTGTTTATCATTAACATAAAAAAGAAAACAAAGAAAATTTTATTAAAAAAAGCATTAAACATTACACCTAATGTTTTGGGCCATCTTGTCATGCATTATTGGGTGATGGCACATCTTCTAATTGACACTGCATAGGGAGTGTGTCCAAGGGGGTTGGATAATTGTTGTACGCAGTGAAAGACCTTTCATCACCCTGTGTGTGCAAGGGAATTGGATAATTGTTGTACGCAGTGAGAGACCTTTAATCACCCTGTTGTGCTAGTTGAAGGCCCTTTATCTCTCAAGGGTAGGTGCATTGTTCTGTAATGATATTTATGAATGTAGTTTGGCTTGGTGGTTGAAGGTTTATTACAGCAAGTAAGAGGCTTGATCTTAGTTTTAAAAGCCACATTAGGAAAATCCAGGCAAATCATTTAGTTAGTTTGTTGGTTGGCAATACCACGGACAACCAACTTTAGGTTAACAAGATTAAGCTGGTGGGTTTTTTGGGGCCTTTTGTGGGTATGGACCCGGTTATGGTTTTGTAGATACTTAATTTTTTTTTAATTAATTTGATTTTCTTATCTATTTTGTAGAATTTTATGCTTTGTAATAGGTCCCGGATTTAAGTTTTAAGGAGATTTTCTCTCTTTAAGTTTGGCAAGTAGCCAAGAATTTCAAAATTCCTTTAGTGCTACAAATAAGTATTATTTGATGCGATAAAAGTTAGAGATTTTCATGAGTACCTCTCAAATTTTACGATTTTATTCCTTTCAATCCCATCAGTTTTCCTCTCTGCTTCTCTATTTTTCATTAGTTGCCAAGAAGGAAGCAGCTGGACCTTTTTTCTCCCACGATATCTCAATTTCCAATTAAATTCAAGAGCCTTTGATTTAGAAAATATATGTGTGACCATGCTTTGTGAGGTATTGTTTGGTAGAAAGTTATCTTGATTCTTGAGCATTAAATTTATGAAGTGGCGAGGTAGCACAGGCCACTGATCATGCCAAATAACCCACAAAAGTTCAATTGGGCATTGTCTAGTAACAAGGAGTTAAACCAAACCACAACATATGTGAACTTGGCTACCCAAGCTCGTTCCGTTTTATAGCCAAAATGTTTAAATTTTTATGTTTACTATTTTTTTTATATTATACGAATAAAAAGATGCCTGGATTTAATTGTTTTGTTAGGAATATTTGAATATAAAATCATGCATTGCTTATATAATTCTGCTTCTTTAAATTTGGATTAAAGCTTATAATTGATTAATTCATTTATTTGTTGATTGGTGAATGGAAGTTTTTTTGTGAGGCTAATCAAGTGCTCTTTATAGTTGCTCTTTCCTATCAATTTTAGTGTTGGAATGCATTGTTTACATTCTTGACTTCAATTTATGTTATTATTGTTCTTCTTCTTTCAAGTCCATTCTCAATTATTTTCCATGTTGAATTCATATCTGAAATCCATCTCTTCTTGCATTACCCACTCATCCCAACTCTGCGAACTCATTCTTACCTTGTCGCACATCTCTTTTCACTCTATGCTTATTATTCTATCTCAGTGAGCTCACATTGGCATCTCACCCAATTCATTTTCTTTAGCCCCCATTCACGCATCTTATTTGCACTTGACTGCGATTATCACATTGCTGATCTGTCGCTCCGTTTGAGAAACTTGCCTCTTACATGCGCCACATCTTTGCAGCCCTTCTTTATACTTGATTTTATAAGGTTGCTCTCACTTGCTCCTGTTATTGTTGTAGCGGCATATGGCTGCATACCCTCGTCACAACTGCACTTCTTTCCCTTTTGTATTTTCCCTCTACAGTATTATACTATACTTAGTAATACTGCTCTGCTTTCATAATTTATTTCATCATTTCATATTGCTTCCTGTGCCCTCTGACTTCCACCTCAATTGTTATGCTGATTTATTGGCAATCACATTGAATTCCATCGCCAGTCACTCTCTTCCACCATCACTGCTAGAATTGCCATGAAAGGATATTTTTGTGGGCAGTAGAACTCATCTTTTTCATGTCCAATCATTTTTGTAACGAGATATAATCTTTAGCGATATTAACAAGTTCAAGCTCATATTATTGATAAATCTTATCACTTTTGTATGAACTATTGATTAGTTAATCTCCATTGGCAATATTTTTAGCCAGTCTTGAAAATTACCCTAGCTGGTGAGATTTGCATGTCAGTGAATNAAAATTTCCCTAGCTGGTGAGATTTGCATGTCAGTGAATAGAGCTCTACCAAAAAAAAAAAAAAAAAGAAAAACCTTGAGTTGATTTATTTTTTCAATATATAAAAGCATTAAACATGGTATCTACTAAAATTTGCTTTTATGTAAACTTGTTTATATATTATGCTACAACCTGCTACGTTGCATTTGCATATCAAATCATTTATTGTTTGTTTTCATGACACTAAAGAACATATCTAATAGATTGTACTGGATATTCTTCTAGCTTGCACTTGGATCTATATCATTTATTGTTTTTTATCATGAGACTTGCTTCAGATCAACTCTAAAATAATTTTGGCTTTTATCCGACCTAAAATGATCAGTGTAAAGAAAAAATTACCAATACCCTATTTGGTAGTGATAAAAAGTTTAATTCCTTAGAAAACGAACTTAGGCAAAGTGCCAACATGTAGAAAGTGATATGAATATCTACTATATGCTTGATCCGGTGCCAATGGGTTATCTACTATATTCTTGATGAGCTTTTTGAAGATTTCGACCAACCCATGTAGCAAACCTATCCTACTCATGCCAAATAACTTGTCTAATCAACAATTATCTTGGCACAACATTCTTGATTCAACTTGTTCTCACTTAAGGCAAGACTAGTATGGACTAAGCCCCATTAAAAAATTTGCTATCAACCATGATGCCGGTTCAAAACTTTCATGATTCTACTCAAAAGATCAAGATTGATACTCTCCACGTCCTTGATGCTCATNTCTCCACGTCCTTGATGCTTACGTATATTGGGAGTCTAAGATCAGTGACTTCTATACTAACATGAGATGAATGGCTTGCAAGGTTCTCAAATTGCTAAGATGAAGTAGCACAAATCAACTAATGATATTTAAATATCATTATTTGTTATATTTGCTTACAAGAAGTTTCTCATCTCTACTTGGCAGAGGTAAAAAGAATTAAGATGTAGAAGTTTTTTCCACTACACTATAAAAGATGCTTTGTTGGTTTTCTTGAATTGATGGAAATTTTTTGTCATTTATTGTTTACTTTAATCAATTCAAGGAACTAGTTTTAAGGCTTGAGGTATTTTAGAATGATTTGCTGTTGGTGACCAGATTTATTAATAGTATTCATTTGATTTGGGGGATAGAAGTGCATTTATATAGTTTTCATAGTGCAAAGGATGACTCTTGAGTTAGAAAAATATTCAAGGTTTCTAATACACACTCTCACTTTAGACTAATTCAAGTAGGTCGATAACCACTTCAACTTAGGTTTAAATTTTAGCCCAAATTGATCACTACCGCTGAATGACATGATATTTAAGGTTTGGTCTCCAAGACTTAGTCTGCACTACGATGAGTGTCAAGTAGATTTGTCTCCCCCTTAAATGATCATGTGTTTCTGTCACTAGAAGATAGATTAATTTTTTGATGCATAAGGGAATTTTTATTTAATTTAGTCCGAAGGTGGGCTTGACCATGTGATAGATTGTGATCCTCCAACTAATAAAGATGCTTAGGTTTGTTATGGCAGTCCTATGCATTCTCATGTTGTGAGTAGTGTTTTCAAAATAATGAGAGACGTAAGGTTTTCTTTCTACTTTATTACGTAAAGTGCAAAGTAGCACTTTTTTCTGACGAGCGTTTATGACTTGTATGCTCATATACATATATTATGCGTATACATTAGTTATTTAATTAAATAAATTTAAACTACATCAAATAATAATTTTCACCAGAAGTAATATATTAATGAAACTAAAAAAAAGGATAATAATGCTACATTAGTCATATAATGATACGCTCATTGGTATAATTTTCCTCTATTTAAAAGTCAAAAATCATATAAATAAAGTTGTGATCAGAGAATACTAATAAATTAAGTATAGTCATGAGGTTGAGTGACCAAGTAGGAATTGGGTGGCAGAGGTAGCATGATGTCAGAGAGTGTAGTATAAGATATTGAGAAACATTCTCTATATTCTTGTGAGCTTGAAGCCATTAGCGACAATAAAATCATTTAGAAGTACAAAAATAAAGTACTTTTAGCAGAAAAGAACAATGGATAAATGAGGAACAACTCAAATGACTATTTATAAATAATGATGTGAAGTGAACGCTTGTGCTTAGCTATAGTGATATATACTGAATCAATTTATGAAATATGAACCGATATTTCCTTTTGAGCTTGAGCTGAACGCATTGCACTACAATGCAGCTCAACAAAGCAACATGACTTGCACTTTGCTAGGAGTGTATATTTCACAGACAAACAATGTATAGGGCTAGCGTATCACTTTTCTCGTAGTGTGTCCTTGAAATGTGTTTTTATAATCTTAGTGTGACACATTTTCATATCCACACCCACTTTTTCGGATTTGAAACACGCATATATGTTCTTATTGTGTGGAACTTTTATGAACATGAAATTCAATTTTATCATCGATGATGAGAATTTCACGCCCATGATAAATGTTGCTCTTTTCTATATTGCCTATGTGAAATAGTCATACTTGACTGCTCTTGCATGTTATCTAGTTCCCATTTTGATGGTTTGTTTCATAGTCAAAATTTATTGTGATTTCTTCCCCCCAGATTTTGCATATAACTTGCTACTTTTTACTTGATTTAAATAACATTAATATTTACCTACTATTAGAGGGGAAAATTTTGTCTTTAGGTTCAAGGACTTATTCTCTTTTTTTTTATTAAAATTACAATGAATTCTGGAGGACACACATTCCTAGTTATGAAGACTATTTCTAGTCAAAATCTTAAGCTTAGATTACAGCTACTGCTATCCGTTCAACTCACTACAAAGAGTTAGCTTATGTCATTGTGTTTGAGTAGATCTTTTAAGTTTTAATTTTTTGTTACTTCTAATCTATCCATTCCATCTAAAGTTTTGGCGTGTAAGCTGTTGCTACTTCGAACATGTCACATTTTACTTTTTTTTTTAAAAAAAATTATTTATGCTTTAAAGGCTTTCTAAAGGACTAATGTTTATTATTCATATTGTTCTTGTTGGTCTTATGTGAGATTTTTTATCTTGCTTATAAGGATCACATATTTATGGTTACATACTTTCACTTAGAGTTCAGGAATATTACTTTTTGTGTTACCTAATGAACATTCTCCTACGAGGAATATTCAACATGCTATAGATTTTATTGTGGATTTATAAATACTAAGTTATTACATTCCAGGATAAAGTTTTGCTTAAGAATTAAGTAGTTTGACTAGTGTAGTAAGGATTATTGCTAGAGTTTGAGTCCATTTGTTGCCTCACTTTTTTGATGTCTTTCTTTTCGTATTTGTTAATATTAATATCAGCAACGTGATCACTATGAAGCTTAGAATTTTTAAATCTATATTTGGGCTACATGCTTGACATAATAATACATAGGTAACTGTATTTTTTAAAAATGATTTTGAACAGTGGTACTATCATTGAGATTCATCTCAAAGATGAATGAATGGAACACTACCGGATGGTCTATATGAATGGTTTGTCATTTCTTTGAATTGCCTGATGCATCTAATGCTTTCTTGAGATTGATGAGTTATAATTAAAACAATTCATAGATAAATTATAATTTAATGATATATTGATTTACAGCTCATTTAAGATTGAGCATCTTGATCAGTTTGATTAAGTATTGCATAATTTAAGAGATGAAAAGTTGTATATCAATATTAAAAAGTGCACATTTGTGCAATCGTAAGGCATATTTCTCAAGCTTTGAGATAAGGGCATTTTTTTACTGTTAAATATGTTTATTCTCATTTTTTATCATCCAACTTTGAGATATATATTATTGCCTAAAACAAGTTTAGTAAATATGTCGATTGGATTGAATACCCTTATGATTGCACCCCACACCCATGTCTTGAAACATGCATTTGACATTTAAAATAAATTTTATTCATTATCCCAAATGCAGTTAACTGACATTGATATTATTGTGTCTTCTTTCAAAGTACTCAAGATTATTTCAGATTTCTTGACTTTTACATGATTTTTATAGTCATAAGGATATGTCATTCTTTCCTTCTGTTATCTTTATTTTTCAGGAAGGACTTTGCATCCAATGTTCTTTTAGCTTGATTTCATGATTTGGAAATGCGTGCTATTGGCATTTTAAGTCACATTTAACGAGATAAACTCATACATTTGATTGAATGTAAGTTTTACCATCTACAGTTAGTAAGGAAATTGCTAGTATTGTAAGGAATATTTGTCAGTGGTAGTGCAAGCAAAGAGATGAAAATAAAGGCATCATAATGTAGTTTTTCTAACACTAACATTATTTAAAGAAGATCTATACAATCACCTTGCTTATTATGTAATCAAATTGCCTATTTTGTAGTTCTTTTGTAAGGATATCCACAATTTCATTAGTAGTAGGTATATAAGATATGTAAATCAATTATTTCTCAAATTCTTTCTTTGATTTAACTTCTAAATGTCTTATTTAGTATAATGGGCGAGATTATGAGCAATCACAATTTTTGTTTTGTTATCATAATATATTTGTTGGTGGTGAATTAAGAATTTTCCAATTCTTCCATCAACACTGTGACCCACAAGCTTCACAAATCCCATGTGCCATTGATCTCTGTTGTTTTTACCCAAGACACTTTGTTTCGTGCTTTGCCATATAAACAAATTACTTCCATAAGCATCAAATAGCTGGACATCAATTTTCAATCAGTTATGTATTGGCTTATTCTGCGTTTGCATAGACTTCAACATGTAAGTAGTTTTCAATTGCTCTTATTTTGATGAATCATCAATTTATCCTTTGTTTAAAGAATGCCTTACTTGGATCTCACTGACTCCATTCCCAGTAAACGTATAAATGTCCTCATGTCTTCTATTTTGTATTCCATATTAAGACATTCCTTCAGATTTTTGTAGTTTGTTCATCTATTTTATCACCTTTTAATATTGTGTTTGACTTAAAACAATTATGATAGTTTTTTTTAATGCCTTTTTCTTGAATGTGTACAAATATGGTCAGTTTTGTTTCTGACCAAATCCATGGTTGGGTACAACTTTTCCAAATCGTTCAAACTCTTTGGAGTGGTAGAGCTGTGTAAAGATCTGTTCAACTTGCAAACCTTTTTTTTTCACCATGTTACGACTTATGTTTTAACTTCTAGACTTTTTCATTAAATTTCCATTAAGAAAAGGATTTTTTTTTCATTCAATTGATGTAGAGGCCAATTAAAATTTGCGGCTATGAACCAAATAATCCAGGTAGAGTTAGGGTCTGTTTGGGGCAGCTGCAGCTTATTGAATAATCTGTTGATAGACTGATTAAAAATAATATGCTGACAAGTTATTTGCGGTGGCTATTATAAATTTTTATTTTTATTTTAAAGTCAGACCGATGCCAGAAAGCTGCCACAACACCTAGATAAGTATGGTGTGAAAACTATATTTTCAGCGTTTTGAAAACGCAGTTTACCCAAACAGGCCAGATGCATTTTCAAAACGTCACCGCACCAAATAAGCTGCCCCAAACGGACTTTTAATCTTGGAAATTGGAGCGAAGGTTTCTTGCTAATTTATCCCAAATGTTGGTGTAAACCCTTTTGCTACAGGCTAGCCTTATTCCTCTCCATACTATCATTAGCCTCGCATTAAGTTGTAAATACCCACTCACAATCTAATACCTTTATGTCTATGCACGTTTACAAAGCATCCAGTTATTTCATTACAAGTCATCACCATTTCAATTAATTCAAGACCGCCTCAATCATGCTAGGTATAAACAACTTTGATATTTATTTGGAGATCTGTCTTTGGATAAATATTTAGCAATGGATGTTGGTTGCAAGCTTTGACTTCTTGTCTAATGGCTATAAGGAGATCACAATTTGAATTATTTGAGAGAAATTTAGTCTATAAACTTTGTTGGGGAGTGATTCTGCGTCCTTTATCCCTTTCTTGAGTCCTCGAGTGTAGATCTATAGTTTATGTGCATGAACAAGTTGTCTAGCATGCAACATTACTACCTCTTCTTGCGATTAATTATTGTTGGGATAAATTTTATTGGGATGCCCTTCATTTTTCGTGTTTTAAAAATAAAGTTTAGGGATGAGAGAACACTTTTTGGTGGTAAGCAATCTGAACTTGTCCAAAAAAAAAAGAAAAAAAAAATCATTCTTTACTTTTTATATTGCATGAAGGAAGTTTTTTTAAAAAGGGTTGTTTTTGGAGAAATTAATTTTTGTTTGAGGATTATAACATTTGTGATCCTTTTTGTTTTTTCGCATATCCTTTGAATATACTTTTTTCAACTCTAGGATTAAGTTTAAGGTTGAAATTGGTTGTGTGTGTGAACAATACTTGTACATTGAAAAATTTTTAGAGGTAGATTTGAATTAATACTATTAGTGTATATGGTGCTATTAAAATAGCATCCCTCTAACGATATTTAATGAAATACTGAAAATAAATTGACTATAGGGAAATTTTTGTAAATTATTTTCACTTTCAGCTATTCCATTTTTTTTAATGGTCTCCAATATATTGATTAATGTAAAATCCCATTTTTCTTTCTAGAAAAATTTCAAGTATATATTAATATATTTTTTTCATTATGAGATCTAAATTTAATAAATTTTGAACTAAATTTCATCCATTTTGTAGAAGTTGAGAATCGTTTTTTACTTCAATTTCACTTTCATCAAATAAAACTAACACAGACTAATATGATCATCCATAATGGTTACACTATTTTATTAATCATGATGATAATTTTAGAGGAATCCCACACATCACTGTGGATCAACTAAAACAATTTAGAAATCATGTTAATGTTTTGTAGGATTAGCACCATGATGGCATTTTTGATAAACGTAAAATTCAATATCAGAAAGAAAACAAATCAAATTTTTAAAGAAGTTAGGAAACAAATGTTTAAGATGTGAAAAACAAGATTCGATAGTCTAAGATGCCAAATCATCATTTGTTTAAGAGCTGATATTGAACTAATACCATAATTTTATTTACAATTTTATTGCTGAAGGCACTATCAGCATGGTTTTAAAAACCATGAATCATTCTAGCACAACCAATCACACTCCCTGAGTTCTGCTTCTAAAATTCACAATGAGTAAAAGACAACAAGACAACAAGAATCTTTATTTAGTTTGTTAATTAAAGTTGTAGTTTAGATTAGAAATATGAAGGACGAAATGAAGGGTTTATTTGTTAGGGATGATGATTTGCTTTTTTTTCACATTGGGTGAAAACGTACCTTTTCCAATCTAACTTTTTTACTTCTAGAACGATGTGATTTATTGCCAAATAACGGTTAAAGGAGGTAGTATGATTAGATGCCTTTGTGTTAAATTTTCTAGAGAGCAGAAATTTGGCTATGGATAGAGCATTGGGATCATAATGAATTCTTTTTGCAAGTGATCCACTAGTGTGAGTAGATAAAGAGTTTGATTTTATTAAATTTAGAAGATGATCCATCTGCTCCTTACTGAATGGAGTAGTTGACACTTCATTTGTGTAGGAGGATTAAGTGGAGGTTGGTTATTTTGCTCTTCTACTTGATAGATTTTTCATTGATCTTTCTAGAATTTTCTGGATCATGGCATGGTTTATTATAATGATAACACCTTATTGATGATTTTTATCTTTGCATTTTAAAGTCTTTGTTTGAACATGAATCAAATGCTAGTGGAGTGTTCTCTATAGGTACAACTATTCCAAGTATAGCATTTCTGGGACTTTCTATCCTTTTATTTCAACAAATACTTCATTAATAGGTAGTAGAGGTTGGCGACCAGCAATTCTTCCCCTGAATACATCAACATTTAGACCTTCTAGAAATGTTAGAATGATCTTTCACCATCCCTTTGTTGTGATTGCAATTTGTTGATCTTCATTTATAATCATTAAATTGATCCAATCCTCATCATAGGCTTTTCAGAGAATTGAAGTATGGCCATTTGATCTGGGAAATTTTAAAATCTGCAGTTTAGTAGACAACTAGATTACCTATAGCTTCTATCTCTTTCCTTTCTAGGAGAAAGCATTAGAAAATTTTAGCTATTTCATCTATTGCATGTGCTTTTGAACGAGGTTGATGGTTTTCTGATGACCTTATCTTTAACAAGTTAATCCAAGGGCGATTTCCCTTTTTCTTGCGCTACTATAAGACTTGTTTTTTTGGATTCTTTTCCTTGTTTACTAAGATGTATTATATTGTCTTGAAATGCGGTAGGTTAAAGAAACATTATAATTTTTCTGTTTTATAACTTTATACTGTTTTAACTCTGTCCGTTTATTTAATTTGTCATTCAAGGTGAAATAATTTTCATGCACATTATATTATAAGAGCCAGTGCATTGTTAAACAGCTTGGTCTAATATCAAGACAGTGTAAAATAAACTTAATTAGCAAAAAGTTGGTAAGCTCAGCTGGGAAGCAATTTTACTGCAAGTGAAATGAAGAACAAAAGTCTTCTTATCTCTATGATATGGAGTTATTCCCTGCCTTTCTCCTTTGGCTTATGGCTTTACTTCTGAGAATCTAGAAGTTTTCCTTTTTTAAATTATTTCTTTAAATTCAACAGATTGCAATGATTTTTGGCAGCCATTACTGATTTGGGTGTTTTGGGGAATGATTTTTCTAGGGTTATGTTGTTTTTGATAGTTTGTATTTGTTTGAGATTTATCCTTTGCCAAATTAACTGAGATTGAGTAGAAACGAGCACTATATCCTTTTTTCTGTTATATTATGTAACCATGTGGATATCTTGCATGATGTTGCTTTCCATGTTTCTAAAATTAAGCTACTGATGTTTTTTTTCAAATTGCCTCATCTCATTTTTTGTGTTATGTAAATTTAATTAAGAAAATATTTATTTTGAGTTTACTTGATGCTTTTGCTTTTTGTCTAGAACATATGCTCTTGCATTTGAGAGATTATAACATACTATGACATTTCATAGTGTAGGTTGGAGATTTAAGAGAGAGCGAGCAAGAGTTGAAGCTTATTCTGGAGATGTATCGTCGTGAATCAACAGATTTTAGGTATAAAATTTTTCCTCTTCCAGGTCTCTAGTTTGTATTTCTTGCATTTAATTTTTCATTGGGTCCTGTAAGTTCTTCTTACAGATGCATCAGGTTTTCAGAACTGGGGAGTTAATTATTGTATTTTCAGTATTCATTTTTACCAAAGGAAGCACCATCTTGGAAGTAGTTGAACCGCATTACTTTAAATAAGAATCTTTCCCTTTCATTTGCTTTCTTGCTTGGATAAATGTTTTTATTATGTTAATTTCCAAGTTTGAGTTCTTGCTATGCATCACTGTTCTCTGTGAAAAATGGGTGATCTGACTAAAGTTAATCTGCTGAGCTTGTAAGCTTGGATGTGGTAAAATCTTGTTATGTTACATGTTTGTTTCTTTGTCTTTGTTTTCGGAGAGATACTAGACGGATAGTATTAATGAGGGCCCGGAAAAATTGTTTGTAAAACTATCTTAAATTTTTAAATTAATCATAACTAGAGCACAATTTTAGTTTTAGTTAACTAGGGTAGGATGATTATGAGTAAAGGATGACGTAAGGCCAGCTTCAGAAAAAAATTTCAAATAGGACTAAAAAAATATTCAGCTTAAAGCGTGGCACAGACAATACTCGAACTTTTGTGGCCATCATAGAAGCTAGGGAGCATATCATCTGTGTTGACGCTTGTTGGTGAGAACTAAGGAGATGTATCATCTATGTTGCAATTTTTTTTTTTTTTGCAACTCATTTTTAATTTATTATTAACTTTAAGTGATGATGCTTTCATGTTATAGTTATTTCATGGTACTTTTTTGGGTAATTAGATCCAGGTCTTTCAAAACTACATTACATCAGAATTTTTCCCCTTAATTGTTTCAAGTTTTCAAATATTTTTATATAAGCCTTGCATGCCCAATTTTGAAAACGTGTGAAATTTTTTCTTAAAATTTGAGGACCTATGAAATTTGGTACCTAGTTGTCTGAAGATGAGGGACTTGCATGCCAGTAGCTCATGTATATTGCTTTGAAAATTTCTAATTTTCTGCACAGTTCATGCCCTTTAATCTCCCCTACCTTTACCTCTCGCATTACAAATATCTAATTGCCTGCTGAAAACGTTCCTCAGTCCTCCCTTACTATTATTTTTTGATGTTGAGATTAAAATGCTTTTTTTTGATATAAGCCATTTTGGAGTTGGCCCTATTGGGTTTCATTGATAATCAATTTATTTGTGAGTCATTCCTTTTTCGTAGATCTTTATTTTAGTTGTTACTTTCTTTTAAAGTTAGTGTTTATTCTTAGGGTTTGTTTGACAACTAGTAGGATTTAACATTGTCAGGATTTATTTAGTGATGCAAATCCTGATTTAGTAAATCTTAAGGTTAAAAATCTGAAAATTGTTTGATATGACAATTGCTTCATTTTATTAAATCTTGATGGCTGTTTGGCTGTTTGTTTCAAGATTTCAGATTTCTGACAAGTCATTAAATCCATTAAATCATTTGAAGAGCTGGATTTGGCAAATCTTGGAGGTTATCAAAACAGTAGGATTCAAAAGTCCTCAAAATCTGTTTGCTAGGGTTTTAGCTCAATGTTATCTAAAATAGGACCAGCAAACAGTCCCACAGGAACTAAGTCCATTCATAACTACTTAGTGTTGGCATCATAGCTTACTGGAGGAACATGTCATGTTGTTGTAGTGATTATGACATAGTAGTGCATACATATAACATTAACATGGTACTGGTCAACCAATTATAATTTTTTTTTCATTATTTAGGGATATTTTGGAGTCTCGTGATCAGGAATACAAGGCATGGGCTCATGTTCAAAGCCTTAATTCTTCCCTTGATGAGCATAGTTTGGAAGGCCGTGTAAAAACTGCTATTGAAGCTGAAGCATTATCTCAACAAAGACTTGCCACTGCTGAGGCTGAGATTGCTGATTTAAGACAGAAATTGGAATTTTCTATGAGGTATAGGCTACAACTTTGTTGCTTTATTTTTGAAAAAAAAAGATCGTATCTTTATTTCATTGTTCTAGCAAACTATCATAATTTTTATCTAGGCGATTTGTTGTTCAAGAGCTTTATTTTTTATTTTTTAAACATATTCAGGGATGTAACCAAGTCATCCGAAAAGTTGAACTCCAAGCATGAGGAGGGTGAAGCCTATCTTTCTGAGATCGAGGTCCTTTTCCTTTTATCATACCTGATCAATTTATTTAGCAGCACTAATTTATAGAGTGGTTCTAGCACTTGAGACTCCTGCTAATGTAGCGTCTTTGGAGGGGGGTTGTATTTAGTAAAACTGTATTCCATTTTAGAGACCTTCACTGAAACCTCTGACTGCTGAGTCATAATAGGGGCAACCTAACCATTCTTCTTGGGATGTATTATGCACTGAAATTCACTACTTATATCTGCCTTCCATTACATGCAGAGTATTGGACAAGCATATGAGGATATGCAAACCCAGAATCAGCTTCTCTTGCAGCAAATCACGGAAAGGGATGAATACAACATTAAGGTACTACTGGAAGCTTCTTTTAGTGCTGTTATCTTGGGCAATCTCCTATTTTTAATCTTTAGAGCAGCTTAAGCAACGAGATGGAGATTGTTGAAGAGCTTCCAATTTTTGAATAAGAGCTCATATTAATTTTATATCAAAGATAAATGTGCTATCTACAATATAGATTTGTGTGCCCTGCGCTTTACTGTTTTGGACATTTTTCTAGGATTTGTGGCATAAATTAGTGTTTGCATAGAATTGTGAGGTTTAATGAGGTTGGTTATGCATACGTGTATGGGTTCTTGATGTTTGAAAAGTGAAAACTCACAAACTTGGTCTCAGAATTTTCATTAGATAGCTGTTTTGGGTCCTTATGGTTTGCAACTATTAAATGACTATTTTAACCTTTGGTCTTATTTATATTTCAAATGCTTGCTGCTTGGCTTAGTGAAGAAGACTTGAGCTATTTTCACCAAGGGTGAATCCACCTTTGATCTTAATCTATGAAGTCCGTAAAATTCCTAGAAATAATAAGAAATTACGACTTCATTGAGACTGGATTCTTCTATTAGAAGTGAGCTACTATCGCTAGAGATGGAATCAGTTATTTACTTCCTGAGACCCTTTATTTAATAGAATTTTTCTTCTTGAGCAAACAAGTACAAAATACTTAATTTTTGACATTGGGGTACATGATTTCTCTTTTTCCGACTTATAATGGAAAAATGAGCTTATGGATTATCTTTTATTGCGATATTTTCCTATCATTGCTGCACCTCACAAACAACTGCTCACATTCATTTGTTTTATTATCGGTATTTCTGAAGTATACAATAATACCGCACCTTTCCTTGCTCTTTGTGTGGAAATGCAGCAGCATTCTAGGAATCTACACTGGTCTCTATGATTTGGCGCATAAGCTATTGCATGTTTGAAGAACATTATTCACTTTTGCTTGTTTAAGAAGTGTAGAATGACTTTGATTACTTTTATTTTTTCAATCTTTACATGATGATGTTCTATTTGTTCGTCTTGTAGTGTTGTAGGTTCCTCTTCCTTGGGATTGCCCCTCCTCAAATTCAGATTTTTACTTCTATGAGAGGGTCTTTTGCCCCTCCTTAATATTAGTTTTGCCCCCTCCTGAAATATTATTTTGCTCTTCGTTGTCCTAACCCCTCCCATATTGGGTTTAGAAAAAAGAGGCCGGTTCCACTCTTGGTACTCTATGCAGAGCGTTTAATAGTTCCCATGAACATCTTCCATTTTTATCTTGTTCATGTATATCTTTTTCTCATTACCTGTGATAATTTTTTTTTGAACTTGAGTTCCACCAAAGTTCTTCATGGAGAAATGTTATATATNGATCTTATATATATATATATATATATATATATATATATATGTATATATATATATATGTATATTGAGTGAGAGAGAGAGAGAGAGAGAGAGAGAGAAGTGTTTGTATGATGCACCGATATAGAAATGAGGAGACTAACCTAACAGTCCCCTAAGATTTATTTAAAATATAGGTTATAAGTACGCATAAAATACAACATTATAATACTATATTTTGAAAACTTGAAAAGTAATTTTATCATTATATAAGTTAAATAAATATGAAATTAATTCATAAAATAATAACTTTATTTTAATTTCTCATAATATTGTAAATATGTTGAAGTTTGCTCAATATTTATTACCTAATTGAGCTAGGAATAGCTACAGGATATTGTAGATTATTTGATTGTAGTTGAGAAAATTAATTATTTATCAAAAGAAATAAAAAATAAATAGCTACATGATAGTCACCTAACACCTCTATTATTGAAATTATAGGACATGCACACATCAGATACATCATTATCATACTATATTTTAAAATCATAAAAAGTTTTATTATCATACATAAATTCAATAAATATGAAATTAATTCAGAAAGTAATAATTTTTTTCTTGATTTATAATAATATACAAATATTTTGAAGTTTATTCAATAATTAATACTTAATTGAGCTTGGAATACTACTTGAAATTGTAGATTATTAGTTTGAAGTTGGGAAAATTAGTTATTACTTAAAAGAACAACAAATAAATATTATAAAAAAGGATATGGAAGAAAATGAAATTAGTGTTAAGTGGCCATTAAATTATATATGTAATATGTTTCAAAATTAAAGTTTATTATGCAGGACATGCATGCTCCTTAAGTTCATTTTTATGAATTGGACATTTGAATGGCCACATACATATATACAAAAAGGAGGCAAAGTGAATCAGCTGTGGGTCTGTTTGGAGCAGCTGCAGCTTATTGAATAATCTGCTGATAAGCTAGATGCGGTAGCAATTACAATTTTTTATTTTTATTTTTAAAGTCAGACCTCAGTCAGAAAGCTGCCACCGCACCTAGACAGATGCGGTGTGAAAAAGCTGTTTTTAGTGTTTTGAAAATGCATAAGCTGCCAAAACACAGTTTACCCAAACAAGCCAGGTGCGTTTTCAAAACGCCACCGCACCAAATAAGCTGTCCCAAACGGACCCTGTGTTTATTTTGCGCCCACACATACAAGCATACACGCACACACCAACAACAATATCGTATACTCACACACACCAATATCACTCATGAAAATTACCATTGGGACCACTTTGCGTTGTTAGTATATGGATTGGTTCCATGTCAAAATTGCAGTGTGCTGTATATTTTTATATGAAGCAATAGAGTAGCTGTATTGCTTTTTTTTGTTGCGTGCAACACTAAATTAGAGCATAACCAATTCTTGCTTTTCAATGGTTTTCCAGAGAACATCTTTTAGGATTTGAGGATGAAGTTTATTGATAAATGAAAATTTTGAACCTTTCTAAAAACAATCCACAATTATTGATGATTATTTCTGAACAATATATGTGAAGTGAAAAATTAAGAAGTAATCTGCAGTATAGAGTATGATTGTTTTTTTAAGGGCAGGGTTTACACTGGAGGGTAGTTAAGTAAGCAAGGGAGTTTATTAATTGTGTAGTAGGTAGGAGCAGTTTATGAATTTTTTTTTGTCTGACAAGATCATACTTTGACTTTGTTAACCATGGTGAATTTCATCTAAGTTCAATTCTTTCATCCATACAGTGTGCCAAATAAAAAACTTGTAATCTGTTGAGCAAGGTTCGACATTCCTTCGGTCTTATGAATGGAAGATCTGTGAGTCTCAACATTATCTTAATTGTCAGACTACGAATGTTGAGAATCCATCTGAGTATCTGAGTAACTTTACCAATCGAAATGCTTAGAGGCTCCAGTGAATCCATCTACCCACTCATCGAAATATCCGTGAAACTTGATTAATGCGTGCACTTTTTATTCAGATAGAAAGCTGTTCAAATTTTAATTCATGCCATGGATTTCTGCTGATCCGTCTCCAAAAAAATTGTCCAATACTGTAAAAAGGCCAATTTATTCACTTTAATGATACACGTTAGAGGATTGAGGAGCTCTTAATGTGTTTTTTCAGGAGCCTATGTCCAAGTTCTGCGAGTTAAAAACCTTAATAATTATCCATCAAGCTCCATTTACTTGATACTTAGTAGTTTCTTGGAAAGAACTACAGAGACATTGGCATCGAAGATTAGATGCTAGTAAATGAAGCAAAAAAAAACAAACTCTTGTTTTTATCTTGTTAGGTGCGTGGTATCTAAATATACAAGATGATGTATGCTACTTGAGCATTTTAGCTGGTAACTGGCAAGTGGCTCTGCTAGCATCTTATTGTTCTTATAATCACAGAACTATATAATATTTAACGGCTAGAGGAAGTAAAGGTTTAATGTCTACCCAGCATTTCTTTGATTACGTTGACCTAGTGTGAGGCGATATAGTCAAAACGTACTACGTAAAATGACCGGTTGAGTAAAATAGCCAGTTAAG
Source organism: Phalaenopsis hybrid cultivar (assembly GCA_002079205.1). Classification (NCBI taxonomy): domain Eukaryota; kingdom Viridiplantae; phylum Streptophyta; class Magnoliopsida; order Asparagales; family Orchidaceae; genus Phalaenopsis; species Phalaenopsis hybrid cultivar. The sequence continues at coordinate 78,113 of JXCR01144671.1, read as the reverse complement.
AGTTTATCACACTTTATAGGTTAATTTTAATAGCCCGTGGAAGAAATACTTGTGTTGTACAAAACAGAAAAGTTAATTGTAAGGGCTATAATTTTAATGCATAATTTTTTGTGTGCACCTTGGCCTATATTGCAATTTTTTTCTCTTGAAGACTGTTTATGTATGGTTATGGTGCATGGTTGCTTTGTGCATGTTTCTGAGTGAGGCCAATGTTTGATGCTCAGACCTCTGGTTGATTTGATTTTTTTTTCTTTTGGTACTCTATCGAACTTATTAGCTGTTATTTTGTTTTTTTCTTTTTTTTTGGCACATGAACTAATTGTTTATTGTTTAGCTTGTAATGGAGGGCGTGAAAGCAAGACAGATGCATGCTGGAGTTTTAAGCGAAGTAAAATCCATAGAAAAAAAACTTCAGGAAGGCAATTCATTGGTGGAGCTTTATGACCTTAAAAATGCACGATTTGATGAGCAGGTATTTCTTGGCAATAAACACAAATGTGAATACGGAGATGTTACATTAACTTGCATTGTTTTGCAGTTGAGAGTTAAATCAGATCAAGTTGCAAAACTGGTTGAAGATGGGTGGCAAAGTTCTATTGCACTGGGTAATGCACAAAGGAAACTAGCTGATGTGCAGAAAGAATCTGAGTCGTTGCGGCAGTCTATGAAAGAAATACAAATGCAGGCCATGAATAGCAGATCGGAGATCACAGAGCTTTTAATCGAACTAGAGAGGGAGAGGTAAGTAAAATGTTCAAATATTGTATTATTGAAGTATATGCCTATTATAACTGTATGTTTTCTGAATTTGTTAGGTTCAACAAGAAGAGAATAGATGAGGAACTAGAAACAATGACAATAAAAGCTGCAGCACTTAGGCAGCAAACTGATGGCTCAGTCTTATTGGAAAAGCTTCACCAAGAGATAAGAGAATACAAAGGGATTCTCAAGTGTCGTATTTGTCATGATCGTCAGAAAGAGGTAGGCATTATTGTTGGAGGTTATTTTATTTTGAAGAACATTTTTGTTGCCATAATTTATATTTTTGCATGCATGTATTGTTGAGTCTTAAACCTTTTCCTAGCTCTGGCAACCTTGCTTCATAGGAACATGAAAGGTATTTTGCATGACCTGAGGGACTTGAGATTCTTAGGTGGTTCACTTGATGAAGGCAAAAATGTTATTTGAAACTTAAGAATTTACACCTTTTTTTTTCTTATCTAATATGTTAATTACAATTTTGGTTAAATCATTGTTGTTTAAGGTGAACTTAGTGCTCGCCAAGGTCTAAAAAAAGGTGGACTGAGGTGAAACTATAGTCTTGACAATCTCTTAGGTGAGACGTCACTTGGGTATTGTATATTTGAGCAAGACCCTTAACATGATTGGAGAGATATGTGCTAATACTTCTAGCTCGAAAGATGAGTTCACTTTGACTGTTACAATCGGATATGGGCAATGTGAAAGACACAATAGAAGTTGGAGAACAATGATGTACATTTGATAAAAAAAGTTCGATTAAATATTGTTGAAAAGATTTGAAGTTTTAGAGTAATGAAGTGATGACTTCGATGAGATAGAGAAAGAGATGAAGGGGTACTAATTTAATGAGCGGGAATAGAGCATGGGTGATGATATTAGAGCATATAGTAGCTAATTTAAATAGTTCCTACAGTATGCATGCTACGAACTTAGTTTGATAGTTTAAGTTATTTTACATGTCATTTGTGTACTTTGTTTAACATAATTCATTCAACAATGTTTGGTTACTTTAAGTGCTATGAACTTGAAAGTGTATTGTCTTAGGACATAAGTATAATGTGATAATCTTTATTTATTACATTCTAGAAGTACTCTGCAAGATCTAAATCAACATTAAATGAAATATTTTTTTTTGTAAAGTCTTACTTGAGTTAATGATTAGTTTGCCTAAGGTTTTGGGCGTCAAGTGAACTAATTGCCCTGATCTTGCTTAGGACATGTGAAATAGTAGATTGAATGGAATTAGGTTAACATGATTTTGTTCCCTGGTATTTTTTTCTTCTTTCATAGTTATACATTTTTCTTTGAGATTTGGGAAGTAATTTTTTGTTTTCTTTCTTCATCATGGAGGACTACACTTATTCTTTTCCTTGTTATTTTCTTTCTCTATGTTTATAATTTTACTATATTCTACATGGAATTTTATTTCTTGTTTGTTTGGCATGATATTTTGACAAAAAAATGCATTTATGTTTTGTATTATTGCTAGGATAAATTAGACTAGGTTCTTGAAGTAGAACTACATGTCAGTGCACACATTTGAAAAGCTTTTATTTTGGGTCATTACGTTGAAAATAATTATGCTAAGATACTTCCATTGATAATTTTTTAGATAAAAATATTTGAAATATCATGACCCATTCCCTCCCCTCTTTTCTTATTCATTGTTCCTGCCTTGCTTTGAGGTCATGCATTTGTTCTTAACTTTACATTTGTATGAACAACGAACTTATCAGATTCACATTTTCACCAGCATATAAATAGAAATATGCAAGCTTACATGGTGTCACTATATAAATTGCACAAATGGAGAGTATATGAATTTTCGAATTTATAAGTAGTGAGCGAGCTTGTAAAAAAAGATGTTTAATAAATTTCAGAAATTTTTTTATTTTTTAACCTATCAATTTCGGATAATGAGATTAAAGATTCAAAACAAATGGGTTTAATTTTATTATTTACCCACAAAATTGCGTTCTATTAGATTTGATCAATAATTCTTTAGGTTAGTAGGTGAATTAAAACTCTAATCTATAAAACTAAGATTCAATTGAGTTTATTTAGGTGGTCATCGATTAAACGATAGAGTTAATGTCCCTAAATCATGGGGTTGTGTTTAATGCCCTTTAAATTAGTAAAATAAAGGGAGTAATAGCTTTAATGAGTAGGGTCTGATCCGCCTACCAAATACCATTTATTTTCTTGTAAGATTACATTACCCAGACATGCCTAGTTGTTGTAGTTAGCACTCTCCCTCATTTCCTCACCCATGTTTTCCACTCACACACATCCACTTTTCCTGTGCACACCAAAAACCACAAAATTTAGAGTAAATTTATTTTGAGAGTAAATTTATTTTTTAACAAATATCATTTAGTCTTATGTACACAAATGACCCACACACTTGCTCAATTGGTCTGTTCTTCAAACTCCCTGTGCACTTATCTATATCCCTCGCAACCTTCGATCATGCCCCTCTACATTTCCTAATCTCTCTTTATGTTGCTCTTCTTCGTGTTCATTGATATCTCTACAACCCACTACCTTTTCTCCCCAAACTCTACTCATCCCACACAAATGAAGCACACACTCGCTCGATTGGTTTGTTCTTCAAAATCCCAGTGTACTTGTCTATCTCCCTCACAACTTCTGATCATGCCTCTTTACATTCTTCCCAGTATGTTTATATGGCTTTTCTTTATGCAATAAACATATTCTCATTCATTGATATCTTTACAACCGGCTTCTTTTTCTTCCCAAACACTACTCAAATCCCACACATCAATGCCTTACATTGTTAAAATGCATTCATCCTCCCTTTGAATTTTGTGTGTCGTTGACTTATAACCCTTGCACCTTATCATATCTCTTGCCAACTCACATGCTTAAGGGCCACTAATTCCCTTTTCACGTAATTGTGCACCTTAACTCCCTCAATCATACCCTCTATTATGTCATTGCCCCATTTTCCCAAGTTTGAACACTTGTTTGGAACTCAACTACCTCAATTTTGTCCCCCCTCTTCGCACCACATCCTGTGCACACCATCATGCTCGGTAATCCCTCATCCCTCTACACTTAATAATCACAACTCTCCACTTCCAACTTTTTGGTGTGATTCCTGCACGCTCTGTAGCTCACACATCGCCTTGTATGACACTAGCTTGTTAATGCATGGGCCTGAGAACTCAAAATTCACACCTCAGGAGCTCTCAATCTACTTCACCACATTTGAGCCCCCTTGTAATTTTAATCTTCTTTTGAATTCTTAGAACATAAATGTTTGAATTGAAAGAAAACTTGAACCCTCTGTGCCCATTGTTCTTTTGATCAGATGAAAATTGGAAACCTCTATTACCATCAATTTTTAGTCTGGTCGGAGCTTGAAGTCCTTTGTATCAAGTGAATCTTTTAACCATGGTTTTGCTCATCTCTGTTGATTGTTTGGTCCAGATATAGGGAGATATTCATACTTGTGGTTTAAGTATTGTCAATGCATGTAATACCTTAAGTCTTTCACTATAGAGGAATTGCATGTTTTCATCTTTTAAAACTAGTGGAATATTTAAAAGAATTGAATTTGCAAAACTGAATTAATAATAAATTTTGGAAAAGTGCAAAGTAGTGCAGGTAAGCTGTAGTTTCAAGTTAGCAACATTTGCCAATTTTAGGTCTTATTGGAGTTTGACGAGCTCCACATTGAATGCACGGAAGCCATAGTTTGAAAGTAGTTGCATTTGTTGATCTTTGTCATGATTGGAGTTTGATGACTTCTGCATCTGTGGAATCTTTGATTTGGTTGGTGTTTGAAGTCCTCTGCTTTTGTTGAATCTTTGACAATGTTTTACTTACCTCTATTAATCTTTGATTCAGGCTCAACGAAATGAATTGTTATTATCGGTACATGAATAAAACTTAGCGGCGAACTTATTGTTGTTAGCTTGCCATAAGTATGGCTTCGACATTGTCTCCATACCCATTACCTCCAACTAGAGGTAGGTCTTTTGTAAAACATTCGACAAGGAAATAAGATGGACAATTTGACATTCGTTACAATGTAATGAGTCCGAAGAAAACTACTATATTGCTACACTATTTTTAATTTTCATGATCATATCCGTAGAATTTTATTTCTTCACCCAATGCTAAATTCTATGGATATGATCTTGAAAATTAAAAATCCAGCATGATTATGTAAATAGAAAATACTTGTTCAGAAAATAAGACCCTATTATTTAAGCCTTACAGAAAGAAGAATTTTCTTTTAAGATACTTTTTGATAGTCTTAGGAGGAAATTTCCTATTGAGTCTCTAGAAAAATACACTCAAGATTATGGAATCTATCAGAAGTAGATATCTGATCTCTTCTCTGGAGAGGAGAAATATATAATGTCACAATTACATAAGAATTAATTGCCAATGATGATATGGTCGACTATTGGGAAGAGATAAAACACTAATCTTGCTGAAATCCGTAGATGTATGAATTCATGAAATCATAGCTCGTTTCGTGATTTAATAAAAAACATAACTTATTTTCCAAGATAGACCTCAAATGTGCTTCTCGACATAACCCAACATTTCACTAATCCACCTTATTCTCTCCCCTTTTGTTCCTAACAACTTAATTTCTTCTTCCACTTCGTTGATTCCATGCCAAAATCCTTATGGAAGCTCGCGAACCAAGTCCGACGCTTGCTACGACTATCATAAACGAAAAAGGCACAAATCATGGTAAACATCAAAACAAAAACACGAGCAAAAGGATGTTTAGAATATCCGTTAATGTGAGTTTCGTACCTTTTGATTTTACTTTAGAGTTTTATGCTGAGAGTTGTGGCTTCTCTGGTTGTCGCTCACCCTTCTGTTCTCGCTTTGGATCGCGCCTGTGCGAATTAGGATGAGTGTCAGTGAAAATTTAGTCTGATCAAATTGTTCTCCTCTTTTGCATCTCAGTTGACCTTTAAAGAAGGGTGGGGGGGATTCGGGATGTGACACTGGAAGCTCTGGATGAACCTTAACTTTATGCTTAACAAAATTTAGAAAATTATAGGGCCCTCCATATTGCCATGATGTATTCTCCATATCCTCCTTGACCAAGTCTCATGATACTATTGTTTGCCCTAAAAGTTTCAAGATGGGTGAATTAGTCCTCATGGTGTCAAATACCTATGAAACCAAATTAGAAATGATTCTTTATTATTAAATATGTAAATGATGGAGGGCCCTAGGCATATAGTTTATGCTTTTGTAAATACCTAGGCATATAGTTTTTGCCTTTTGTAAATGAGTACTACCTTAAAAAATTTTATACATTGTTGGCTAAGACTTTGCTTAAGCATGCCAAGCCCACACACACCCACCCACCCACACACACCCCACCCACACACTCACACACCCACATTCACATACCTACATACATACATGTTTGTGTCCAAATTATAATAGTTTATTTTTTCATGGACTACCATATTACTTGGGCCTGATCATGGACTATAACCATAAGCAATGATATATCTAATCATTTTTTTCTTCAACGATAATTCCTACTTAAGTGGTGGACTTGACTTAGTATTCATGAAAAAAATTATCAAATTAAGTCAATAATTCAGGCAAATAACGCTTTACAAAATCGACATCAATTTCCCCTGCAAATGATGGACTGTCGATAAAAGATTTATGAGGGCATCAGTAAAAAATATCCTAAAAATGAAAAATAGATCCAGAGAAGGATTATGAAAATCTATCAAGAGCAATTCCAAGAATTTTTCAAGGCTCCAGTGTTTTTTTTTAAGTGACGAAGAAAGGATGTCACTTGACGGAGAATTGTTAGCCGACAACAATGTCAAGACAACAAAAAGGGATTGGCCAGCTTAAAAACAGAAGTGGAAGCACACTAATTGAGTAACTTTTATAAAGCTACAAAAGTTTTGCCCAAATTATTAATATTCTTCCTTCACAGGAAAAAAATCTAACTTTTATAAAATAAAAGTTATATTATTTGATTCTTCTGAACTCATTGGCTATTCAATCAGTGTGTTCAGTTAGAGTGCTTAAGTTTTCGTGTCTAGTATTCTCTTATGTGCGCTTTTCTATCTAGTGTTTGCATAAAAGGTTCCATCATTTAAGTTTAATAAAATTTTAGTTTTATTATTCTAATTTCATTTTTTTTCCCAAGGCTAGCTGGTATCAGAGCCATGCCAGGCTAAACAACGTGAGAGAGTTCTAATGAATAAATTTTTATAATAATATTTTCTGCATTTTCTGAAGTAGTAATGTTATGACAATAAACCTTTGACTAGTGGTAAGATTATTATGGAAGATAATTTCTGGTTGTTGCTATTCTTGTATGCACCTATTTCTTTTTTCCAAAATTTTTGATTTTTTCATCGCATTTATGTGTATGACCTGCATATGTGTGTGAATGACAGTAAATCATATATTATGTTGATAAACTCACTAATCTTTGGGATAAGATATTTGAATAATTTTTTTTATTGAAGTAGTATATGTTTTGGCATTCCGAGAATGCAGGGGATGAAGTAAGCCTCATTTCTCTTGTATAACAATGAGAAACACTATTCAATAAAAATTTTTTGAACCTTATTGCATATATTATAACACTATTTTGTTTCGTTGCAGAATATAATTATGATAACTTTTCCATTAGAGCTCTCTATTATCCTCTTCATAACCTCGTCTTCGAATTCTAATATGAATTCTTCTATTTTGACTAGGTTTTTCTTCATAAGGCACAATTAATGTCGAAATGGCAGAATACCCTCTTAATGAGTAAGAATTAAATAGATGGGTCTATTACTGAAGTAGATAAATCCCATAACTATAGAATAAGAATTTTTGATTTTGAAGGATAGTCCTCTATCAAGACTTTGAACAATTAGAGCTTTCAAAATAGCTCAATTTATGTGAATAACTCTTGTTTGGCTTGTTAAGTAGCTGTGTTACAATTCTTTTGTTAAGCAAATGAACCGAACATGAACAATTTCTTTTCACTCGGTATTTAAACGAGCCAAGTCCGAACAAAGATTTGAATGGTCGTGTTTGACTCGTTTTGGCTTGAAATAATTAAATTATATATATATATATATATATATATATATATATATATATATATATATATGAAATTTATGGGTATTATTTTTAAGTAATTTAATTAACTACATGGCTACACAGATTTATAATCAATTAAAATTTTTAATTAAAAAAATAGAATAAAAATATATTAATTTCTATTTAAATGAATATTTTAATATAAATAATAAGATTTAAATCTTGCCCCTACCCTGAACATCGTACAGTTGCATGATTAGGGATGTCAAAACGACTCTCTATTCTCGAAGGGCTCATGTTCGGCTTGCTAAGCCAAGAACACATTTTTTTCGCTCTATATGTTAACTAGCCAAACTCATACAAATGTATTTTTTAACGAGCCGAATACAAGTTGAGCTTGGGCTCAGTCAAGTTCGACTCTTTTACACCCTTAATCACAATGGATCGGGTTGAATGCATCACTAGTTTGTTTGAGAGATGGTAAATGCGTCAACTGAGCTCAGTTTTTAATTAGTGTTATTGAAACTAATATGTGCCATGGACCAGTTTATTTCAAAGCTTTTCTCAATTTGAGTCTATCTTTGACGGATGTCAATCTCTTTGAAGCCGTTAAACTTCAATTATAATTACATGGTTATGATTTCTTCCTAGGATCAAAATTCGTAGCTTTGGTAATTAGAATTCACTTTGGAGTTCTAAATACTTGAAATCCCAATGTCAAAAAGGCGGTTTTTTCAATTGAAAAAACCACTTTAGTTGAAACCAACATTTTGGATTCCCACGTTCCCACTAATCGAACTATTAGATCGAACGAGATAACCTTTCATGAGTCAGGATTATTCAATCCGCTCCGACTCCTAAGCCAATTATAAACTAAAACATCAATCAGATAATCCAAACATATGATGAAATTGTTGAAGTTCGATTCATTCTGAGGAGATCGATAACTATTCCTAGAATCTCGATCCAATCTGAAAATTTTGTTGGCTCATTGTCATCATATAAAGATGCCAATAGAAGCTCTGCAAATGAATGGCAATCAAAATTTTCATCCAATGCGAGAAAATCGTCCTCCCACTCCCACCCTCTGCAATATGAGTTCTAGTTTTTAATGAATTAAGCGGTAGGAAGTAATGTGAGTGTTATTCTCATCCGATAATGTCATCAACCTCGCTATAAAAACTTCAAGTAGTGGTACAGGAAGACCACCACTGAAGAATTTCGTCTTGAAATATGTGAGATGCATTTCAATCACATGCTTAGAATAAACAAGCAAGGAAATGTATCATTTCCTTTGTCCTTTGGTTCACTTAACATTATACTAATCAAGCTTAAATCGTTATGATTAGTAAAAAACAATGAAATGAGCAATGAGAGGTAATTGAGTCACCATATCCTCTCTTGAAAACTAGAATTAGCAATGCTAAATTTGAGGGCCTTGAGTTTACGGCCTTTGGTAGAATCAACACTAATGCTCCAAATATGAAATTTAATACTGTAGTAAAACGTTTAAATTTTACCAATAGTACTACACAAAAAAATTGTTAAAAATAAATTAGATTGGCTTTTGAAAAAAATTAGAGGACATTAAAAGGCCAGTTCCTTAAAAAGGAATCACCTTAGAAAAGGAAAAAATTTACTCTCGCTCTATATATGCATCCTACAATTTAATCTCCCCCTAAACTTGATCTTAATATATGATCACATTATAGAGATTTAGAGAAGTTAATTTCCAAATGGAAAGAATGATCTTTAACCATTATGGAGAAAAATTTAAAAAAATTATCTACCGAAGATGAACTCCTTGATAATCAAGTTGAGGACATAGCTGAAGTTTTTTTGAAACCTTCATACTACTGATCCCTTGGAAATTAATGAAATTAATTATCTAAAAAAATCCCTTGAAAACACTATTATAATTCTTCTTCTTCTACGGATGTCAACTTTGGCGAAAGCATCAATTGACATTAGAGGACATATAATGCTATTGGTTTATTTGTTTGCAACAAAAATGGCAATAGTGATCATCAAATTCGTGAATATGCTATCATGACACAAGTTAGGCGATATACCTCTCCACTGACAGCAAGGATGATTGGCCGTGGATTTACTTTGGTGGGGTAAATTTTTGACAGATAGTCAAAATGATGATATTCTAAGCGAGAAAAGTTTAGAATATCCCTCAAAACCTAATGATGAAATAGTCGTCACTTTGATAACTGCAATTCGTGAATATTTCACAGGAAATATCTCAGACCAAGGAGAAAGAACTGGGCCTTTTCTCCAGAAGTTGAGATGTCCCTCACTCACTTTAGATTGTAGAATGATATCTTCTTAGCTAGAGTAAATGATATTATCTGATTCTATTTCAGTAATTTGGAAACAAAAATTTATCAAAAGATTACCTAATTTCTTGTGGAAAAGGTATAGAGAAGCCTTCAAAACAACCAAACAGTTTATATTCCTTGCAAAATTTTTACATATGGAAATCTTCTAACCACTTGCATCAAAACTGGCATTGAGCTTTGTGTTGATATTAAACTTAATAATTAGCTCAGAAGAGAAAGAATCGTTTAGAGAGTAATTTGAAGAATTCTCTGAACAATTTGCTTGCGACATTTTCAGGATTACCCCATCTCAAAAGGAAAAGCGGATTATTCCCAAGACAAAGAAATATAAAAGGAAGTCCTTTAAATCTTTAACCTCTACTTCTAATTCTCGAAAGAAGAAGAAAGAAATGAGGTGTTTTAAGTGTGAATGATTATTCTAATTGTTGTACTGCCAAGAAACTTAATGAGCTTAAAATCTATGAACCATGTTAACTAACTCAAAGACCACTTCATCTGGGAAAGTAATTTACGAGTCATCATCTTTTTTATCAGAAGATGAAAATCAAAGTTTTTATAGCTATAAAGGTTGCAACAATTCCAATTATTATAAAATATTGTTGAAATGTTAGAATTACTTTGCATTGACATATCAATAAAAGGAAGAAATCATGAAATTTCTTCCACATATTGAGGATATCTCTACTAGATATAAAGTCCTTAATTTTTCAGAAAAGGCATAATGATCGAGAAAATATAAGCAACTATATATACTTTTTAAAAGAAGCTTATAAGATAGCTGTTGGAAAGCAAAAGGAAGTCACTGTTACTATCTTATAGCTGAAATTAATCAATTAAGAAATAAAATTAAGATAACTAAAAATGACCAAGAAAAAGTTCATAAATGAACGATTGATATTGAAACCAAATAACATTAATAAAATAATTTGAATAAAGAAAATGTTCATTCAAAGTAATTTCATCAATATGAATAAAGAAAATAAAATAATTTGTGTTATTGCTAAGGCACCCACCGGAAGCGACGTGCTGTATAACCTGAATACAATGAAAAGTGTGCAAGGGCCGCTACACCGGCGCCCGTGTAGTGTCAAATAAGCAAGGGTTCCCACATTACGGACGATTGCAGGTAAAAAAATTATTCCATGAAACTAATATTAGGATAGGATCTTGAAATACAGGCCACTCTCAATGGTTAAGTAATGGATTTAGTTGATATTATGATTCATAGGAAAATTAATATCTTATGTATTCAAGAAACTAAGTAGGTTAGAGAAAAGATTATGATTCATAGGAAAATTAATATCTTATGTATTCAAGAAACTAAATGGGTTGGAGAAAAGTCGAAGGAGATTGATAATTTAGGTTTTGAACTTTGATATTCTGGTAAGAGTCGCATNAAATTAGTTGATATTATGATTCATAGGAAAATTAATATCTTATGTATTCAAGAAACTAAATGGGTTGGAGAAGAGGCTAAGGAGATTGATAATTTAGGTTTTAAACTTTGGCATTCTGGTTAGTCACAATAGAAATGGTGTAGGTGTAATAATAAATAAGAGTTTGAAAGATAATTTTGTAAAAATTAATAGAGTTTGAGATAGAATTATAGCTCTTAAAATTATCTTTGATACTAATATTTTTAATACTATAAGTGCTTATGCTCCTTAAGTAGGTTTAGATACAAGGTCTAAAGATAAATTTTGGAATGATCTAGAAGATTTAATACAAATGATACCCTCTTGAAGAAAATAATTTATTGGAGATTTAAATGGACATGTCGGTAGAGTCGTAGAAAACTTCAGAAATACTCATGGTGGCTACGATTTTGGAGTAAATAATGAAGAAGGTAGAACTATTTTAGATTTTGCTTTAGCGTATATTTTGTTATTACTAATATTTTATTCATGAAAAGAGATGAACATCTTATTACTTATAAGAGTGAATCTAATAAAAAACAAATTGATTGTTTTCTTATGAGAAGAAGAGATCGTCGAAATTGTAAAGATTGTAAGGTCATTCTAAGTGAGAATTTAAGTATCGAACATCGTTTATTAGTTCTAGATTTTAAAATGAAGAGTTGTAAAATAAAGAATACTATGACTCATCATCGTAGAATTAGACGTCGGAGCCTAAAAGACATAAATAAAATTATTTTTATGAGTAAAATTCAATATTGCAAAATTTGGGATATTCTTGAAAAAGAAAATTTTATGTGGGATAAATTAACAAACACTATTAAATAAATAGCAAAAGATGTGCTTGGAGAATTAAAAAAAAAATTTTTATAGATAAAAATAGTTGGTGGTGGAATAATAATGTGCGAGAAAAGATAAAACATAAGAAGTTATGTTATAAAAATTGGTTTAAATGTAAAAGCTTAAAGAACATGAAAAAAATATCAAACGACCCGCATGGAGTCTAAAAAAACAATCCGTGACGCTAAAAATTCTGAATGATCTTTATAATATATACTAAGGAGGGTGAAAAATATATGTATAAACTAGCCAAAAAAAGAGAAAAGAAAAGTAAAGATTTAACTTAAGTGTATTAAAGATATAAATCAAAAAGTACTTTTCTTAGAAAAAAATATTCAACATAGGTGTGTGAGTTATTTTGATAATTTTTTTAATGAAATTTCTAAAAATATGATTGAACTTAGTGATCTTAATATCGTGAATAATAATAAAATGATTCATTTTTACCGTCGCATTAGTAAAAAGGAAGTTGAGGAGGCTTTAAAAAAATGAAGAGTGGAAAGTCTGTAGGACTTGATGATATCCCAATTGAAGTGTGAAAATATTTAGGAGATTTAGGAGTTTCTTGGCTTACTGAACTCTTTAATATTATTTTAAAAACTAAAAAGATGGCTGAGGAGTGGATGCACGAAGATTGTGCAAATTATAGAGGAATTAAGTTGATGTATCATACTTTAAAATTATGGGAGAGGGTAATTGAACATAGGTTAAGATGCATCACGAAAATTTCTCATAATGGGGTAATTGAACATAGGTTAAGACGCATTACAAAGATTTCTCATAATCAATTTGGATTTATGACGGGCAGGTAATTGAACATAGGTTAAGACGCATTACAAAGATTTCTCATAATCAATTTGGATTTATGCAGGGCAAGTCTACTATGGAAGCTATACGTTTATTGAGAGGTTTGATGGAGAAGTTCAGAGATAATAAGGAGAATCTACTTTTGATTTTTATGGATTTAGAAAAAGCTTACGATAAGAATCCAAGAGATATCCATTGGAGGGTTATTGAGAAGAAAGGTGTTGGTATGACTTATATTCAAGTCATTAAAGATATGTATACTAGAGCTGTTACTTGTGTTCAAACTGAAGAAGGATTGACCAAATATTTTCCTATTTCTGTTGGATTACATCATGGATTGGCTTTAAGCCCATTTCTTTTTGCTTTAGTTATACCTTGGTGTATGTTTTTTGCTTATCATATCCTTCTCGTGGATAAAACGAGAGAGAAAGCCCAGAAAAAACTTGAATTATGGAGGTCTACATTGGAGTCTAAAGGCCTTCATTTAAGTAGAACTAAAACTGAATACATGGAATATAATTTTAGTAGTAGTAGCTCTAGTGACAGAAGCGTGACTCTGGGTGATCAAATTATTAAAAGGTGTAAATGATTTAGATATCTTGGGTCCGTTGTTCAAAACGATGGTGATATAGATGTAAAAGTTGTGAATGATTTAGATATCTTGGGTATGTTGTTCAAAGCGATGGTGATATAGATGGGAGATGTTAATAGTAAAATTCAAGTTGGTTGGTTGAAGTGGAGGAATGCTTCGGGCCTTTTGTGTGATACAGTAGAGAATTCAAGTTGGTTGGTTGAAGTGGAGGAATGCTTCGGGCCTTTTATGTGATAGAAAAGTACTAATTCAAGTTGGTTGGTTGAAGTGGAGGAATGCTTCGGGCCTTTTGTCTGATAGAAAAGTACCTCTTAGATTGAAAGGAAGATTTTATAGGACGTTGGTGAGACCTGCAATGCTCTACGGCGCTTAATGTTGGCCTTTAAAAGAGAAGCATAATACTAAGTTAAGTGTTTTCGAGATGAGAATGATTAGGTGGATGAGTGACTTTACACTTAGAGACAAAATGCGAAATGAATATATCTATGATAGGGTTGGTGTAGCTCCTGTGACGGACAAAATTAGAAAAAAATCGTCTTAGATGGTTTGGTCACATTAAACGTCGACCATCTGATGATCCGATTAGGAGAGTAGATGTTTTAGATTCGACTTGTGTTAAGAAAGGCAGAGGTAGACAGGAAGAGATGGGCTTATTGTATAAAAAATGATCTTAATTTACTAGAACTAAATGAAAATATGGCACTAAATAGGACAGGCTTATTGTATAAAAAATGATCTTAATTTATTAGAACTAAATGAAAATATGACACTAAACATGACTCAATGGAGAAAAATCTTATTGTATAAAAAATGATCTTAATTTATTAGAACTAAATGAAAATATGACACTAAATAGATATTGTATTAAAAATGATCTTAATTTACTAGAATTAAATGAAAATATGACACTAAATAGGACTCAATTGTATAAAAAATGATCTTAATTTACTAGAACTAAATGAAAATATGACACTAAATAGGACGCAATAAAGAAAAAGGATTCATGTAGCCAACTCTGCGTAGTGGGATTAAGGCTTTGTTGTTGTTGTTGTAAAGTAATTTCTTCAATCTATTCAGAAAACTATCATGCATAAGTGGCATTATTATTAAATTAATCATTAATAGACAATACATTTTATCAAATTTGACAACATTCATTGATAATGATGCTGATATGAATTGTATTCAATGGTTTATTCTTTCTAAATATTTTGAAAAAAAATTGCTCAGCGATTATACTCTGCTAGTTATATGACCGAATGCAGATAAATTATAAGCTTTCGAATGCAGCTATATGCAAAGCAGATATATGCATTTCTTATTCCATTTTTTTCTTGTTAAAAATTTAACCCAACATTCCATCTTGGGTATTCAATTTCTGCTGCAATTAATGCCTATAAGAAAATTGATCAAATATAAATTAGATACTCTATTTTTGATAAAAATATTACGTTTCATTTCATTACTGATCTTATGATGTGATTATTAATGAAATTAGTTGTATTAAAAATAAATCTTTACAAATTAATTATTTAAAATATTTTTTTGATAAAGACCTAACTCAATTCCCCGAATATTCAGTTAAAAATCTCTAGCTATTAGAAGATTTCCAACAATATTTATGTAAGGAAAACTCCATTGTGTTTTGGAATAGAAAAATTCATAGCGTTGCTCTGCCTTATATTGAAGGGTTTAATGAAATGGAAATGCAAACAAAAGCAAGGCTTTGTTAAATGAATGATTTATATCTTTCACTATGCAAGACAAAAATCTCTCACTTATTATCTAAAGGGCTAGTGGAAAACACTTATTTGCCCTGGTTCTGTACTGCATTTTATGTTATTGTTGGATCCTAAATTGTCTTGGTGGGCACCTCAAGAGTTTAGAATATCCAAGAAGAGAAGAAAAGAGAAAAGGAAAAGAAGACACAGGATCAATGAAATTCAGGGAGAAGAGCGTGTAATCTTTATTCGTAAAATAACCCATATTTTTAATCATATGTAGCTTGAGTATACAATTACAATATTATCTTCTTTATCTCAACAGTTCAAGGGCATTTTGCTAGGCTAGCTGGTATTATAGTCAGATTACTAACCTGGGACTTGTGGGTTATAGGGTCTTTTGCTCAAAGGAAGTCTTTACCCAATATCTAAATAAAACTTGGTCTAAATATTTGCGGGATAATCTAGTAAGAATAACCAAATCTACATTTTGAAAACCCAACTCAGTTCAAAGAGGGGTTGTGCTTTGTCCTAGGTAAAATATGACGATTTCCAGGGTCTAAAACTTCAGTCTCTATAAATGCTTGTATTCTAAATATATATGGAGATCTCATTGCTTTGACAAATGAGAATAAGATTATTCCATGAGGTTGTTGATCTTCTAATGACTACTATAAAATTTTTCTCGAGTTAATTAGAAATTTTACTTTATAAACATGATGTTTCTTAATTTTGAGTTAATTTTGAGCTCCCCCTCTAGGCTTTAAATTGATTTTCAGCAATTTAGAATTTGACCCAACTCACTTGAATAACACTTAATGGTGGACTCAAGATGATTATGAATAATATATATGTACAATATGTAATGCAATTTATATTTATACGTAGAACTAAATACAAATTTAATCTAAAATTAATTTAAGTTCTGGTGTTCCCAGTTATATTATCGATGGGTTTGTTTTAGTTCAAGCTCATTTGGGAGAGATGATTAACTATAGGTTCTTTGGCCCAGAGTAAGTCTTAATCCTAGATCTGAATAAAGCTTGGTAAAAATTTTTGGGAAATTTTAGATAAAAATAGCCAAATCTACATTTTGAAAAATTAATTCCGGAGTTCGAAGAGGGGCTTATGTTTTCCCCGAAGTGATGTAATGACGTTTCCAAGGTCTAAAACTTTATATAAAGTATTTTTGGAATTTTATAATTGCCTAAAAACGGGGGCAAATATTTGAGATCATAAAGCCCATCTCGCTTTCACATGCAATCAGACTCGAAAAAAAAAAAAAAATTGGTTTCATCAAAATAATTTTAAATTTTAGTGAAAAGGACTTAAACGAAGATTGACTTGTTATCAGGACCAATTTGCAGATAAAAAGACACCGGGTACCCAAAGTGTGGTTTTTTTTAGTGCAATATCTAATTTCTCATACAAATGATTTTGATGAATTAGTTTCTTGGATGATTTTCTTATATTATGAATACTAATTCTATAACAGTCCTGATTTCAATGTTCCATGTTATGACAATATTTATTTTGTCGTGCTTGTTACAATATATTTTAAAAGTGAAAATATTTTTAGCATTTTGGAGATTTCAACTAACTTAATAAGGCGAACATGTTGCCACTCCTCTTTCTCGTGCAAATCTAGCCTTAATATTATCATGGCTTGTTTTTTGCCTCAATTATCATCGTGTGAGAAAGGGAAATTCTGTTCTTAGGCAACCATATTAACTTTGTTTTGTTGACATGCAGATTATCCTGTCGGTTACTATTTTCTCATAAGCTATGCCTTGTGTGCATGCACATCTCTCTACTAAAAGCTTAATTCTCTTTCCTTTTTTTCTAANAATCTAGACTTAATATTATCATGGCTTGTTTTTTGCCTCAATTATCATCGTGTGAGAAAGGGAAATTCTGTTGTTAGGCAACCATATTAACTTTGTTTTGTTGATATGCAGATTATCCTGTTGGTTACTATTTTCTCATAAGCTATGCCTTGTGTGCATGCACATCTCTCTACTAAAAGCTTGATTCTCTTTCCTTTTTTTCTNCATAAGATATGCCTTGTGTGCATGCACATCTCTCTACTAAAAGCTTAATTCTCTTTCCTTTTTTTCTAAAAAGAAATTCCTCTGAAACAGGATGCATGTGTTCACACCGGAGATGCGAAGACATAAAATTCTGTGAGCTCACTTGATCTTTGTTTTTTATGGCGCAGGTTGTGATTGCAAAATGCTACCATTTATTCTGTAGCCAATGCGTCCAGAAAACTATTGAAAGTCGTCATCGGAAGTGCCCGACCTGTTCAGTAAGCTTCGGGCTAAATGATGTTAAACCCATTTATATATGATAGCAGGTTTTAGGGGGCTTGGTTGCTGCAACATTTGTGCTGACACCATAGGAACGGGGGAAGCCTAATGATTGGCGTGCAGTAGGCTTATTACATCGTCGCTGCAAAATCTTTCCTTCCAAAGCATGGAGGAAATTACTGGCATGAATTTGTGCAGGCCTTCATGTCCAGCCTGAGCTGCCGGTCATCCATGGCTTTCTCTAAGAGTTTGAAATGTCAAAGTTTAGCAGCATGGAGCTGTTGTTGTCACATCCTCATTATCCTGTTTGAAATGGTGGTCAGTCTCTCTCTACATTCTATTAATCCGTTCTACTGGGTGGCTGTATAGAAGCTCTCATATGTTGGCTGGCTGCAATTTTAATAAGACCAATGTAGCTACGGATGAGTTTCTTTATTTGTATATTTTATACCTTTTTTCTTCATTTTTTTCTTTTTTTTGCATAATTTGCCTTGTAAAATTTTGATTTGTCTCATGTAATCTCACATGGGACACTAATTTGAAGTAGAATTCGATTTGGTGGTGCCTGTACTTTGAGTTCATCTTTCCATGCGCTTGCAGCGCACCAATGTTTCCCTTTTAGGTATCTAATTAAATGTAAGCCACTAATTAAACCACATCTATTCAAAATCTATGATGCCATAGCCATGGATTTTCATAAATAACCTTTAAATATGCGTTATTTTGATAAATATTTTATGCTAAGTTTATAAAATTTTATCTATATTCCGTCAGTGACTTGATTTATTCTAAATCTAGGCAGAGTGAATATGAACATTAAATAATATGATAGTACATTAGGGACCTATCCACAAAGGAATAATATAATAGTTTGGGCCTAAAAGTGGAATTGGGTCCAAATCATTAAGGACCTGGTCTCTTATGAATATTCTTTGTCTTGCATGAACCACCGTTTGTAGCACATATAACTAGCCGGTGCATACGAGTGATGTTAAATTGAATGATGTGTTTCTTCTGGTAATTGTTATACAATGTGCTTTTCTGGTTTTTTGAGTCCAATCAAATGACTTTGGTTGTCTTTGGGGCGGCTGCTGTTTTTTGAAGAAGTAATTGTGAAATTGTCTCTTGAGAAAACAGCTTCACAATTGTTGTCAAAAAGCAATAGTTCGAGTAATAATGAGACTGTTTGGAGAATTTATTGAGCTATTGTTATATTTGATGAAAGACAATTAGCACCTTATAAATGTACATTGGCTGAATGATTGTAGTTTTTGAAATAATTGTAGATTAACAGATACAGTTGACAATACTAAAAATATATCAATAATTCAAATTTAGTTAGTATATCAATTATAAGTCATCATTTTATAAATAATGTTATAATAATAAAAATGACAAGAATTAACCAGTAATGTTATAATAATGTTTACTATCATGTCTAGACGATCAAGTTTTTTGGATATTTTTCTATCCATAACATCTCTCCTGAATTTTTCACTATTTATAGCGAATTTTTCTATGTCAACACATGGAAAATAACGACAATCTTCACTAGTTCTATTTTTATGATATCAATAAATTTTATTTCATAACTGTCTTCTTTTATTGATATGTATTCGGAATATTATATATCATAATGGCATAATAGCAGTACAGAGCTATGAAAGTATTTGATGACTTTAAATTCATTTTTCCTAGGAATATAATATACTCTTTTAATTGAAAAGTTAAACTTCATGTATAATATAACAATAACAAAAAATATGGTTAATAATCAAGAAAAATATCACATTTATAAAAAAATATGCATCACTATAGTTATAACTTTAAAAATTAAAATATCGAAACATGGATGTGAAAATAGACATCAACCAATTCTCCACAGATTTGAAACACCAAACGTCATTATGAAGATACTTCAAATTATTAATTAGATATCTGCAATGTTTTCTCTCAATTGTATCATCTCTTGAACACCCCCTCCATCGAGTGTGTTGAAGTCATTCGCGAAAGTCTTTATCGAGCAATGATTGACATGTCAGATGTTCGATTGCTTCTACATGAATGCATGTTGGATCATCTTCAAAGACTNTATATATATATATATATATATATATATATATATATGTTGTTATAACAACTATCTTTATCAATTTTTTGAAGGGTTGTGTCGGCATATCTTGGAGTATGTCATACATCTTCTATATATCGAATTTTTTTTTATAACGCCTTGTAACGATGAATGTCTTTTGCTGAACAATTCATTTCTCCCTCTAATCACTTGGTTGTTATGCTCAAAGTCAAGAAGATTCTACCTCATATTGAGAAAGGGCTTTAAGAAATCTCATTATATGTGATATCCCGAATCGACAAGGTAATATGTCCCTGAATGATAACATTATTATTACATTTTTCAAATCGAACAAATAGTATTTGTGGTTAATATTGTCATGTGTGCTCTAAGACAAGGTAATATCTGTGATTACTAGTGTCATGAGCAAACTAAGATCATGTAGTATATGTGGTTAATAGTGTCATGTGTGATAACACCAGACAGTACTTGTGGTTAATAGTGTGATGTGTGGTTTAGGAACATGTAACATATGTCATATAGTGTCAGGTGTGCTATAAGACCGGGTAGTATTTGCGGTTAATAATGTCATGTGTGGTAAAACTAAATAGTATTTGTGGTTACCAGTGCATGTGTGGTCTAAGACACTATAGTATCCACAGTTAACGATTTAATGTGTGTTTAAAGACTAGGTAGTATATATGGTTAACTCCGTGATGCATGCTTTAATATCATGTGGTATTTGTGGTAAACAAGTGAGGACAATTATATGTCATAAATGGTGATTGGTTGTGTTCTTTATTTTTTTCCTTCATTTCTCTACATAACATTACCGAAATCAAATGCATCAAAACCACTATTTCATATATAAATGCATAATAGTTCAGTCGTTTATATTGAAAATATCAACCAAATCACACCACAGTAAAAAAACTATCAATGCAAAATAACAACCAAAATCACACCCAACATCAACCACAACCGTCAATGCAAGGCCACAACTAAAACCACAACCAACTTCTACCAACAACCAACATTGCAAAACTATACCCATACCCACAACCAACAAGTCAAATGATTGGACTTCTTTGTGGTTGTAACATCTTTGAATTTTCTTTGTATCACATATATGATCCTTTTTTTAATTTCATTTTATTGTTCAATTGCTTTTCTATTTTTTATTACCCTTTTCAAAATCTCAGATGATTTAATTAAATTCACTTTCTAATCAGAATCAACTCAAGAAGAATGAATGACATTTCAGTGTCATTTTCTATTTTTTTTCCATTGTGGCTTCATTTTCATCTTTGTTGCATTTTTCTTTTACTTTTGTGATATAAATGAACTACATAAACAAAACTATAATGAAAATTTATATCTTAAAGCTTTCTTTGGGAGTAATTATGTTTTATGTTTTGTTTATAAAAATATATTTGTTTAGTGTGACTTTTACATGCAGTTGTAGCCAACATTTTTTTTTAATTAAGGCTAAAGCTTAAATTGATTTGTTTGTTAAATTTTAACAATAAGTGATGTATTTTTTATCATTTGAATTAATGGTTATACTCAATTATGAAATAAATGGCATATGAGAGTGGATAAATGAGTGCTTCTGTGAAAACTCCCATGCTATGTATTGTGGAGAAAGCAAAGTTAAGTATTTCAATTAACTAAAAAGGAAGGGTTATTAATTTTTACGAACATACCACTCAATTGTTATGTATTTACATATATAAAACCTAAACTTTAATTTTACTTACATAACACCTTACCTATGCATAGAAAGGTGTATCCCAGCATTTAAAAGTTGAAATGATGGTATTTTTTTATGTGATATGAAATATTTTAATGTTATAAATGTAAAAAAAATAAAAAATAATAGGGTGTAATTTTTACTACATCTACAATAGATCTCAGAAGATTTCTATTTAAATGATCAGACACATCATTTGAGGAATAATATATCATCCTAATGGACATGAAGATTACCTTAAAATAGATCTAATCAATATGATGAGGAAAATCATCAAGATTTATAGGTTTACAGAATTAGGTTTTCCCCCTATCTTATTGAGGCAATATACGATTTATTTTTTCTAAGATATGATATCATTATGAGGGGAATCCCTCGTATTTAATTATATTCCAAGAGTTGTGACTTCTGAGAATACTCTCTATTAAAGTATTGACTTATGTCGTCGTGCATGATTATTCGATAAATGTTTATGAGATTGATGTTTACAATCCAGATTGATACTCACGATATGCATGGAATTAAAGAATTGGGACATAACAATCCATTTATGATATGTCGGAAAGACTCAGGAAAATGGTTATTTAACTCTCAAAGAAAGCATACCCTAGAGATTATAAATTGATGAATTTGTGGTGAAGCGGTTGATTTGGATTCTTATTGTCTTGAATGAATTATGCATAGGTTTCTTTTTGAAAAATTTTTATTTAAATTTTATTTTAGAGTGGTTTTGCTTAAGTTTCATGGAAATGTTATGTTTAAGTTTTGAAAAGGTGTTACCTTTTTGAAAAAGTCTTCTAAATTTAATTTTTGTTTTTTTTAAGTTTTAAAAAGCTTTTAAGTTCTTAGTAAGATTATATTTTAGAAGGTTTTAAAAAGGTCTTGTTAAGTTTTTTTTTCTTAAAAAGAGGTTTGTTATGTTTATTTTAAAGAGGTTTCAGTTAATTTAGTTTTGTTAAGAGGTCCCGATACATTTTATTTTAAAAGATTTTTTTTAAAATGTTTTGTTTTTTTGGGAAGTTTTATTTTTGTTAAAAAAGTTATTGTTCAAGTGTTTTTTTAAGAGGTTTTTGAAAAGATTTTTGTTTTCTTTTTAAAAATGGGTTTTGAGTTTTAATTTTTTAGAAGTTAAGGTTTCATTTAAACTTCAGAATATCTTTACTAAAAAAAGGTTTCAACTTTTAATTTTAAAAAAGGTTAAAGTTTAATTTAAAATTTAAAATATATTTACTAAAATAGTTTTACACACTAATTTTTGAACATGTTAAGTTTTTCATTTAAACTTTGAAATACATTTACATTATGAGAGATTCACTCTGTCTTCAGAGTGTATGATAGGTCTATTGAGATATTTTGCATTGGAGCACACATAAACTTATATTTTCCCCTCATCTCATAGTTCATTTTAAATTTCTATAAATTTTATAAAAATATTCAATTTAGAGCATTTAAATTTGCATAACTATTTTAAAAATAATTAATTTTGAGCACTTTTCAAATTTATATGAATTTTGTAAAAAAAGTCAATTCATAGCACTTTAAGTTGATGTGATAATTTTTTTCTTAAAAGAGCTAGGTTCATTATTCAAATGTGTAGTTCATTAGTTATATAAATTTTGCAAGTCCTCTCTTTAGCTATCTAGCTTATAAAAGAAATCACTCATAGATATATAAGCTCAACATTAATACATTTTCATGGAATGCAACAGACACCACAACTTGCATTTTTATGGAATGTACAAGATATCACAATTTGCAATTTTCATGGAAAGTAAAGGGCACAACTCTATCATATGAGATTTTGTGTGTGACATAAAGCCAATACATGAGATCTTTAAAGCTAACATGTGAGATATTGCGACATAAAGTTGACATATGTGATCTTTAAGCCTAGCATATGTGATCTTGTGAGTGACTAAAAGTTAAAATCTGAGATTTTTTGTGCGATATAAAGCTAGCATATGAAATTTTGTGAGTGTCATAAAATTTACATATGAGGTTTTATGTATTCTCTTTTATTTTTTTGTAAGCACATAACACTAACATATGAGTTTTCTATGGCATGTCAAAAAATAAGTCTATGGGCTTCTTAGTTGCATGCAGCACATACATTGACACATAACAAAATGGGCTAACTTAGAGTTTAAGCCACATAGCACATTAATTTTGCATGGCGAACACTTGAGACATCGGCTTTGCATGGTAAACACTTAAACATGCATGGTATAAGCACATTTAACTGCAAAATTATATGAGAATCATCACACAATCACATAAATACATGAAAATTTACCTCTTCTCCCTTACACACACACACACAGATATATATATATATATATATATATATATATATATATATATATATATATATATATATATATATATATATATACACACACACACACACATACACATATACATACATACATATTGTTTAAGACTTTCAGATAAGGGTTAGGGTTAGTGCTAAGCATAGTTTAGGGTGGATTAGGGTAAGTTTGGCTCGATTTGGGCTAGGTTATGGCGTGTAGGGTCATGTTAGGGTGTGTAATAGGTGAGTAGGCTCAGTTGGGGTGTGTTAGGGCTAGGTTGAGTTTGGTTTGGGTTGGTTTGGGCATGAGTGCCTATTTTGAGTAAGTGGCTTTTGGTCTTAGGAAGGTTAGCGGATTAAAGTTAGGTTTAGTGTATGTGAGTGTGTAATGGTTTCAGTAGGATAACTTATGTTTAATGTATGAGTGCACTTAGGTTGGTATTCTAAGTGTTAGGGTTAGGTTTAGCGAGGGCTTTGGTTTGGTTATATGGTGAGTGAAGTGAGTTAATTTCGCGTAAGGGTGAAGTGAGGGTTAGTGTGTGTGTTTGTGTGTATTTTCGGGTAGACTTGGGTTAGGTTGTGTTTGTTTGTTTGTGGGTTATTTTGGGTAGATTAAAGTTAGGCTGTGTGTGGTGAGTTTAATGAGTTTTCAAATATGGTGAAGTGAAGTGTGTAGCTCTGCGAGTTGATTCTCTGGTTGGGCTAGAAGACCTGAAGAAGGGTCATTATTTGCTTTTCTTTAGGTTTCAGATAGGGGTTAGTGGTTAGGGTTAAATTTGGGTTCAGTTTTGGGTTTTATTTTGGGGTGATAGAATAGAGTGGAAGGTGAGGAAATGTAAAGCAATGTGGAGAAATGGGAAAACCAAGGGAATAGGGCTTGGTTTAAGTGAAAGAGTGGAGAGAGATGGACGAAAATGAGTGTTCCACGGAGAAAAATAAACGAGAGGGGACAATAAGGGAGATCCAAGGTAGGAAATGAAATAAAATTAAAAAAAATAAAGGAGAAAACTTGATAATGTAACTATGACATTATTTTGAATTAAATTAACATAAAAAAAGCAGATGGGAAGATTTATACCCCCAATTTTGCCCCAAACTTCAAGTTCCACCAAATTGAACTCCATAACTCCAAAATTTTAACTCAATTGATATTCAAAACTTTTCATGACAATCCTTGAGACCAATTTGAGCCATAAATTGGGTCTAACCAAATCCCTAGTCCAATCCAAACCTAAGGTTGACCCAAATGCACCAAAATTGGCCATGAGCCAAAATCCTTCAAATTGAGCTTCCAAATCAACTCAAAATCACTCAATCCTTTTTTTTGAATTATTCATAACAATCATCCAAGTCAAGTTGCTCAGTCAATTGGACCCAATCCAAGCTCAAGCCCAAGTATAGTCCAACTTGAGCCCAAAATGCCCAAAATTGAACGCAAGCCATGCATGTAACCAAAATTAGCCAAATTGATCAAACCCTAGCCACCACAACTAACATCTGGACCCTGAACACCAGGCTAGACCCACCTAGCCCACCCTACATGAGCCATGGACCAAAGGTCCATTGATTTAGGGGATCTCTTCCCATATTTGGCTAAACCCAAAGATATTTGCCATCAAATCTTAACCAATCAGAGTTAATAATTATTAACCCTCCCACTAGCTCACCTAGCCACCTAGCCACCTGACCACCAGCCTTGACCTTGCAAGAAAACACCAAAACTGAGAGCCACCCCCAAGTTTAAACTCCAAATTTGAACTAACTGAGTTGGCTCATTCCAATTAGTCACTCGTGTCACTCAGTCCTCCACCTAAGCAACTCTTTGAACCCATTGGCCAGCCATGGTGGCCTCTCCTTCCTCCTCTATTTAAACTCCACCTCTCATGGCAAAAGAGAGAGACCATCCAATTCCTTGGGGAAACTCTGGATGGTTATCAGGTTAGGTTAATCGGTGACGATGATGGAGGACCGTTCGATTGCGCATGTATTAAATGGACGCTCTGGATTTCGCTGAACGAATGGATGGAGCGATACAGCAAAATGCGTGATAGCTGAGTCAAGTGGCGGAGCACCGCGTGGCCTTTCAGAGTCACCGTAGGATGAGTTGGCGCTGACTGGATTAAGTAAATAAATAGGATTTTATGGATTTATTTAATTCAAAAAACTTTAAAATCCATAACTTTGCATTGAAAAATCATAACAATAAAATAAAAATACCCTCCTACTCAATGAAAAGAGGAGAATAATGTGGATTAATGATAAAAATTATTTCTTGAGTCCCTAATTTTTAATTAATTAAATAGTATTTGAGGTATTTTAATTTTAATTGTTTAAATATTCTCCACCAGGGCTTAAAACTTTGAGGGTTTATTCCTCATGACAGATGTATGTTCTCTGATTTTTCTAAGGTTAGAGAACATCTATGTGCATGTAACCCTAATTTTCAAGCTTGGATGACTATTTTGGCTTAAAATAATTATATAAATTAAAATACCACTTGAAAAATTATGAGATGACCTTTAGTAGGTTTTCTGTGGTCAGATGAGCTTAGAAAAAAAAATCAGAATAGTTTTAATAATTATGTATATTTTTATACTTAGTTAAATGTTTATATCTTATATTAAATTATTTGAATTAAAAATTATTAAAAAATTAATAAAATCAATTCCACATTGTGTAGAAAAATCATGTTGACTCACTATAAAAAATTGAAGTTTATTTGGTTAAGTTTAAGCACTAAAGTTGTTTTGCTAAGAAAAATTGTATTTTTGTACAAAAATAATTATATCATTAAATACACTTAGGAAATTATGAAAAGTGATTTTCTAAGTTCCTTGTGATCAGAGGCACTTAGGAAAAATAAAAATTATTTTTGAGAAATCACTTAATATTTAAGCTATATTTTTAATTAAAAACAATTAAAACAAATTAAAAATTGCAAAAATATGAAAATAATTTAAAGTGTGTCTAACTGTTTGCTAATCACTTTGGACCCATTAGAATATTTTTCCTAAATTTCCTAAGTTAAATATAAATTTTAAAGGCTAAAAATGTATCTTTCCTAATTTTTCATTAAAATAATTATAATAATTAAAATATAATTTGAAAAATTATGGAATTTTGTCTAAGTGGTCCATGATCTAGGTGAACCTCTAATAATTTTTCCATAACCAAAAACTTTATTTTTATTAGTTAAATAAATTAAAATTGACAATCATATTTTCTAAGTTAAAATAATTATTTAAATTAAATTAAATTTTGAAAAAAATCACTTTTTATCTCCTCTGATATTTTAATTGACCCATAAATGGGGTACCCTAAATTTTCAAAGTCATTTGAATCATACTTAATAAGTTATGAAGTGGAAGGACCCAGGGGCAAAATGATAATTTTAATTTTTACTGCCTCAATCAAAATTTAAGATTACCTAAGTGAAAAGTGAGTAATTTTGATTATAATGATTTTTTTTTGGATTTTTGAAACATAATGGGTTAAAAGATAGAAACCAATTTGTATCCTTTTCACGATAAAGGTAAAATTGAAATTTCCTAAATTATCAAGATTTGGAAGTTAATTAAACTTAAATGATTCTAAAGTAATGGGCTTAGGTTAGGAAGATGATAATTAACTTATTTTTAATCCCACAATTGGATATGATATGATCTTTTAATAAGGATATGTATCACTTAAATTAAAATTCTAATAATTGCAAATTTACCCACTTAAATTGTTAATTGCTTAGTAGTGAGCTAGGCTTAATCTAAGATTGTTTAAGGAGGTTTAGAAAAGATAAGATGATTGAAAATTAACACTTATAAACACTACAGACCCAACTTTAGTGCAAGGGACAAAATCTTTAATGACTTAAACTTGTCCTAGGGGCATCCACCCATATAACTTTTAAGTAAGATATCAACTGATTAATTGAGCGCCCCACTTTTGGGATAATTAAAATATCAAGGTTCACCGAGTAATGGGTAATATTCAAAATATAACATATTTTATTTAACATTGAGATAATTAAAATGTCAAGGTTCACTGAGTAACGGGCCAATAAAGTGACGATTATGCAGAAAATCACCGGGTTTTCTTGGATTGGTATGATCTTCTCTGTTTTTGGGTTTTTGTTAAACGCAACTATATATAAATATAAATGAAAATTTTATAATAAGAAACTTGATTAGAAACCATTGCATGCATTCTCTTGTTATGCGCACTTGATGTTTGTCACTCTTGTTGCCTTACAATATGCACATATGATTATCCTTATTTGTTGTCCATACTGTATGCTCAATTTCTCTTATTGATTATTTTTTAATAGATAATTGTTATTTACTGAGTTTGTTGGTCAAACTCACTCATTGATATTTTGCATAACATGTTATATTCAGCCACTAGTAGGACCGTCTTCACCGGAGCAGGCTTTTTAGTTTTAGATTTTTGATTCTGGTTTTTGTTTCAGTATTTGCTCTAGTTATTATATTTTATTGTGGTGTTTGTGTAGTTGTTTTATGTTATCACTTATGTTTTTATTCAGTTAATTTTCTGTTTTGAGTTCAATTGCATTAGTGAACTTTTCAGTATTAATAAAATTTACTTTTCCATTTTTTTATGCAAGTCTTTCTTTGAAAATATAAAGTATGTTCATTTTATTTCATAATGCCCTGCATCGTTTTCGGACCCGATGTGTGACAATTTTACTCTTATGAATGTCATTTTAAATTATAGGAGTAAAATGAAAAAAATGTTATTTTTTTCTCGTAAAAAAGAAAACTTTTTTTTTGAAGATAGAATTATTATTTTTTATTTAAAAATTGAGCCACGCCGAGCAATTTCATATAAAAAGTAAAAGGATTACAAAAGAATCTCATAGGTAAGGCCGTCAAAAGGGCTTCTTGTTCGTGAACAGCTTATGTTCGACTCATTGAGTAGCTCGTGTTTGATTTGTTTGCAAACAAATGAGCCAAACACACTCGTTTTTGCACAAAATATATAAATTACATATATAATTGATGAGCATTATTTTTGAATAATTTAATTGACAACAAGACTACAAAAATTTATAGTCAATCAAAAAAATAAAGTAAAAATATATTAAATTCTTTTTAAATTATTTTAATATAAATAATAGCATTTAAATCTCGCCCATTCCTACAACTGCATGGCTAGGCTGTCAAAACGGTTCGTTTGTGAATAACTCGTGTTTAACTCGTTAAGAAAACGAGCCGAATATAAACGAATTTTTTGTTCTAGATATATGGAAGATCCAAACATGAATAATAGTATTTTTTAATGAGCAGAACACGAGATAAGTTTGGGCTCGCTCAAGCTCGACTCGTCCGTCATATGCAAGTATAAAATTTATGAACACATGAAAAAGAAAGCAAGAAATATGAATAATAAAAAAAAAGAGTGGAGAAGACCCGTATCCAATCAGATGAGAAGCTGATGATAGCATTTATTTCTATGTTTCATAAATTGTATTATTGTATCCAATTGCTATTTAAAATATAAGCATGGCCGCTGCGTGTCCGCCGTTGAGGATGCAACCCTAATTTTAGTGCATTAGATCCGTAATATGATATGTGCTACGGTAGCATTGTATGTTGATCTCTTTTAAAGCTCGAATCTCAAAGCAAAGACCCTGTCTCTTTCTCTCGGCATGATCTTCGTCCAACCCGATAGCCTGCATTTGATCCTCCCTGGCTTCTTCCCCCCCAACCATATAAAAATTTTCAAATCTCCTCCCGACTTCACACCATCCCTCGCCGCAGCAAAGGCAAGAAGCAGAAGACGCCGCCTCTCCTTGTCGAATCCGATGATTCCACGACCATACTCCATGGATGCTCACACCCGAGCCCAGGACCTCGCATCTTCCATCCTCACAGCCTCCTCCCCTCCAGCCATCGCTACCGTGATCACCGCCGTGGAGTCCATCCTCTGCAAGCTCTCCCCCGATCAGTCACGTTCCTTCTTTTCCATCGCGTTCCCTGCACTCATCTGCCGACTCTTCGGCTTCGACGAATCTTCTATAAACACGATGCGCTCCACCTCATCCTCCACCGCTTGGATTGACCAGGCCCATCTTAATCTTGACCTAGCCGTCCGCCTTTTCGCGTTGCTTTCCCCGCAGGGACCTCTCTTTTCGGCTATCTCCTCTGCCGATCGTCTTGGCCTCGTAAAGTACGTATTCCCGGCGGAGCGGCTGCCGGAGTGGATGAGGTACGCGCTGCAGAGCGAGCGCCATTACTCGATCCTCTCTGATTTGTGTCCTCTATTTAGAGGGAGGTTCAAGGAGGATCCAATCCAGGGCGCTTTCCAGCTCCAGCTTAATGCTTTCGAGTACTATATATTTTGGTTTGCGTACTATCCCGTGTGTAGGGGGAGTAGTAAAGGTTCGGATGATATTTTAGCACCGAAGAGCAGGCGGAAGTCGAGG
>JXCR01144671.1:30315-41985 GCA_002079205.1 Phalaenopsis hybrid cultivar | reverse complement strand
TTAAGATAACTAAAAATGACCAAGAAAAAGTTCATAAATGAATGATTGATATTGAAACCAAACAACATTAATAAAATAATTTGAATAAAGAAAATGTTCATTCAAAGTAATTTCTTCAATATGAATAAAGAAAATAAAATAATTTATGTAAGTGCTAAGACACCCACCAAAAGCGACGTGCTGTATAGCCTGAATACAATGACAAGTGTGCAAGGGCCACTACGCAAGCGCCCGTGTGTAGTGTCAAATAAATAAGGATTCCCACATTACAGACGAATGCAGATAAAAAATTTATTCCATGAAACTAATATTAGGATAGGATCTTGGAATATACGTACTCTCAATGGTAAATTAATGGAATTAGTTGATATTATGATTCAGAGGAAAATTAATATCTTATGTATTCAAGAAACTAAATGGGTTGGGGAAGAGGCTAAGGAGATTGATAATTTAGGTTTTAAATTTTGGTATTCTGGTAAGAGTCGCACTAGAAATATAAGGAGATTGATAATTTAGGTTTTAAACTTTGGTATTCTGGTAAGAGTCACACTAGAAATGATGTATGTGTAATTATAAATAAGAGTTTGAAAGATAATTTTGTAAAAATTAATAGAGTTGGAGATAGAATTATAGCCCTTAAGATTATCATTGATACTAATATTTTTAATACTATAATTGCTTATGCTACTTAAGTAGGTCTAGATACAGGGTCTAAAGATAAATTTTGGAATGACCTAGAAGATTTAATACAAATGATACCCTCTTAAAGAAAAAAAAAATTATTGGAGATTTAAATGAACATGTCGGTAGAGTCATAGAAGACTTAAGAAATATTCACGGTGGCTACAGTTTTTGGAATAAATAATGAAGAAGATATAACTATTTTAGATTTTGTTATTACTAATATTTTATTCATGAAAAGAGATGAACATTNCGGTAGAGTCATAGAAGACTTAAGAAATATTCACGGTGGCTACAGTTTTTGGAATAAATAATGAAGAAGATAGAACTATTTTAGATTTTGTTTTAGCATATGATTTTGTTATTACTAATATTTTATTCATGAAAAGAGATGAACATCCTATTACTTATAAGAGTGGATCTAATAAAACACAAATTGATTGTTTATTATGAGAAGAAGAGATCATCGAAATTGTAAAGATTGTAAGGTCATTTCAAGTGAGAATTTAAGTACCCAACATCGTTGATTAGTTCTAGATTTTAAAATGAAGAGTGGTAAAATAAAGAATACTAGGACTACTCATCGTAGAATTAGATGGGAGAACCTAAAAGACACAAATAAAATTATTTTTATGAGTAAAATTCAAGATTGCAAAATTTGGGATGTTCATGAAGAAACAAATGTTATGTTGGATAAATTAACAAACACTATTAAATAAGTAGCAAAAAATGTGCTTGGAGAATTAAAAAAAAAGTTTTTTATAAATAAAAATAGTTGGTGGTGGAATAATAATGTGCGAGAAAATATAAAATATAAGAAGTTAGGTTATAAAAATTGGTTTAAATGTAAAAGCTTAGAGAACGGGGAAAAATATCAAACAACCCGCATGGAGTCTAAAAGAACAAATCGTGACGCTAAAAATTCTGATTTTAATGATCTTTATAATAGATTAGATACTAAAGAGGGTGAAAAATATATGTATAAACTAGCCAAACAAAGATAAAAGAAAAGTAAAGATTTAACTCAAATAAAGTGTATTAAAGATGTAAATCAAAAAGTGCTTTTCTTAAAAAAAAATAATCAACATAAGTGTGTGAGTTATTTTGATAAATTTTTTAATGAAGNATATGTATAAACTAGCCAAACAAAGAGAAAAGAAAAGTAAAGATTTAACTCAAATAAAGTGTATTAAAGATGTAAATCAAAAAGTACTTTTCTTAAAAAAAATAATCAACATAGGTGTGTGAGTTATTTTGATAAATTTTTTAATGAAATTTCTAGCAATAGGATCGAACTTGGTGATCTTAATATCGTGAATAATAATAAAACGGTTCATTTTTCCCGTCGCATTAGTAAAAAGGAAGTTGAGGAGGCTTTAAAAAAATCAAGGGTGGAAAGTCTGTAGGACCTGATGATATTTTAGTTGAAGTGTGGAAATATTTAGGAGATTTGGGAGTTTCTTGGCTTACCGAACTCTTTAATATTATTTTAAAAATTAAAAAGATGCTTGAGGAGTGGATGCACAAAGAGTGTGCAAATTATAAAGGAATTAAGTTGATGTGTCATACTTTAAAGTTATTNGTGACAGATAAGATTAGAGAAAATCGTCTTAGATGGTTTGGTCACATTAAACGTCGACCATCTGATGATCCGCTTAGGAGAGTTGATGTTTTAGATTCGACTTGTGTTAAGAAAGGCGGAGGTAGACTTAGGAAGGGTTTGGCTTATTGTATAAAAAATGATCTTAATTTACTAGAACTAAATGAAAATGTGATACTAAATAGGATGCAATGGAGAAAAAGGATTCATGTAGCCGACCCCACGTAGTTGGGATTAGGGCTTTGTTGTTGTTGTTGTTGTTGTTGTTGTAAAGTAATTTCTTCAATCTATTCAGAAAACTATTATGCATAAATGGAATTTCTATTAAATTAATCATTAATAGACAATACATTTTATCAAATTTGACAACATTCATTGATAATGATGCTGATATGAATTGTATTCAATGGTTTATTCTTTCTAAATATTTTGAAAAAAAAATGCTCAGCGGTTGTACTCTGCTAGTTATATGACCGAATGCAGATTAAATATAAGCTTTCGAATGCAGCTATTNAGTTATTTTGATAAATTTTTTAATGAAATTTCTAGCAATAGGATCGAACTTGGTGATCTTAATATCGTGAATAATAATAAAACGGTTCATTTTTCCCGTCGCATTAGTAAAAAGGAAGTTGAGGAGGCTTTAAAAAAATCAAGGGTGGAAAGTCTGTAGGACCTGATGATATTTTAGTTGAAGTGTGGAAATATTTAGGAGATTTGGGAGTTTCTTGGCTTACCGAACTCTTTAATATTATTTTAAAAATTAAAAAGATGCTTGAGGAGTGGATGCACAAAGAGTGTGCAAATTATAAAGGAATTAAGTTGATGTGTCATACTTTAAAGTTATTGTAGAGGGTAATTGAACATAGGTTAAGACACATTACAAAGATTTCTCATAATCAATTTGGATTTATGCAGGGCAGGTCTACCATGGATGCTATACATTTATTGAGATGTTTGATGGAGAAGTTCAGAGATAATAAGAAGAATCTACATTTGATTTTTATTGATTTAGAAAAAGCTTACGATAAGGATCCAAGAGATATCCATTGGAGAGTTATTGAGAAGAAAGGTGTTGATATGACTCATATTCAAGTCATTAAAGATATGTATACTAGAGTTGTTACTTGTGTTCAAACTGAAGGAGGATTGACCAAATATTTTCCTATTTTTGTTGGATTACATTAGGGACTGGCTTTAAGGCCATATCTTTTTGCTTTAGTTATGGATGGTCTTACTAGACATCTACAGGAGGATGTACCTTGGTGTACATTTTTTGCTGATAATATCCTTCTCGTGGATAAAAAGAGAGAGAAAGCCCAGGAGAAACTTGAAGTATGGAGGTCTACATTGGAGTCTAAAGGCCTTCATTTAAGTAGAACTAAAATTGAATACATGAAGTATAATTTTAGTAGTAGTAGCTCTAGTGACGGAAGCGTGACTTTCNAGTTCAAAGGCATTTCCCTAGCTAGCTGGTATTATAGTCAGATTACTAACCTGGGACTTGTGGGTTATAGGGTCTTTTGCTCAAAGGAAGTCTTTACCCTATATCTAAATAAAAATTGGTCTAAATATTTAGGGGATATTCTAGTAAGAATAACCAAATCTACATTTAAAAACCCAACTCAGTTCAAAGAGTGGTTGTGCTTTATCCTAGGTAAAATATGACGATTTCCAGGGTCTAAAACTTCAGTCTCTATAAATGTTTATATTCTAAATATACATGGAGAGCTCATTGCTTTGACAAATGAGAATAAGATTATTCCATGAGGTTGTTGATCTTCCAATGACTACCATAAAATTTTTCGCAAGTTAATTAGAAATTTTACTTTATAAACATGATGTTTCTTAATTTTGAGTTAATTTTGAGCTCCCCTCTAGGCTTTAAATTGATTTTCAGCAACTTAGAATTTGACCCAACTCACTTGAATAACACTTAACGGTGGACTCAAGATGATTATGAATAATATATATGTACAATATGTAATGCAATTTATATTTATACGTAGAACTAAATACAAATTTACTCTAAAATTAATTTAAATTCTGGTGTTCCCAGTTATATTATCGATTGGTTTGTTTTAGTTCAAGCTCATTTGGGAGAGATGATTAACTATAGGGTCTTTGGCCTAGAGTAAGTCTTAATCCTAGAGCTGAATAAAGCTTGGTAAAAATTTTTGGGTAAATTCAGATAAAAATAGCCAAATCTACATTTTGAAAAATTAATTCCGGAGTTCGAAAAGGGCCTTATGTTTTCGCCGAAGTGATATAATGACGTTTCCAAGGTCTAAAACTTTATATAAAGTATTTTTAGAATTTTATCATTGCCTAAAAACGGGGGCAAATATTTGAGATCATAAAGCCCATCTCGCTCTCACATGCAATCAGACTCGAAAAAAACAAAAATTGGTTTCATCAAAATAATTTTAAGTTTTAGTGAAAAGGACTTGAACGAAGATTGACTTTTTATCAGGACAAATTTGCAGATAAAAAGACACCGGGTACCCAAAGTGTGGTTTTTTTTAGTGCAATATCTAATTTCTCAGACAAATGATTTTGATGAATCAGTTTCTTGGATGATTTTTTTATATTATGAATACTAATCCTATAACAGTCCCGATTTCAATGTTCCTTGTTATGAAAATATTTATTTTGTCGTGCTTGTTACAAAATATTTGAAAAGTGAAAATATTTTTAGCATTTTGGAGATTTCAACCAGCTTAATAAGGCGAACATGTTGCCACTCCTCTTTCTGGTGCAAATCTAGCCTTAATATTATCATGGCTTTTTTTTTGCCTCAATAATCATCGTGTGAGAAAGGGAAAATCTGTTCTTAGGCAACCATATTAACTTTGTTTTGTTGATATGCAGATTATCTTGTCGGTTATTATTTTCTCATAAGATATGCCTTGTGTGCATGCACATCTCTCTACTAAAAGCTTAATTCTCTTTCCTTTTTTTCTAAAAAGAAATTCCTCTGAAACAGGATGCATGTGTTCACACCGGAGATGCGAAGACATAAAATTCTGTGAGCTCACTTGATCTTTGTTTTTTATGGCGCAGGTTGTGATTGCAAAATGCTACCATTTATTCTGTAGCCAATGCGTCCAGAAAACTATTGAAAGTCGTCATCGGAAGTGCCCAACCTGCTCAGTAAGCTTCGGGCTAAATGATGTTAAACCCATTTATATATGATAGCAGCTTTTAGGGGGCTTGGTTTCTGCAACATTTGTGCTGACGCCATAGAAACGGAGGAAGCCTAATGATTGGCGTGCAGTAGGCTTATTACATCGTCACTGCAAAATCTTTCCTTCCAAAGCATGGAGGAAATTACTGGCTTGAATTTCGGCAGGCCTTCATCATGTCCAGCCTGAGCTGTTGGTCATCCATGGCTTTCTCTAAGAGTTTGAAATGTCAAAGTTTAGCAGCATGGAGCTGTTGTTGTCACATCCTCATTATCCTGTTTGAAATGGTGGTCAGTCTCTCTCTACATTCTATTAATCCGTTCTACTGGGTGGCTGTATAGAAGCTCTGATATGTTGGCTGGCTGCAATTTTAATAAGACCAATGTAGCTACGGATGAGTTTCTTTATTTTGTATATTTTATACCTTTTTTCTTCAATTTTAATTTTNCTACTGGGTGGCTGTATAGAAGCTCTGATATGTTGGCTGGCTGCAATTTTAATAAGACCAATGTAGCTACGGTGAGTTTCTTTATTTTGTATATTTTATACCTTTTTTTTTCAATTTTAATTTTAAATTTTTTTTTTTTTTTGCATAATTTGCCTTGTAAAATTTTGATTGGTCTCATGTAATCTCACATGGGACACTAATTTGAAGTAGAATTCGATTTGGTGGTGGCTGTACTTTGAGTTCATGTTTCCATGCGCTTGCAGCGCACCAATGGTTCCCTTTGAGGTATCTAATTAAATGTTATAAATAGCCATGGATTTTCATAAATAACCTTTAAATATGCGTAATTTTGATAAATAATTTATNTAAATGTTATAAATAGCCATGGATTTTCATAAATAACCTTTAAATATGCGTAATTTTGATAAATAATTTATGCCAAGTTTATAAAATTTTATCTATATTCCGTCAGTGACTTGATTTATTCTAAATCTAGGCAGAGTGAATATGAACATTAACTAATATAATAGTAAATTAAGAAGGTCCTATCCACAAAGGAATAATATCATAGTTTGGGCCTAAAATTGGAATTGGGGCCAAATCATTTAGGACCTGAGTGTTTTTGTAAATTCAAAATATCTTATGAATATTCTTTGCCTTGCATTGGATGAGGATGTGATTTGAACTACCATTTGTAACACATATAACTAGCCTGTGCATACGAGTGATGTTAAATTGAATGATGTGCTTCTTTTGGTAATTGTTATACAATGTGCTTTTTTGGTTTTTTGAGTCCCATCAAATGACTTTGGTTGTCTTTGGGGTGGCTGTTCTTTTTTGAAGAACTAACTGTGAAATTGTCTCCTGAGAAAACAGCTTCACAATTGTTGTCAAGAAGCAATAGTTCGAAAAATAGCGAGGCTGTTTCGAGAATTTATTGTGCTATTTTTATATTTGATGAAAGACAATTAACACCTTATAAATGTACATTGGCTGAATGATTGTAGTTTTCGAAATAATTGTAGATTAACAAATATAGTTTCGACAATACTAAAAATATATCAATAATTCAAATTTGGTTAATATATCAATTATAAGTCATCATTTTATAAATAATATTATAATGATAAAAAGCACCAGAATTAACGAGTAATGTTATAATAATGTTTATCATGAAGT
This sequence comes from Phalaenopsis hybrid cultivar, assembly GCA_002079205.1. Taxonomy (NCBI): domain Eukaryota; kingdom Viridiplantae; phylum Streptophyta; class Magnoliopsida; order Asparagales; family Orchidaceae; genus Phalaenopsis; species Phalaenopsis hybrid cultivar. Next base: position 34,892 of record JXCR01144671.1, on the reverse strand, counting down.
TTAGACAATCAAGTTTTTTGGATAGTTTTCTATCCATAACATCTCTCTTGATTTTTTCACTATTTATAGCGAACTTTTCTATATCAAGGGAATAGGGCTTGGTTTAAGTGAAAGAGTGGAGAGAGATGGAAGAAAATGAGTGTTCCACGGAGAAAAATAAACGAGAGGGGACAATAAGGGAGATCCAAGGTAGGAAATGAAGTAAATTTAAAAAAAAAATAAAGGAGAAAACTTGATAATGTAACTATGACATTTTTTTGAATTAAATTTACATAAAAAAAGCAGATGGGAAGATTTATATCCCCAATTTTGCCCCAAACTTCGAGTTCCACCAAATTGAACTCCATAATCCCAAAATTTTCACTCAATTGATATTCAAAACTTTTCATGACAATCCTTGGGACCAATTTGAGCCATCAATTGGGTTTAACCAAATCCCTAGCCCAATCCAAACCTAAGGTTGACACAAATGCACCAAAATTGGCCATGAGCCAAATCCTTCAAATTGAGCTTCCAAATCAACTCAAAATCACTCAATCCTTTTTTGAAATACTCATAACAATCATCCAAGTCAAGTTGCTCAATCAATTGGACCCAATCCAAGCTCAAGCCCAAGTATAGTCCAACTTGAGCCCAAAATGCCCAAAATTGAACCCAAGCCATGCATGTAACCAAAATTAGCNGTTTATAAAATTTTATCTATATTCCGTCAGTGACTTGATTTATTCTAAATCTAGGCAGAGTGAATATGAACAATGAATAATATAATAGTAAATTAAGGACTTATCTACAAAGGAATAATATAATAGTTTGGGCCTAAAATTGGAATTGGGTCTAAATCATTAAGAAGGACCTGAGTGTTTTTGTAAATTCAAAATATCTTATGAATATTCTTTGCCTTGCATTGGATGAGGATGTGATTTGAACTACCGTTTGTAGCACATATAACTCGCCTGTGCATACGACTGATGTTAAATTGAATGATTTGCTTCTTCTGGTAATTGTTATACAATGTGCTTTTTGGGGTTTTTAAGTCCAATCAAATGACTTTTGTTGTCTTTGGGGTGGCTGTTGTTTTTTGAAGAAATCACTGTGAAATTGTCTCCTGAGAAAGCAGCTTCACAATTGTTGTCAAGAAGCATTAGTTAGCGAGGCTGTTTGGAGAATTTATTGTGCTATTGTTATATTTGATGAAAGACAACTAGCACCTGATAAATGTACATTGGCTGAATGATTGTAGTTTTTGAAATAATTGTAGATTAACGGATACATTTCCGACATTACTAAAAATATATCAATAATTCAAATTTAGTTAATATATCAATTATAAGTCATCATTTCATAAATAATATTATAATAATAAAAATCACCAGAATTAATCAGTAATGTTATAATAATGTTTACCATCATGCCTAGTAATGTTATAATAATGTTTACCATCATGTCCAGACGATCATTTTTTTTTTTGAATATTTTTCTATCCATAACATCTCTCCTGATTTTTTCACTATTTATAGCGAACTTTTCTATATCAATGCATGGAAAATAACGACAATCTTCACTAGTTCTATTTTTATGATATCAATAAATTTTATTTCATAATTGCCTTCTTTTCTTGATATGTATTCGGAATATTATATATCATAATGGCAGTACAGAACTATGAAAGTATTTGATGACTTTAAATTCATTTTTCTTGGGAATATAAAATACTCTTTTAATTGAAAAGTTAAACTTCATGTACAATATAACAATAACCAAAAATATGGTTAATAATCAAGAAAAAAATCACATATATGAAAAAATATGCATCACTATAGTTATAACTTTAAAAATTAAAATATCAAAACATGGATGTGAAAATAGACATCAACCAATTCTCCACAGATTTGAAACAGCAAACGTCATTATGAAGATACTTCAAATTGTTAATTAGATATACTCGATGAATTCGCTAAGGCATCTGCAATGTTTTCTCTCAATTGTATCATCTCCTGAACGCCCTCTCCATCGAGTGTGTTGAAGTCATTCGTGAAGGTCTTTACCAAGCAATAATTGACATGTCAGATGTTCGATTGCTTCTACATGAATGCTTGTTGGATCATCTTCAAACTCTGAAATCAACTTTATTTCAAGATGGATGCCTTCATATAAATATATATAGAGATGTTATAACAACTATCTTTATCAATTTTTTGAAGGGTTGTGTCGGCATATCTTGGAGTATGATATGCTTCTTCTTCTATATATCGAATGTATTTTTATAACACCTTGTAACGATGAATGTCTTTTGCTGAACAATTCATTCTCCCTCTAATCACTTAGTTGCTATGCTCAAAGTCAGGAAGATTGTACCTCATATCGAGAAAGGGCTTTAAGAAACCTCATTGTATGTGATATCCCGAATCGACGAGGTAATATGTCCCTGAATAATAACATTATTATTACATCTTTTCTAATCAAACAAATAGTATTTTTGGTTAATATTGTCATGTGTGCTTTAAGACCATGTAGTATCTGTGGTTACTAGTGCCATGAGTAGACTAAGATCATGTAGTATATGTGGTTAACAGTGTCATGTTTGATAACACCAGACGATACCTGTGGTTAATAGTGTGATGTGTGGTTTATGAACATGTAAAATAAATCATTAATAGTGTAAGGTGTGCTCTAAGACCGGGTAGTATTTGTGGTTAATATTGTCATGTGTTAAGCCTAAGTAGTATTTGTGGTTGCCAGTGTCATGTGTGGTCTAAGACACTATGGTATCCACACTTAACGATTTAATGTGTGTTTAAAGGCTAGGTAGTATATATGGTTAACTCCGTGTGCATGCTTCAATATCATGTAGTATTTGTGGTACAAGTGAGAACAATTATATGTCATAAATGGTGATCAGCCGTGTTCTTTATTTTTTCCCATCATTTCTCTACATAACATTACCGAAATCAAATGTGTCAAAACCATTATTTCATATATATAAATGCATAATAGTTTCATGGAAAAGTTATGTTTAAGTTTTGAAAAGGTGTTATCTTTTTGAAAAATTCTTCAAAATTTAATTTGTGTTTTTTTAAAGTTTTAAAAAGCTTTTAAGTTCTTAGTAAGATTATATTTTACAAGGTTTTAAAACGGTCTTGTTAAGTTTTTTTTTCTTAAAAAGAGGTTTGTTATGTTTATTTTAAAGAGGTTTCAGTTAATTTAATTTTGTTAAGAGATCCCGATACATTTTATTTTAAAAGATTTTGTTTTAAAATGTTTTTTTTTTTGGGAAGTTTTATTTTTGCTAAAAAAAGTTATTGTTCAAGTGTTTTTTTAAGAGGTTTTTGAAAAGGTTTTTGTTTTCTTTTTAAAAATGGGTTTTGAGTTTTAATTTTTTAGAAGGTTTAGGTTTCATTTGAACTCTGGAATATCTTTACTAAAAAAAGGTTCAACTTTTAATTTTAAAAAAGGTTAAGGTTTTATTTAAAATTTAAAATATATTTACTAAAATAGTTTTACACACTAATTTTTGAAAATGTTAAGCTTTTCATTTAAACTTTGAAATGCATTTACATTATGAGAGATTCACTCTGTCTTCAGGGCGTAAGATAGGTATATTGAGATATTTTGCATTGGAGCACACATAAACTTATATTTCCCCCTCATCTCATAGTTCATTTTAAATTTCTATAAATTTTATAAAAATATTCAATTTAGAGCATGTAAATTTGCATAACTATTTTAAAAATAATTAATTTTGAGCACTTTTCAAATTTACATGAATTTTGAAAAAAAAGTCAATTCATAGCACTTTAAGTTGATGTGATATTTTTTTTTCTTAAAAGGGCTATGTTTATTATTCAAATGTGTAGTTCATTAGTTATATAAATTTTGCAAGTCCTCTCTTTAGCTATCTAGCTTATAAAAGAAATCACTCATAGATATATAAGCCCAACATTGATACATTTTCATGGAATGCAACGAACACCTCAACTTGCATTTTTATGGAATATAAAAGACATCACAATTTGCATTTTTCATGGAAAGTAAAGGGCACAACTCTAACATATGAGATTTTGTGTGTGGCATAAAGCCAACACATGAGATCTTTAAAGATAACATGTGAGATATTGTGACATAAAGTTGACATATGTGATCTTTAAGCCTAGCATATGTGATTTTGTGAGTGACTAAAAGTTAAAATCTGAGATTTTTTGTGCAATATAAAGCTAGCATATGAAATTTTGTGAGTGTCATAAAATTTACATATGAGGTTTTATGTATTCTCTTTTATTTTTTTGTAAGCACATAACACTAACATATGAGTTTTCTATGGCATGTCAAAAAATAAGTTTATGGGCTTCTTAGTTGCATGAAGCACATACATTGACACATAACAAAATGGGCTAACTTAGAGTTTAAGCCACATAACACATTAATTTTGCATGGTGAACACTTGAGACATTGGCTTTGCATGGTAAACACTTAAACATTCATGGTATAAGCACATTTAACTGCAAAATTATATGAGAATTATCACACAATCACATAAATACATGAAAATTTACCTCTTCTCCCTCACACACACACACACA
>JXCR01144671.1:0-30289 GCA_002079205.1 Phalaenopsis hybrid cultivar | reverse complement strand
ATATACACACACATACATATATATATATATATATATATATATATATATATATATATATATATATATATATATATATATATATATACACACACATATATATACATATACATACATACATATTGTTTAAGACTTTCAGATAAGGGTTAGGGTTAGTGCTACTTAGTTTAGGGTGGACTAGGGTAAGTTTGGCTCGATTTGGGCTAGGTTATGGTGTGTAGGGTCATGTTAGGGTGTGTAATAGGTGAGTAGGCTCAGTTGGGGTGTGTTAGGCCTAGGTTGAGTTTTGTTTGGGTTGGTTTGGGCTAGAAGACCTGAAGAAGGGTCATTATTTGCTTTTCTTTAGGTTTCAGATAGGGGTTAGTGGCTAGGATTAAATTTGGGTTCATGTTAGGGTTTTAGTTTGGGGTGATAGAATACAGTGGAAGGTGAGGAAATGGAAAGAAATGTGAAGAAATGGGAAAACCAATGGAATAGGGCTTGGTTTAAGTGAAAGAGTGGAGAGAGATGGAAGAAAATGAGTGTTCCACAGAGAAAAATAAACGAGAGGGGACAATATAGGAGATCCAAGGTAGGAAATGAAGTAAAATTTAAAAAAAATAAAGGAGAAAACTTGATAATGTAACTATGACATTATTTTGAATTAAATTTACATAAAAAAAGCAAATGGGAAGATTTATATCCCCAATTTTGCCCCAAACTTCGAGTTCCACCAAATTGAACTCCATAATCCCAAAATTTTCACTCAATTGATATTCAAAACTTTTCATGACAATCCTTGGGACCAATTTGAGCCATTAATTGGGTTTAACCAAATCTCTAGCCCAATCCAAACCTAAGGTTGACCCAAATGCACCAAAATTGGCCATGAGCCAAATCCTTCAAATTGAGCTTCCAAATCAACTCAAAATCACTCAATCCTTTTTTGAAATACTCATAACAATCATCCAAGTCAAGTTGCTCAATCAATTGGACCCAATCCAAGCTCAAGCCCAAGTATAGTCCAACTTGATCCCAAAATGCCCAAAATTGAACCCAAGCCATGCATGTAACCAAAATTAGACAAATTGATCAAACCCTAGCCACCACAGCTAACATCTGGACCCTAGAGACCAAGCTAGACCCACCTAGCCCACCCTACATGAGCCATGGACCAAAGGTCCCTTGATTTAGTGGATCTATTCCCATATTTGGCTGAACCCAAAGATATTTGCCATCAAATCTTAACCATTCAGAGTTAATAATTATTAACCCTCCCACTAGATCACCTAGCCACCTGACCACCAGCCTTGACCTTGCAAGAAAACACCAAAATTGAGAGCCACCCTCAAGCTTAAACTCCAAATTTGAACTTCCTGAGTTGGCTCATTCAAATTAGTCACTCGTGTCACTCAGCCCTCCACCTAAGCAACTCTTTGAACCCATTGGCCAGCCATGGTGGCCTCTCCTTCCTCCTCTATTTAAGCTCCACCTCTCACGCCAAAAGAGAGAGACCATCCAATTACTTGGGAAAACTCTGGATGGTTATCAGGTTAGATTAATCGGGGACGATGATGGAGGACCGCCGATTGCGCATGCATCAAATGGATGCTTTGGATTTCGTTGGATGAATGGACGAAGCGATACATCAGAATGCATGATAGCTGAGTCAAGTGGCGGAGCACCGCGTGGCTTTTTAGAGTCACCGTAGGATGAGTTGGCGCTGACTGGATTAAGTAAAAAAAAATAGGATTTTATGGATTCATTTAATTCAAAAAACTTTAAAAATCCATAACTTTGCATAGAAAACTTCTAAAAATAAAATAAAAATACCGTCCTACTCAATGAAAAGAGGAGAATAATGTGGATTAAAGATACAAATTATTTATTGAGTCTCTAATTTTTAATTAATTAAATAGTCTTTTAGGTATTTTTATTTTAATTGATTAAATATTCTCCACCGTGGCTTGAAAAATTGAGGGTTCATTCCTCATGACAGATGTATGTTCTATGATTTTTCTGAGGTTAGAGAGCATCTATGTGCATGTAACAATAATTTTCAAGCTTGGATGACTATTTTGGCTTAAAATAATTATATAAATTAAAATACCACTTGAAAAATTATGAGATGACTTTTAGTAGGTTTTCTCTGGTCAGATGAGCTTTTAAAAAAATCAGAATGGTTTTAATAATTTTGTATATTTTTATACTTAATTAAATGTTTATATCTTATATTAAATTCTTTGAATTAAATATTATTAAAAAATTAATCAAATCAATTGCACATTATGTAGAAAAATCATGTTGACTCACTAAAAAAAAATGAAGTTTATTTGGTTAAGTTTAAGCACTAAGAAAAACTGTATTTTTGTACAAAAATAATTATATCAAATTAAATACACTTAGGAAATTATAAAATGTGATTTTCCGAGTTCCTTGTGATCAGAGGCACTTAGGAAAAATAAAAATTATTTTTGAGAAATCACTTAATAATTAAGCTATATTTTAAATTAAAAACAATTAAAACAAATTAAAAAATGCAAAAATATGAAAATAATTCAAAGTGTGTATAACTGCTTCGTAATCACTTTGGACTCATTAGAATATTTTTCCTAATTTTCCTAAGTTAAATATAAATTTTAAAGGCTTAAAATGTATCTTTCCTAATTTTTCATTAAAATAATTATAATAATTAAAATATAATTTGAAAAACCATGGAATTTTGTCCAAGTGGTCCATGATCTAGGTGAACCTATAATAATTTTTCCATAACAAAAAACTTTATTTTTATTAGTTAAGTAAAATAAAATTGAAAATCATGTTTTCTAAGTTAAAATAATTATTTAAATTAAATTAAATTTTGAAAAAACCACCTTTTTTCTCCTCTGATCTTTTAATTGACCCATAAATGGGGTACCCTAAAATTTTCAAAGTCATTTGAATCATACTTAATAAGTTATGAAGTAGAAGGTCCTAGGGGCAAAATGATAATTTTAGTTTTTACTGCCTCAATCAAAATTTAAGATTACCTAAGGGAAAAGTGAGTAATTTTGATCATAATGTTTTTTTTTTTTTTTTGAAACATAATGGGTTAAAAGATAGAAACCAATTAGCATCCTTTTCACGATAAATGTATAATTGAAATTTCCTAAATTATCAAGATTTGGAAGTTAATTAAACTTAAATGATTCTAAAGTAATGGGCTTAGGTTAATGTGATATGATCTTTTAATAAGGATATGTATCACTTAAATTAAAATTCTAATAATAGTAAATTTACCCACTTAAATTGTTAATGGCTTAGTAGTGAGCTAGGCTTAATCTAAGATTGTTTAACGAGGTTTAGAAAAGATAAGATGATTGATAATCAACACTTATAAACACTACAGACCCAACTTTAGTGCTAGGGACAAAATCTTTAATGACTTAGTCCTAGGGGCATCTACCCATATAACTTTTAAGTAGATATCAACTGATTAATTGAGCGCCTCACTCTTAAGATAAATAAAATATCAAGGTTTACTGAGTAATTGGGTAATATTCAAAATATAGCATATTTAATTTAACTTTGGGATAAAATGTTTAGGTTTCACTGAGTAACGGGCCAATAAAGTGACGATTCTGTAGAAAATCGTTGTGTTTTCTTGGATTGGTATGATCTTCTCTATTTCTGGGTTTTTGTTAAACCCAACTATATATAAATATAAATGAAAATTTTATAATAAGAAACTTGATTAGAAACCATAACATGCATTCTCTTGTTATGCGCATTTGATGTTCGTCACTCTCTTGTTGCTTAAAGTATGCACATAATGATTGTCCTTATTTGTTGTTCATACTGTATGCTCAATTTCTCTTATGAGTTATTTTTTAATAGATTATTATTATTTACTAAGTTTGTTGATCAAGCTCACTCATTGTGATTTTGCATAACATGTTCTATTCAGCCATTAGTAGGACCGTCTCCACTAGAACAAGCTTTTCAATTTTAGATTTTTTATTTTGGTTTTTGTTTCAGTATTTGCTCTAGTTATTATATTTTATTGTGGTGTTTATGTAGTTGTATTATGTTATCACTTATGTTTTTATTCAGTTAATTTTCTGTTTTTGAGTTCAATTGCATTAGTGAACTTTTCAGCATTAATAAAATTTACTTGTCCATTTTTTATGCAAGTCTTTTTTTGAAAATATAATGTATGCTTATTTTATTTCATTATGCCCTGCATTGCCTTTCAGAACCGAGATGTGACAATTTTACTCGTATGCATGTCATTTTAAATTATTGGAGTAAAATGAAAAAAATGTTTTTTTTCTCTTAAAAAAGAAAACTTTTTTTTGAATATAGAATTATTATTATTTATTTAGAAATTGAGCCACGCCGAGCAACTTCATATAAAAAGTAAAAGGATCACAAAAGAATCTCATATGTAAGGCCGTCAAAAAGGCTTTTTGTTCGTGAACAACTAATGTTCGGCTCATTGAGTACCTCGTGTTTGATTTGTTTGCAAACGAATGAGTCAAACACACCCATTTTTGCTCGAAATAATTAAATTACATATATAATTGATAAGTTTTTTTTTGAATATTTAATTGACAACAAGACTACAAAAATTTATAATCAATCAAAAAAATAAAGTAAAAATATATTAAATTCTTTTTAAATTATTTTAATATAAATAATAGCATTTAAATCTCGCCCATTCCCACAACTGCATGGCTAGCCTGTCAAAATGGTTCCAATTTTTTGTTCTAGATATATGGAAGATCCAAACACGAATAATAGTATTTTTTATTGAGCAGAACACGAGATAAGTTTGGGCTCGCTCAAGCTCTACTCGTTCGCACCCCTACTCATATGCAAGTATAAAATTTATCAACACATGAAAATGAAAGCAAGAAATATAAATAATAATAAAAAAAAGAGTGGAGAAGACCGTATCCAATCGGATGAGAAACTGATGATAGCATTTATTTGTATGTTTCATAAATTGTATTATTGTATCCAATTGATATTTAAAATATAAGCATGGCCGCTGCGTGTCCGCCGTTGAGGATGCAACCCTAATTTTAGTGCATTAGATCCGTAATATGTTATGTGCTACGGTAGCGTTGTACGTTGATCTCTTTTAAAGCTCGAATCTCAATGCAAAGATCCGGTCTCTTTCTCTCGGCCTGATGTTCGTCCAACGCGATAGCCTGCATTTGATCCTCCCTGGCTTCTTCCCCCCCACCCGTATAAAAATTTTCAAATCTCCTCCCGAGTTCATACCATCCCTCGCCGCAGCAAGGGCAAGAAGCAGAGAAGACGCCGTCTCTCCTTGTCGAATTCGATGATTCCACGACCATACTCCATGGATGCTCACACCCGAGCCCAGGACCTCGCATCTTCCATCCTCTCATCCTCCTCCCCTCCAGCCATCGCTTCCGTGATTGCCGCCGTGGAGTCCATCCTCTGCAAGCTCTCCCCCGATCAGTCACGTTCCTTCTTTTCCATCGCGTTCCCCGCACTCATCTGCCGACTCTTCGGCTTCGACGAATCTTCTACAAACACGATGCGCTCCACGTCGTCCTCCACCGCTTGGATTGACCAGGCCCATCTTAATCTTGACCTAGCCGTCCGCCTTTTCGCGTTGCTTTCCCCTCAGGGACCTCTCTTTTCGGCTATCTCCTCTGCCGATCGTCTTGGCCTCGTAAAGTACGTATTCCCGGCGGAGCGGCTGCCGGAGTGGATGAGGTACGCGCTGCAGAGCGAGCGCCATTACTCGATCCTCTCTGATTTGTGTCCTCTATTTAGAGGGAGGTTCAAGGAGGATCCAATCCAGGGCGCTTTCCAGCTCCAGCTTAATGCTTTCGAGTACTATATATTTTGGTTTGCGTACTATCCCGTGTGTAGGGGGAGTAGTAAAGGTTCGGATGATATTTTAGCACCGAAGAGCAGGCGGAAGTCGAGGTTGGAGAACTGGACATCTTCTCTGCCGGCTCTTGTCTATGCCAGCAGGAGGTCTGGTCATAAGACTGAAGTTAGTTTATACCTCCGTCTTTTTTATTCGTATATGTGTGCCTTTGTGCCGAAGTGCGGATTGGGTTCTCATCAGCCATACCGCAGCTCGCTTCTGCATTATTCTTCGAGCTGCGATATTTCATTATTTGAGCAGGCTGAGTTCCTGGTCTATGCATTGATTCATTTTTGGCTAGTGGACAACGATTTTTCACCTCTTGCTTTGAATGTTTGCCGGTCCTTTGGCATCTCATTTCGGCATCGAGCATTGATAGTGGAGACACCTCCGACTGCTGGATTGGGTGAAATGGTGAAGTTATTTGTAAAGTATTTTAGCTCTTGTTTAGTTGTTGGTGCTGAAGGTAGTTCGAAGGTTCTGGGGTCGGTTGGTACTTCTTCCACGAGGTCCATGGTTTCTGTAGAGAGCACAGTTTGTTCCTGGAACTCAGCGGTACAGAGGCCGTTGTACAGGTTTCTCTTGAGGACATTCCTTTTCTGCCCCATTGGCGCATCTATGAAGAATGTGACCCAGGTTTTCTATATATGGGTATCGTACATGGTTCCTTGGAGAACTAATCCTGAAGATTTTGTTGAGTTTGAGTCACCAACTGCGCACAAACTGGAGAGCTCAAAAAAGGAACCGATTCAGGGGAAAATCATTGGAGAAAATGCAAGTTGCCATCCATTAGGTTTGTACACACCCCTTTGGGAGGGTTATGTGGCTTCTAATTATCTTTTCTACAGCTCATTAGTTGTGCATTTTCTTGGTTTTGCACACAAGTTTCTTCATGCAGATGTTGAGACAGTAGTTGGCATGGTGTTAAAGGTTTGTCCTACACTCAATTTTTGTTTGAATTTTTTGCTTCAATTTAATCTTTAGCTTTCTTGCTTTATCGTATTTTGCCTGTGAAATATTTTTTACAAGAAGCCTATCATGCGCTGTTTTACTAAACCAAAAANATCTATGAAGAATGTGACCCAGGTTTTCTATATATGGGTATCGTACATGGTTCCTTGGAGAACTAATCCTGACGATTTTGTTGAATTTGAGCCACCAACTGTGTACAAACTGGAGAGCTCAAAAAAGGAGCCGATTCAGGGGAAAATCATTGGAGAAAATACTAGTTGCCATCCATTAGGTTTGTACACACCTCTTTGGGAGGGTTATGTGGCTTCTAATTACCTTTTCTACAGCTCATTAGTTGTGCATTTTCTTGGTTTTGCACACAAGTTTCTTCATGCAGATGTTGAGACAGTAGTTGGCATGGTGTTGAAGGTTTGTCCTACACTCAATTTTTGTTTGAATTTTTGCTTCAATTTAATCTTTAACTTTCTTGCTTTATCGTATTTTGTCTGTGAAATATTTTTTACAAGAAGCCTATCATGCGCTGTTTTCCTAAACCAAAAGCTGTTTACATTCTCTGCAACCATTTCAAAGAATAATGAGATTTTAATTTAGTTCTTTTGCCAGCATTTTATGGTTGATATAGTTGGGAAGTTGTGGCTTTAAATATTACGCATAATTTTTGTTCTAGTTTCATTTGGTTAATGCACATGGAACACACGTTTTAAAGAATTTTTATTGTTCATGGAACAGTCTTCTTAATTGTTTTCCATGCATTGGCAAGTTGTGCATTTTAAAAATTGTTTAGAGGTGTAGAGTAGGTGTGTAANTTCTTAATTGTTTTCCATGCATTGGCAAGTTGTGCATTTTAAAAATTGTTTAGAGGTGTAGAGTAGGTGTGTGAGTCAGGTCGGCTCAAATTCAACACATTAATGAGCTCTTTAGTTGAGTTTATTGGGCTGTGAACTTGAGTTAGAGCTTGATGAGGCTTTTTTTTGTTAGTTTGTGAGTTTACTTGATTGGATTAAATTGGTCAATCGTTAGTCTTTTTTCTCCCGACTTTAAGTTAGTCTGAGATGGATTTTAAGCTCGCAAGTCTCACAAATTTATTTTCTTATTCAAACATTGTTGGTCCTTTGATGCGATCTCCAATGAGCTTTTGTTGTGACTTCACCATCTCACCACAAATGCCTTGAGAGCTCTCACTATGAATTTCATCCCATCTCACTGTGGATACCTTTATTAGGAGCCCACATTTCAATTTTTGCACTCCCAAGGTATTCTCTAACAAGCTTTAATTGTGAATTCCTACATTAGTGCCCTTCCCAGCTAGCTTTTGTAGCAACTTTCTCTCTTCTTTTTTGAGGATTTCACAAATTTGGAGGAGGAACTTAAGCTCATAAGTCGTGCATGAGCTTTCAATTGACTCAATGATTCAAGCTCGACAGCTCGAGTTCGAGCCTATCATGTGATATGCATGCTAACCTCAAGCTTGCTATGGCTCGAGTTTGGTTTGATTTGTGTACGCTATTAATATAGATATTTTTTCAAGACTATACAATTTTTAATGGTTATTATGAAGAGGTTCTATTGTCACTCCAAGTCTTATAAAAAGCTCAAAACTGGAAATTGCTTAAATTATTCACAATTTTGGTTGACTATATTTCTAGTTCCACAGTAAACTCAATTGATTTTGGGATTTCTTTGATATGCATGAATATAGTTTGAGTCAATAGGAAATGTTTATATAAGATATGTATATATAATAATTGAAATTTTAATAATAAAAATGAAATCGTATCGGTGGGATCGAATGACCGTTTTGACAGTTTCACTTAAGGAGGCTCACTTGTTTTTACAATCGCGAAAGAATCGAGATAGTATGTGTATGTGTGTGTGTGAGATAGAGGTAGGGAGAGAGAGAGAGAGAGTGAGTGTGTGTGTTGGCGACTGTGAGAAGGGATCTTTGTGCGTGCCCTAACCAATCGGTAGAGGAGAAGCAAAAGGGAGGAAGAAGAAAGAGGAGGAATGGAAGAAGTCACGACTTACGTGCATGGGAGGCTTCCTTTTATAAAATTTCATTTAGTGTATTTTGTGGTTTCTTGGTGCCTCTTATAAATTGGAAGTTATGAAAATTTGTGGAAAAGTAAATGAATTGTTTATATCGTCTGACCATGACTTGGTTAATTCTAAGTTATCAAACTGAGTCGTGACAAGAGTGATATTAAAGAAATTATGTTGGATCATTATAAAAAAACATTATTAACTTTATTAAATTAATTCATAAATAAGATTAATGAATCATTAAATTGTGTCTAATTATAAATTTTCTTATGTTATTTCAAAAAAAATGAAAAATCAAGGGCAAGAAGTTACAGATAATGTGGTAGAAATTGACACACCTCCAAATATTTTAACGAACACATGTATTTTTCTGAGATGATGGCTGCAGTGACTTAGATGATTAAGAACCTTCAGACTCAGACCAGTTTTAGTGGGGGGAGGCTAGATGGACAAGTCTTTTAAGTTATTTAAGGATATGAGATCACCTTTCTTTTTTGAAGGAGGAAACCCGGTGGATGTTGAGAACTGACTGCTAAAAGTGGAAAAGATTCTCGTTGGGTTATCTTATCTACTAGAGAGAAGTGTTGCACTTGTCATTTTTGTCTTAGATGGAAGAATAGAGAGATAGTGGCGAGGATAGTTGCAGGAGAAATTTGGGGGTTGAGCCAGCTACATGATACAATTGAACAAGTTTGTGAATATTTTGAGAGACTCGTTCTTACCAATTTTAGCTAGATGGAAAATGTAGGATAAATTGATTAGGGAGATCAATCTATTATGCAATATGAAGCTGAATTCATTATGCTTTCAAAGTAGCATCCCAGTTGATTCAAAATGCATAGGAGAAGTGCCACAAGTTTTTTGACATCGACTGAAGGATATGATTAGACAACCATTGATTTTTCTTGGGATTGGTGATTATTCTGTTTTTGTAGAGAGGGTCAGGAGGATTGAGCTGTATTTAAAAACTACCTAGATGCAGAGAAACTCTTAGAAGAGGAGAAATTCGGAAGGATTCAGGTTTCCTCAAGGCTCGCAGGGCAAACGATCCGTCCAATACGGAAATATAGGTTCTAAAAATTCCAAATTCAGCAATCGACATCTGTATTGAAGTTAGGAAGTGTGAGAAATTTGGGAGGTCTCATAAAGGTGACTGTTTTTTTGGATCCAAACTTATGCTGATTGGTGGGAAAACATCAGAGTTAACAAATTGTTACTTTTTTAAATTTATAAACTTGCCAAACAAAGAAAAAATAAAATCAAAGATTTAATGCAAGTAAAGTGTATTAATTATTAAAGATAAAAATGAAAAAGTGTTTTTCCTAGAGGAAGATATTCAGCATAGGTGGGCGGGCTATTTTAATAAACTTTGCAATCAATTTTCTGAAAATACGATTGACCTTAGTGATTTTAATAAGCTTACTAATAAAAAACATTTTATTTTACCATTGCATTAATAAAAAAGAAGTTGAGGAGGCTTTAATGAAATGAATGGTGGATATCAGTAAGACTTGATGATGTTCCAATTGAAGCGTGAAAATATATGGGAGATTTGGGAGCTTCTTAGCGTACTAAACTCTTTAATATTATTTTAAAAATTATAAAGATGCCCAAGGAATGGAGGAATAATATTTTGGTTCCTATTTGAAGAATAAAGAGGATGCACAAGAGTCTGGAATATAGAGGAATTAAGTTGATGTGTCATACTTTAAAATTATGGGAGATGATAATTGAGCATAGGTTAAGACATGATACAAATATTTCTCATAATCAATTTGGATTTATGTTGGCCAAGTCTACTATGTAAGCTATACATTTAATGAGAGGTTTGATGGAATGTACGTAGAGAATAAGGAGGATCTACATATGAATTTTATTGATTTAGAAAAAAGCTTACAATAAGGTTCCAAGAGAAGTCATTTTGGGAGTTTTAAAGAAGAAAGGTGTTGATATGACTTATATTCAAGTTATTAAAGATATGTATAATAGAGCTATTATTTGTGTTCAGATAGGAGGATTGGCTAAGTATTTTCCTATTTCAGTTGGATTACTTCAGGATCAGCTTTAAGCCCATATCTTTTTGTTATGGATGCTCTTGTTGGACATTTATAGGAGGATGTACCTTGTTGTATGCTTTTTGNGTGTGATAGAAAAGTACCGCTTAGACTGAAAGGAAAATTTTATAAGACGGCGGTGAGACCTGCAATGCTCTATGGCGCTGAATGTTGGTCTTTAAAAGAGACGCATAATAACAGGTTAAGTGTTGCCGAGATGAGAATGATTAGGTCGATGAGTGGCATTACACTTAGAGACAAAATGCGAAATGAATATATTCGTGATAGGGTTGGTGTAGCTCCTGTGACGGACAAATTAGAGAAAGTCGTCTAGATGGTTTGGTCACATTAAACGTCGACCATCTGGTGATCCGATTAGGAGATTAGATGTTTTAGATTCAACTTGTGTTAAGAAAGAGCAGAGGTAGACCTAGGAAGACTTGGGCTTATTGTTTTAAAAATGATCTTAATTTACTAGAACTAAATGAAAAAATGACACTAAATAGGACGCAATGGAGAAAAAAGATTCATGTAGCCGACCCCACGTAGTGGGATTAAGTGGACGCAATGGAGAAAAATGATTCATGTAGCCGACCCCACGTAGTGGGATTAAGGCTTTGTTGTTATTGTAATTAAAATTAAATGAAAATATGACACTCAATGTACGCAATGGAGACAAAGGATTTATGTTGCTGACCCCACTTAGTGGTATAAAGGCTTATTGTTGATGTTGTTGATTTTTTTTACTTGTATTGATTTTTTTGGTGTTCTCAACATTGAAGTTTTTTTTGTATGTGCATTCTTTGTAATTTTTTAAGCAATTACTGCAGCTTAGTTTATTTCTCTTTGTTATTTTGTTTCGTGAAAACATATTAAGATGCGTGCTCTGCCAAATATGAAGGTATATGATGCATCATAAATAAATCGGCTTACTGCTTTTTTGTACTTGTCAATTAGTTCCATAAAGCATGTTTGTTGTTAATTTTAGTATTTTATATTTATCTGACAATATGGTTCTCAAAATCCTAAATACTTATTTACTGTAATTTGCACAGTAAAGTAGTTATGCTCTCATCATGTTAGATTACGTTCCATTATTATTAATTATAAATTTTTTTTTTCTTGTTGAGTGATATGGATTGACTCTCACTTTTTATTAATTTGTTGATTTCAACAAATTCTGTCATCCTCTGAATATTACATTTGCACTTATTTTTAATGGATACAACAGGATNAAGTGGAGAAATGCTTCGGGCCTTTTGTGTGATAGAAAAGTACCGCTTAGACTAAAAGGAAAATTTTATAAGACGGAGGTGAGACCTGCAATGCTCTATGACGCTGAATGTTGGCCTTTAAAAGAGAAGCATAATAATAATTTAAGTGTTGCCGAGATGAGAATGATTAGGTGGATGAGTGGCTTTACACTTAGAGACAAAATGTGAAATGAATATATTCATGATAGGGTTGGTGTAGCTCCTATGACAAACAAAATTAGAGAAAGTCGTCTTAGATGGTTTGGTCACATTAAACGTCGACCATCTGGTGATCCGATTAGGAGAGTAGATGTTTTAGATTCAACTTGTGTTAAGAAAGGCAGATGTAAAACATAGGGACTTGGGTTTATTGTATTAAAAATGATCTTAATTTACTAGAACTAAATGAAAATATGACACCAAATAGGATGCAATGGAGAAGAACGATTCATGTAGCCGACCCCACGTGGTGGGATTAAGGCTTCGTTGTTGTTGTTGTTGTTGTTACTGTTGTAATTAAAATTAAATGAAAATATGACACTCAATGGACGCAATGGAGACAAAGGATTCATGTTGCTGACCCCACTTAGTGGGATAAAGGCTTATAGTTGATGTTGTTGATTTTTGTTACTTGTATTGATTTTTTTGGTCTTCTCAACATTGAAGGTTTTTTTGTATGTGCATTCTTTGTAATTTTTTAAGCAATTACTGTAGCTTAGTTTATTTCTCTTTGTTATTTTGTTTCGTGAAAACATTTTAAGATGCGTGCTCTGACGAATATGAAGGTATATGATGCATCATAAATAAACCGGCTTACTACTTTTTTGTACTTGCCAATTAGTTCCGTAAAGCATGTTTGTTGTTAATTTTAGTATTTTATATTTATTTGACAATATGGTTCTCAAAATCCTCAATACTTATTTACTGTAATTTGCACAGTAAAGTAGTTATGCTCTCATCATGTTAGATTACGTTCTATTATTATTAATTATATTTTTTTTTCTTGTTGAGTGATATGGATTGGTTCCCACTTTTTATTAATTTGTTGATTTCAACAAATTCTGTCATCCTCTGAATGNAAGTCTCACAAATTTATTTTCTTCTTCAAACATTGTTGGTCCTTTGATGCTATCTCCAATGAGCTTTTGTTGTGACTTCACCATCTCACCACAAATGCCTTCTCGAGAGCTCTCACTATGAATTTCATCCCATCTCACTGTGGATACCTTTATTAGGAGCCCACATTTCAATTTTTGCACTCCCAATGTATTCTCTAACAAGCTTTAATTGTGAATTCCTACATTAGTGCCCTTCCCAGCTAGCTTCTGTAGCAACTTTCTCTCTTCTTTTTTGAGGATTTCACAAACTTGGAGGAGGAACTCAAGCTCATAAGTCGTGCATGAGCTTTCAATTGACTCAATGATTCAAGCTCGAGAGCTCGAGTTCGAGCCTATCATGTGATATGCATGCTAACCTCAAGCTTGCTATGACTCGAGTTTGGTTTGATTTGTGTACACTGTAGACAATATACAATTTTTAATGGTCATTATGGAGAGGTTCTATTGTCACTCCAAGTCTTATAAAAAGCTCAAAACTGGAAATTGCTTAAATTATTCGCAATTTTGGTTGACTATATTTCTAGTTCAATGGTAAACTCAAAATTGATTTTGGGATTTCTCTGATATGCATGAATATAATTTGAGTCAATAGGAAATGTTTATATAAGATATGTATATATCATAACTGAAATTTTAATAATAAAAAAGAAATCGTATCGGTGGGATCGAATGACCGTCTTGACAGTTTCACTTAAGGAGGCTCACTTGTTGTACAATCGCGGAAGAATCGAGATAGTACGTGTATGTGTTTGTGTGAGATAGAGAGAGAGAGAGAGAGATTGTTGGCGACTATGAGAAGGGATCTTTGTGCGTGCCTTAGCCAATCGGTAGAGGAGAAGGAAGGGGAAGAAGAAGAAAGAGGAGGAATGGAAGAAGTCAGGACTTACGTGCATGGGAGGCTTCCTTTTATAAAATTTCATTTAGTGTATTTTGTGGTTTCTTGGTGCCTCTTTTATAAATTGGAAGTTATGAAAATTTGTGGAAAGTAAATGAAATGTTTATATCGTCTGACCATGACTTGGTTAATTCTAATTTATCAAACTTAGTCGTGACAAGAGTGATATTAAAGAAATTATGTTGGATCATTATAAAAAAATGTTATTAACTTTATTAAATTAATTCATAAATAAGATTAATGAATGGTTAAATTGTGTCTAATTATAAATTTTCTTATGTTATTTCAGAAAAATGAAAAATCAAGGGCAAGAAGTTACAGATAATGTGGTAGAAATTGACACACCTCCAAATATTTTAATGAACACATTTATTTTTTTGAGATGATGGCTGCAGTGACTTAGATGATTAAGAACTCTCAGACTCAGACCAGTTTTAGTGGGGGGAGGCCAGATGGACAAGTCTTTGAATTTATTTAAGGATATAAGATCACCTTTCTTTTTTGAAGGATGAAACCCAGTGGATGTTGAGAACTGGCTGCTAAAAGTGGAAAAGATTCTCGTTGGGTTATCTTATCTACCAGAGAGAAGTGTCGCACTTGTCATTTTTGTCTTAGAGGGAAGAATAGAGAGATAGTGGCGAGGATAGTTGCAGGAGAAATTTAGGGGTTGAGCCAGCTACATGATACAGTAGAACAAGTTTGTGAATATTTTGAGAGACTTGTTCTTACCACTTTTAGCTAGATGGAAAATGTAGGATAAATTGATTAGACAAGTGCATAGAGATCAATCTATTATGCAATATAAAGCTGAATTCATTATGCTTTCAAAGTAGCATCCCAGTTGATTCAAAATGCAGAGGAGAAGTGCCACAAGTTTTTTGACATCGACTGAAGGATATGATTAGACAACCATTGATTTTTTTTTGGGATTGGTGATTATTCTATTTTTGTAGAGAGGGTCAGGAGGATTGAGTTGGATTTAAAAGCTACCCAGAAGCAGAGAAACTTTTAGAAGAGGAGAAATTCAGAAGGATTCAGGTTTCCCAAGGCTCTCAGGGCAAACGATCTGTCCAATAAGGAAATATAGGTTCTAAAAATTCCAAATTCAGCAATCGATATTTGGATTGAAGTTAAGAAGTGTGAGAAATTTGGGAGGTTTCATAAAGGTGAGTGTTTTTCTGAATCCAAACTTATGCTGATTGGTGGGAAAACATCAGAGTTAACAAATTGTTACTTTTTTAAATTTATAAACTTGCCAAACAAAGAAAAAATAAAATCAAAGATTTAACGCAAGTAAAGTGTATTAATTATTAAAGATAAAAATGAAAAAGTGTTTTTTCTAGAGGAAGATATTCAACATAGG
Source organism: Phalaenopsis hybrid cultivar (assembly GCA_002079205.1). NCBI lineage: Eukaryota > Viridiplantae > Streptophyta > Magnoliopsida > Asparagales > Orchidaceae > Phalaenopsis > Phalaenopsis hybrid cultivar. The sequence continues at coordinate 14,725 of JXCR01144671.1, read as the reverse complement.
TGGGTAGACTATTTTAATAAACTTTTCAATCAATTTTCTGAAAATGCAATTAACCTTAGTGATTTTAATAAGATTATTAATAAAAATAACATTTTATTTTACTGTTGCATTAGTAAAAAAGAAGTTGAGGAGGTTTTAAAAAAAATAAATGGTAGAAAATCAGTAAGACCTTATGATATCCCAATTGAAGCATGAAAATATTTGGGAGATTTGGGAGCTTCTTAGCGTACTAAACTCTTTAATATTATTTTAAAAATTATAAAGATGCCCAAAGAATGGAGGAATAATATTTTGGTTCCCATTTGAAGAATAAAGGGGATGCACAAGAGTCTTGAATATAGAGGAATTAAGTTGATGTGTCATACTTTAAAATTATGGGAGATGATAATTTAGCATAGGTTAAGACTTGATACAAATATTTCTCATAATCAGTTTGGATTTATGTCGGCCAAGTCTACTATGTAAGCTATACATTTATTGAGAGGTTTGATGGAATGTACATAGAGAATAAGCAGGATCTACATACGAATTTTATTGATTTAGAAAAAGCTTACAATAAGGTTCCAAGAGAAGTCATTTAGGGAGTTTTAAAGAAGAAAGGTGTTGATATGACTTATATTCAAGTTATTAAATATATGTATAATAGAGCTATTATTTGTGTTCAAACAGAAGGAGGATTGACCAAGTATTTTCCTATTTCAGTTGGATTACTTCGAGATCATCTTTAAGCCTATATCTTTTTGTTATGGATGCTCTTGCTGGACATTTATAGGAGGATGTACCTTGGTGTATGCTTTTTGCTGAAGATATCCTTGTGGATAAGTCTAGAGAAAGGGTTCTAGAAAAAACTTGAATTATGGAGGTCTACATTGGAGTCTAAAAACTTACGTTTGAGTAGATCTAAAACTGAATACATGGAATGTAATTTTAGTAGTGGTCGCTCTATTGACAAGGTTGTAATTATAGGTGATCAAATCATTAAAATGTGTGATCGTTTTATATAGCTTGGGTCTATTGTTTAGAGCAATGGTGATATAGATGGGGATGTTATTAGTAGAATTCAAGTTGGTTGGTTGGTTGAAGAGGAGGAATGCATCGGGCCTATTGTGTGATAGAAAAGTACCGCTCATACTGAAAGCAAAATTTTATAAGAAAGTGGTGAGACGTGCAATGCTCTATGGCGCAAAATGTTGGCCTTTAAAAGAGAAGCATAAACAAAGTTAAGTGCTGCTAAGATGAGAATACTTAGGTGAATGAGTAGATTGACACTTAGATACAAAATGTGAAATGAATATATCCATGATTTGGTTGGTGTAGCTTCAGTGACAAACAAGATTAGAGGAAGTCATCTTAGATGTTTTGGTCACATTAAATGCCGACAATCTGATGATCCTTTTAGGAGAGTAGATGCTTTAGATTAGACCTATGTTAAGAAAGACAGAGATACACCTAAAAAGACTTGGGCAAATTGTATGAAAAATAATCAATTTGGATTTATGTCGGGCAGGTCTACTATGGAAGCTATACATTTATTTAGAGGTTTGATGGATAAGTTCAGAGATAATAAGGAGAATCTACATTTGATTTTTATTGATTTAGAAAAAGCTTATGATAAGGTTCCAAGTGATATCCTTTGGGGAGTTCTCAAGAAGAAAGGTGTTGATATGACTTATATTCAAGTCATTAAAGCTATGTATACTAGAGCTGTTACTTTTGTTCAAACTGAAGGAGGATTGACCAAATATTTTCCAATTTCTGTTGGATTACATCAGGGATTGGCTTTAAGCACATATCTTTTTGCTTTTGTTATGAATGGANTATCAATAGATTGATTATTACTTAGATGACATAATCGTCAAGTGTAGAGTCTAGAAGGACCATCTTAAAGATCTATGGATTGTGTGCGAGCATCTATATATGTATGTCCAAAAAGTGATTCCCTTGAAGTATGTCCTCGGAGTACCAAAAAAATTAGGATCAAATCCTTGAAGATCATGCCTATACTAGATATGGAAGCTCTGAGTGGTGTAATTCAATTGAGATTTTTCTTGGACAAGCTTTCTTTCTTATGATGTTTATGTCATCCCTTGGTAATAGATACCAACTCTTTTCCATTCTTGTGAAAAAGGATGCCCTATTCAACTAGGATGTCAGCTGCTCTCAGGCTTTGAGAGCATAAATGGCAACTTGAATGCAACTACCTTCTTATGCAATCTTGTTGAATGAATCTTTTGGTGCTATATTATCGCCATTCAATGATGAAAATGTACTTTATTGCCTTAGTTGATCTTTCATTTTGCAAGCTATGTGCTCATGTATTTAAAAATATTGTTCAATATTAAAGAGTTTAGTAAGCCAAGAAACTCCCAAATCTCCTAAACATTTCCATACTTCAATTGGGATATATATGACTTATATTCAAGTCATTAAAGATATGTATACTAGAGCTATGCGAGAAGAAATGTGTTTTATGACTTATATTCAAGTCATTAAAGATATGTATACTAGAGCTGTTACTTGTGTTCAAACTGACTTATATTCAAGTCATTAAAGATATGTATACTAGAGCTGTTACTTGTGTTCAAACTAAAGAATTCAAGTCATTAAAGATATGTATACTAGAGCTGTTACTTGTGTTCAAACTGAAGGAGCATTGACAAAATATTTTTCTATTTTTGNCTTGGTGTATGCTTTTTGCTGATGATATCCTTCTCGTGGATAAGATGAGAGAAAAAGCCTAGGAAAAACTANTCTACAGGAGGATGTACCTTGGTGTATGCTTTTTGCTGATGATATTCTTCTCGTGGATAAAACAAGAGAAAATTACCTTGGTGTATGCTTTTTGCTGATGATATCCTTCTCGTGGATAAAACGAGAGAAAACACCTAGGAAAAACTTGAATTATGGAGGTCTACATTGGAGTCTAAAGGCCTTCGTTTAAGTAGAACTGAATAACGGAGAATGTAATTTTAGTAGTAGTAGCTCTAGTGACAGAAGTGTAACTTTGGGTGATCAAATTATAAAAGGTGTGAACGATTTAGATATCTCGGGTTTGTTGTTCAAAGCGATGTTGATATAGATGGGGATGTTAATAATAGAATTCAAGTTGGTTGATTGAAGTTGAGGAATGCTTCGGGCCTTTTGTGTGATATAAAAGTACCGCTTAGACTGAAAAGAAAGTTTTATAAGATGGCGGTGAGACCTGAAATGCTCTATGACACTGAATGTTGGCCTTCAAAGAGAAGCATAATAATAAGTTAAGTGTTGCCGAGATGAGAATAATTAGGTGGATGAGTGGAAAATTTTATAAGACGGTGGTGAGACCCTGTAATGCTCTATGGCGCTGAATGTTGGCCTTTAAAAACGTTTATAAGACAGTGGTGAGACCTGCAATGCTCTATGGCGCTGAATGTTGGCCTTTAAAAGAGAAGCATAATAATAAGTTAAGTGTTGCCGAGATGAGAATGATTAGGTGGATGAGTGGCTTTACAGTTAGAGACAAAATGCGAAATGAATATATCTGTGATAGGGTTGGTGTAGCTCATGTGGCAGACAAAATTAGAGAAAGTCGTCTTAGATGGTTTGGTCACATTAAGCGTCTACCATCTGATGATCCGATTAGGAGAGTAGTTGTTTTAGATTCGATTTATGTTAAANTTATCATTTAATATTATTAGGAGATAATAGAGTACTTAGATGTTAATCTATTATTTAAAAAAGTGGAGATATGGTTAAGGATATAAATTCTAGAATTTGGAGTGAATGGTTAAAATAGAAAAGTGCCTTAAAAATTGTCTTAAGAAGATATTATTGATGCTTAAATGGAAATGTCTAAACCACAATTAGGCCAGCAATACATGTCGGGCTAGGAAAAATTCATTGATTTCTAAGTTGAGCGTAAGTGAAATAAGAATATTAAGCTAGAGGTGTGATAAAATGGAGAATATGGATTAAAGAATAATTATATTATTGGATAATCTGTTGTGGCATCTTTTAAGATGAGTTGACTGAAATGGCTTATGAAGATGTTTAAAACCTTAGTGATCACTTGACGTCAACAAATAATAACGACTATTCATAATGTTGACTCCAATTAATTGGGAGATGGCTATTGATATTGTGAAATTTATTTCTGCGAGCATCTTGATTTTGTTCTCTAGAAATCGCTCTTTATTATTGTTTGGTAAAGATACAATGAATTTACCATCTGTAGAATATTCAATGGCCGTCCTCTTTGTCTGCATTTATAATTACATAAATTGCAAACACAACTGAAATGCCAAGTACTTCTAATGTTGGTCTACTTTGCAGGTTTTAAACATTTTGACTTCATCCAAGGAGCTAACAGACCTTCTTCGAAATGTTCACACTGCATATCAATCAAAGAAATCAGGGATCTATTCGCACTTTAATGTGGATAAATACATTCCATCAATTCGCCAGCAGCTGGAGGTTAGTGACCATCCACCTTCTATTTCTTTTTATTAAGAAAATAGGGATGTATGATCAGTAGCCAGTCATCATCGGAACAATGATTGAGCTTCTGCTCGGTGCAAGACTTTCTTATCAATGGCTAAACACATCTTTTTCTTTCTAGTTTTTGGTACTATGATGCTTTAAAATGTATGCTGAGCTGCTTTGCACCTTCCTTTATTTGTTCAGGATTGGGAGGACGGTCTATGTGAAACTGGCACCGATGGAGCATTCTTGCATGAAAACTGGAACCAAGATCTCAGGCTTTTTAAAGACGGGGAAGATGGGGCTCCTAAGTTACTTCAGGTTCGTCTTATATCAGTAGTATCCTAATGCACAAATACGGGTCAAGGTGATGCAAAAACACTGGCGTGCTAGTTACACAAGATGCAACAATTTATGATAAGTATAGAGCATGGCATGTATCATATGTAAATATTTTTTAATACAGATAAAGATATCACTGCCTCACAATTATGGTATATCACTGCCTCAAAATTATGGTAGGAGCAAAATCTTTTTGCTTAAAGAACTTTGAAATTAAATATCATAAACCATTGTTCTCATACTTTTGAGTGCCAGTTGAAATGTGCCAGCAGACACAACGTGCAAAAAAGTTTTACAAGGAGCGTCTTCAGTTTTTTTTTTTTCAAAGTGACGGTGATATTGATGGAGATGTTATTAGTAGAATTCAAGTTGGATGGTTGAAGTGGAGAAATGCATTGGACTTATGTTGTGATAAAAAAGTACCGTTTAGATTTAAAGAAAATTTATAAGATGGTGGTGGGACTTGCAATGTTTTGTGGCACCGATTGTTGGCCTGTAAAGAAGAAGCATAAAATTTAGGTGTTGCTGAGATGAGAATGCTCAGGTGAATGAGTGCCTTTACATAGACAAAATGCGAAACAAATATATATGTGAAAATGTTGGAGTAGCTCCAATGGCAAACCGGATTAGAGAGAGTTGCGTTGAATGGTTTGGTGACATTAAATGTTGATCATCTGATGGCCATGTTAGGAGAATAGATGTTTTAGATTTGGCTTATGTTAAAAAATGTAGAGATAGACCTAAAAAGATTTAGGCATGTTATATAAAAAAGATCTTAATTTATTAGAGTTAAATGAAAATATGACACTCAATAAGATAGAATGGAGAAAAATGATTCATGTATCCGATCCCACTTAATCGGATAAAGTTGTTTTCAATTTTTTTTGTTTAAGTTGCTTTTGGACACCAAATAGAAAACATTCTAAATTCGTTTATTTTTTTTTTCTTCCTCCAGTTGTTTGTCCTCCGAGCAGAGCATGAGATTCATTTGATGTCAGGTGAAAACGTGCAAAGTCGTCAAGCCTTGGAGTCAATCAAATCCCAAATGAAATTTCTTTTTGATGTTGCATTTGCCCCCCAACCCCATTTACAAAACTCAATTGAAGATCTCCCCAGCCCTTGTCGNCCCATTCTCCCCTCGTGCTATTGCTGGATAAAAAATATATTTTAAAATACATTATTTTTAATATACTTCAAACAAAAAAAAAATCCTACATTTATTTTACTATGAATCAANTTCTGAGTTAAAATAATTAAAACTTTATATTTGCTTGACAAAGGTTTAGCTGGCCTAAAGTTATTATGTTTTTCTTCTTTACCTAAGTTGTCTCTGTTTCTGTCTTAATTTTTATTGTATCTGATTTCCTTGGTTTGGTAAAGAAGCATATATATATTTTTTAAGTTTCTTAGAGAACACTTGATCTGATTCTTTTAACGATTTTTCCTTCCTTTTAAATAATTTGACTTGTACCAACTTGCTTGTTCTTTACTACAACTCCAAAGCATTTTAAATGCATCATAATCATTGTACTCTGAAATCTTTTTATATTGCATTTCATTTTCAAAAAATCAAACAGGCCCTAAATGATAATTCCAGCCATCAGCTACGATTTTGTGGCTTGTTTTAGTTTTCTAACTATTTCTTATACTATTGTCCTCCAAAATTTCTANTCTTTTTATATTGCATTTCATTTTCAAAAAATCAAACAGGCCCTAAATGATAATTCCAGCCATCAGCTACGACTTTGTGGCTTGTTTTTGTTTTCTAACTAATTCTTATACTATTGTCCTCCAAAATTTCTAACCCTTGACTTCTGCTATTTGAATATTCATATCCACAAGCTAGTAAAGAACATTCGATATGGTTCTTGGTCCATCTTAGTAATGAAGGTCCCTAAATTTTCCTCTATTCTAATCATATTTTTATGAAACCTATTCAAGCAATTGGGGTTTGACTGTATGATCGACTTTATTATCATTTTTTATTTTATCATTGGCATACTTCATTAGAATCTTTGGTCACTTTATCTCAACTTTGCTTATCCCTCACTATTTGACACATTTGTTAGGGTAAACTCTCTTAGATGGTGCAATTGAAGCATGTTTTTGATTTTCAATTTACGACTTGAGAGAAATTTCTTATATAGCCTTTTAAGAGGAGGAGAAGAGAAATGTTGCTCAATGTGATGTCATTATTGATTGGCATCTTATTCTTTTTTCATGTTATTAAAGTTTAAAAATTGCTTTTGTTGATGGCATGAAACATTAGATAAATAAAAGAAAATTTTAAAGATAGATAATTTAGAATTAGTACAATAAGATTTGTAATTTTAGTTAGTGTGATGTTAATAATTATCATTTAATATTATTAGGAGATAATAGAGTACTTAGATGTTAATCTATTATTTAAAAAAGTGGAGATATGGTTAAGGATATAAATTCTAGAATTTGGAGTGAATGGTTAAAATAGAAAAGTGCCTTAAAAATTGTCTTAAGAAGATATTATTGATGCTTAAATGGAAATGTCTAAACCACAATTAGGCCAGCAATACATGTCGGGCTAGGAAAAATTCATTGATTTCTAAGTTGAGCGTAAGTGAAATAAGAATATTAAGCTAGAGGTGTGATAAAATGGAGAATATGGATTAAAGAATAATTATATTATTGGCTAATCTGTTGTGGCATGTTTTAAGATGAGTTGACTGAAATGATTTATGAAGATGTTTAAAACCTTAGAGATCACTTGACGTCTACAAATAATAACGACTATTCATAATGTTGACTCCAATTAATTGGGATATGGCTATTGATATTGTGAAATTTATTTCTGCGAGCATCTTGATTTTATTCTCTAGAAATCGCTCTTTATTATTGTTTGGTTAAGATACAATGCATTTACCATCTATAGAATATTCAATGGCCGTCCAATTTGTCTGCATTTCTAATTACATAAATTGCAAACACAACTGAAATGCTAAGTACTTCTAATGTTGGTCTACTTTGCAGGTTTTAAACATTTTGACTTCATCCAAGGAGCTAACAGACCTTCTTCGAAATGTTCACACTGCATATCAATCAAAGAAATCAGGGATCTATTCGCACTTTAATGTGGATAAATACATTCCATCAATTCGCCAGCAGCTGGAGGTAAGTGACCATCCACCTATTTCTTTTTATTAAGAAAATAGGGATATATGATCTGTAGCCAGTCATCATTGGAACCATGATTGAGCTTCTGCTCGGTGCAAGACTTTCTTATCAATGGCTAAGCACATCTTTTTCTTTCTAGTTTTTGGTACTATGATGCTTTAAAATGTATGCTGAGCTGCTTTGCACCTTCCTTTATTTGTTCAGGATTGGGAGGACGGTCTATGTGAAACTGGCACCGATGGAGCATTCTTGCATGAAAACTGGAACCAAGATCTCAGGCTTTTTAAAGACGGGGAAGACGGGGCTCCTAAGTTACTTCAGGTATGTCTTATATCAGTAGTATCCTAATGCACAAATACGGGTGAAGGTGATGCAAAAACACTGGCGTGCTAGTTACACAAGATGCAACAATTTATGATAAGTATAGAGCATGGCATGTATCATATGTAAATATTTTTTAATACAGATAAAGATATCACTGCCTCACAATTATAGTAGGAGCAAAATCTTTTTGCTTACAGACCTTTGAAATTAAATATTATAAACCATTGTTCTCATACTTTTGGGTGTCAGTTGAAATGTGTCCAGCAGATATAACGTGCAAAAAAGTTTTACAAGGAGCGTCTTCAAATTTTTTTTTTCAAAGTGACGGTGATATTGATGGAGATGTTATTAGTAGAATTCAAGTTGGATGGTTGAAGTGGAGAAATGCATTGGACTTATATTGTGATAGAAAAGTACGAGTAGATTTAAAGAAAATTTTATAAGATGGTGGTGGGACTTGCAATGTTTTGTGGCACCGATTGTTGGCCTGTAAAGAAGAAGCATAAAATTTAGGTGTTGCTGAGATGAGAATGCTCAGGTGAATGAGTGCCTTTACACAGACAAAATGCGAAATAAATATATATGTGAAAATGTTGGAGTAGCTCCAATGGCAAACCGGATTAGAGAGAGTTGCCTTGAATGGTTTGGTGACATTAAATGTTGATCATCTGATGACCATGTTAGGAGAGTAGATGTTTTAGATTTGGCTTATGTTAAAAAATGTAGAGATAGACCTAAAAAGATTTAGGCATGTTATATAAAAAAGATCTTAATTTATTAGAGTTAAATGAAAATATGACACTCAATAAGATAGAATGGAGAAAAATGATTCATGTATCCGATCCCACTTAATTGGATAAAGTTGTTTTGATTTTTTTTTTTTAAGTTGCTTTCAGACACAAAGAGAAAACATTCTAAATTCNAGATAGAATGGAGAAAAATGATTCATGTATCCGATCCCACTTAATCGGATAAAGTTGTTTTCAATTTTTTTTTTTTTAAGTTGCTTTCGGACACCAAATAGAAAACATTCTAAATTTGTTTATTTTTTTTTCTTCCTCCAGTTGTTTGTCCTCCGAGCAGAGCATGAGATTCATTTGATGTCAGGTGAAAACGTGCAAAGTCGTCAAGCCTTGGAGTCAATCAAATCCCAAATGAAGTTTCTTTTTGATGTTGCATTGGCCCCCCAACCCCATTTACAAAACTCAATTGAAGATCTCCCCAGCCCTTGTCACGGTCGAAAAGATGTGTTTGCTCCCAAGCATCCCGGTTTCGGAACAGGCAAATGGGCTGATGTCAAATACAAGGGTGACTGGATGCATCGACCAATCTCAGATACAGAAGTCGCATGGCTCGCAAGGCTATTGATCAGATTTTCTGATTGGTTAAATGAGTCTCTAGGCTTCGACCGTGTTGAGAGCAACGGGGAGTCATGCCGGCCAACCTATGTGGAGTNTGGTTAAATGAGTCTCTAGGCTTCGACCGTGTTGAGAGCAACGGGGAGTCATGCCGGCCAACCTATGTGGAGCCCGCGAATGGTGATTGGAGATTTGAGGGTGGACCCATGGAACTTGCAACCATGCTTGTAAATCTAGTTGCTTCTTGGCTTGGGATGTTCGGTCATTCACTGGTCAGCTTCTTGAGAGGGCATGGTATGAGGATAAATCTGCGGTTGTTCTCATCCCAGAAAATTTTTATGTTTTGTATTATATATTTGATTTTTTATGCTTTGAAGAAGGTATTCGCTGCGTTGTCGTTGGGTGATGAAGTTAAACTTGCCAGGAACCACAAATGATCAACTTTGCCCCTGTTTTGTGATTGTAAATATCTTTTATAGAGCCATGCATGCAAAATCCTACAGGAATTGCGTAGTAATGGCGATTTTTATTAGAAATGTTTTTTCTTTGCTTTATGTAAACAATAGTCATTATAGATTATATTTGAATTCTAAATTTACCCGTTCTCATGTGACAGCTGCATGTGGCCTTGGCATTATTTTTATGGATGAAACAAAGTGATAGGTGCATCCTCCCACCCATGGGGTCTCACTCTCTCTCATTCTCTTGCTCNGGTTGTTCTCATCCCAGAAATTTTTTATGTTTTGTATTATATATTTGATTTTTTATGCTTTGAAGAAGGTATCCGCTGCGTTGTCGTTGGGTGATGGAGTTAAACTTGCCAGGAACCACACATGATCAACTTTGCCCCTGTTTTGTGATTGTAAATATCTTTTATAGAGCCATGCATGCAAAATCCTACAGGAATTGCACAGTAATGGCGATTTTTATTAGAAATGTTTTTCTTTGTTTTATGTAAACAATAGTCATTATAGATTATATTTGAATTCTAAATTTACCCGTTCTCATGTGACAGCTGCATGTTGCCTTGGCATTATTTTTATGTGAATGCAGCCATTCATTTGGCTGGATGAAACAAAGTAATAGGTGCATCCTCCCACCCATGGGGTCTCTCTCTCTCTCATTCTCTTGCTCCCTCCATACACACACACACACTCTCTCTCTCTCTCTCTCTTGAATGGCTGGATGAAACAAAGTGGTAGATGCATCCTCCCACCCATGGGGTCTCTCTCTCTCTCTCTCCCCTTTCTCTCTTTTCTGAAAGAAGTGCTCACCAGAAGGATTGAGAGTTTGACTCAAGAAGGTGTGTGTGTGTGTGTGTATCCTTACTATGGAGAAACTCCATTAATCTACTGACAATGAGTAGGCTATCATAGTTAAGCATAAATCTATAATATTGTATGATTTTCTTGTCCACATTTTTATTGGTTGGATTATAAAATGTAAATCTCCAAGATAGATGGATTTATAGCTTAATTTTGTATGCATTTGAGGTCCTTCATGGTGATCTCAAATATCGGTTAATATGTTGCCATTTTAATTTATTTTTAATTATGTTTCTAAAGAAAATGACCCCTGGCTAAATAGGCTCATTTCAAAAGTATAGACCAACCAAAAGAAATTTTTCCAAGACAAACACTAATTGAACAATTTTTTTGGGAACAAGCCAAATTGCTAAATCTCCTCTACTCTTTTCTCTAATTGTAACAATTTGACACTTCTATTTTCTAAAACTTCTATATTACCCGTCCTAACATCTCATTATCATTTTTTTTCTCAAGTGAACAAGTTACTTTACGTTCAAATAAGAACATGAAATAAAAAAATAGAAATTGTATGATTTTTAATCTTCTATGTGAGATTGTACAAACGATCAAAACACAGTATAAGAGATAACAACATTTATAGATTTATGAGTTATCAAAGTTTTACTAATTCCGCATTCTGATGCATATGAGCTGATGATTTCTCAACTTTATGCNTGTGTGTGTGTGTGTGTATCCTTACTATGGAGAAACTCCATTAATCTACTGACAATGAGTAGGCTATCATAGCTAAACATAAATCTATAACATTGTATGATTTTCTTGTCCATATTTTTATTGCTTGGATTATAGAATGTAAATCTCCAGGATAGATGGATTTATAGCTTAATTTTGTACGCATTTGAGGTCCTTCATGGTGATATCAAATATCGGTTAATATGTTGCCATTTTAATTTATTTTTTATTATGTTTCTAAAGAAAATGAACCTTGGCTAAATAGGCTCATTTCAAAAATATAGACCAACCAAAAGAAATTTTTCCAAAAAACACACTAATTGAACAATTTTTTTGGGAGCAAGCCAAATTGCTAAATCTCCTCTACTCTTTTCTCTAATTGTAACAATTTGACACTTCTATTTTCTAAAACTTCTATATTACACGTCCTAACATCTCATTATCATTTTTTTCTCAAGTGAACAAGTTACTTTATGTTCAAATAAAGACATGAAATCAAGAAATAGAAATTGTATGATTTTTAATCTTCTATGTGAGATGGCACAAAAGATCAAACACAGTATAAGAGATAACAACATTTATAGATTTATAAGATTCTGATGCATATGAGAGCTCATGATTTCTCAACTTTATGTTAACATACATGAAAAAATTCTAGAACTGAAGATTAGATAAACTCTAATCCTATATATTGAGTGTTGAGAAAACAAAGCATATCCAAAGGCTTGTATCAACATTCCTTCTTGTTTGAGCTAGCAAGATATCCATGCCAAAATACTCTTTGATTGTCCTAATGAATATTCATAGATTATCAATACATGCAAAAGATGCAATGATCAATCAAGATGAATTCTCGATCGGCTAGTGTTGATTATCAAAATCATCCCTTTAACAAGATTTTTAGATTTAGAAAAGCATTTTATTTTTCTTTCATGAGTTATAGTAGAGCAAAATTCTCTTCTCATCTTTTGAGAATGTATATTATATTTCTTGTCATAATACTTGATAATGCATCTTTAAGCAAATATGAATGCTAATAATTTTATTAAAGTAATTAACTAAATTATTGAACTAATATGAACCTCCGAGATCTCCTTAATTAAATGAACTTTTCATCCTTAATTTATGTCCATGAGTTTTTGTTAAATTTCAATATTCATGCTTGTGATTACAAGTTCACTTAAATTGCTGAATTTTTTAACCGAGTGGGGAATATACGTTTTTCTTTTGGTTTATTTTAAGCTAGTTGTGTTTTATTCAGCGGTCAAAATTGACTCGAACGTAAATGAAAATCTAAGGCTTCGTTTGAGAAGGCGTTGAGGTCCCGTTCAGTCGAAGCAAACACCGACCTTTGAAATAACTTTCGTTTGATGAAATAGCGAGAGAAGAATATCTGTCAAAAATGCAAAGACGGCAAAATTTCTCATCTTCAAATTGCTGCTCGTTTACTCCAGTTCAACCGGTGCAGCTGTTACAATAGGAGTGAAGAGGGTAGGAGAGGGGCGGGATCCCCTCTTCACTCCTATTGTGCGGACAACTAATAATTTTGCCATTTTCGGTCATTTCGTATATTTTTTTTAAACGGCTAAAATTAAATTCATTAAAACCAGGATGCTTTTATTGAATTCAATTAATGGGAGGCCAAAGTGGCATGCACGGTTGGGTTGGACATTCAGATTTTCTAAATTCTAGCTACATGTGTCCACCACAACAAATATTTCATTTTCTTATGTCTTTATGAAGCAAGTGATGAGGCTAAATTAACATTTTATAAAGTAATTATTAAAATATATTATCACAATGGAAAAAGAAAATAATCTTTTGTCATTTACGATATCGGTTTCTGCAATTCTTGTAGCTAAATGAATTTGGGCGTTGGCCCACCCAATTAACAGTTGCAACGTTTCGGCCCGCCCAATAAGAAATAGAATGGGGATTCATTTGGGCCTAATTGTCATATTTTGTGTGCCGTTCTCATTGGGCTGGTCTCCATTTAAATAGAGAGTTGATATTTTCTGGTCGTGCGTGATGGGCGGAGTGCAGGGCCAATCTTTTTAGGCGCTCATGTGTCATGCGGAATCAATCTAGCTCATTAGTTTCAAACACATTTTTTTTAATTTTCTTAGGTAACTTATGTGCATGAGAGTATTGTAGAATTGAAATTGGCTAGTCAAGTAAGCAACCACATTCTCTCAAGCCAGCCTTGGTCAGCTCGAAGCATCAGATATTCATACAAGAGTCAGTCAAATATGCTCACGAGTCAAGTTCGGAATGCCGAGTATTGGTGACCAAGTACAAGAATGTTGAGAGCCTCCCCTATTTACCAAAGCAGCCGGCTAGACCGGCTAGAAGAAGATCTTTCCAAGACCCCAAATTTGATTAGGATAAGACCAACAAGATAGACATATATTTAGTGTGGAGTCTGATCCCGTCCTGCCTCTCGATCCGCTCCCGACTCCCGCGAAAGGTCCTGACCCCGCTCCTTTGTCGTGAAACATCGCGCCAACCGCTCCCGCCTCTGATGTTCCTGTCAACCGCTCCCGCGCACGGTTTCACGTTAAAAAGGAGCGGCTCTCCTTCAAATTAAGTGAAGTCGTGATTTTTATGTTCTTCTTCGGGCTTCCATGGGACAGTGGAAGGGCTTCCTTGGGATAGAGGAAGAGAAGTGCAAGCAGTGTGTGCGTGCTTGGTAAAAAGAAGAAGAAAGAAGAAGAATAATATTGTTCTTCCTTAGCTTATTCTTGGTGGTTTGTGGCAGAACATAAATTAAGTTTATTTTTCTTGTAAATTTGTCTTCTTCGGTGTATCTCGGTGTAGAGTTTCTTCGGTGTATCTCGGTGTAGAGAGAGAAGAAAAGAAGAAGAGAGAGCAACAAATTGTGAGATTTCTCTTGTAAGTCGAGATGATCAACTGGTGTAAATTACTCAAGTAGTCAAATCCTCTACAACTTCATGAATGTAAGTAATTTGCCGTACCACGTAAATCTGTGTGTTCCGTTATGTTACTGTTTTGTAGTGTAAATTTTCTCGTTCTATTTTTTGCTTCGTCGTTGATCGTTCTCCTATTATATATATATATATATATATATATATA